>CM064575.1:13040242-13160618 GCA_032716605.1 Paralithodes platypus
CACACATCCCAACTGGAACACACGTAGGCTATGCATATGTGAATGGAAAGAGCAATTAATGGGGCCTTAACCACTAGGGAAGTCCTCTCGATAAATTACCCCTGAACCAATATAAATTATTATGTTCCTTCCAACAACCAACTATACTCCTAAAATCGATTAATGACATTTTACATATCCAAATGATAGGAAAATTTATAGTAATTTATTCTACCTTTATTCTCATTTCTTTGGTTAACTAGAACCAGTTGCAGCCTACCAGACAAATATTTGTCCTATGTTTATGTCTGTAGTCTTATATACACTGAAAACCGCTCTATTGGTACTGAGAATAGAAATTTGGAGAAAAACTAATAGCATAGTAGCTTAATATATATAGTTGTTTAATTCTCTTGCAGCGTTCTCGGTGTTTGGTTTATAATATAGGCACCCATTAATTAGCGATAAACAGAGCATTTGTATCCCCTTAGAATGACATAGGCTACACACAATGTTTTAGGATTGTTTAGAATAAGAATATACCTCAGATGGAAACTTCAGCTTTCTCTCTGTCCAGTATTTTTTAATAATATGCAACCATTAAATGGTGTAGAATAAATATTTTTGGAAACTTATAAAAATTATAATAATAATAACCTCATAGTAACTAAAGTTGCGTTCTCTTGCACCGAGCTCATTTTTTTAGTTACTTCGAGGCAATGAACAGTTAACTAAATATAGGCATACATACATTTTAGATTACTTAGAATAAAAAAAAAAAAAAAAATGAATTGTAAAGATAATGTATAATAACCTTATAGTAAAACAAGTAATTTCTCTGTTGCAGCGTTATCAGTTCTTTGGTAGAGTCGAGCCACCACCCAACACCGCCACCATGGACGCCATCAAGAAGAAGATGCAGGCGATGAAGCTGGAGAAGGACAATGCCATGGACAAGGCGGACACCCTTGAACAACAGAACAAGGAGGCCAACAACAGGGCTGAGAAGGTGAAAACTGCAACTTTATATTACCTAAACCTCTAGCTCTCTACTTTGAGCCGCGGCGGTCGAGTGGTGAGCACGCTCACGTGTGAATCTGCTTGACCTGGGTTCGATCCCAGCCCAGGCGGACATTTAGTGGGTGTTGTAGTACGTCCTAGCATGTTTCACATGCTTGCACCCAGTCGGGGGTCACCTCGACGACGTATACAGACTAATAACACACATAACAAAGCCACTCCAACAGCTTCCTCTCTCTCCAACACCCCTTCTCCCCTCTCTACACCCTTCAGAAAAATAGGAAAAAGTAGAATGTAGATACGAGGTGCCGTTGTAAAGGCACAATACCTTCACCTGATGTTCTGACTTTGATTCACAGCTCTCAACCCCCCATTCTCTCTCACTGGCTCTATATATTTCCCTTTAAATTTGCCATATCTAGCAACAAGTCTGTTAAACCACCCCCAATACCATTTAATGAATTTTCTATAATTTTGTGGTTGCACCCAAACATCAATATTAATCCCCATGAATCATTAGTCAATATTCACAAATTACACTTCCCTTTCAATATAAAATGTATCATACTTTTTATCCTCTCTCTCTCTCTCTCTCTGTTCACGTTCTTCTTCCATATGCATCTTTCCATGATTTTTGTATAGCTTCACATAAATAATTATTCTTGTATTTAATATATTCTCATTTTAACAAAGATATACCAAATGTTCAATGTTTCAGAACTTTCAGTAAGCATAAATCTATTGTTAACACTTCATTTATAAGATACATATTGATACAGTTAATTAAAATTTGATGCAAAATATCCAAAGCAAATGTTCTGTTATTAGTTACCATTAAAATATGCGTGTTATTTAATGTTTTGCAGTTAAGTCATGTTATATTATGCTTAGCAGTGTTAGAGATAGCTTTGTTAGGTGGCATTATGCTATGGCTTTGTCATTGTAGGAACTCGCTTTGTCTTGTTAAAGTTATGTTTGAGATTTGTTTTTATTTAATGTTTGAGTCAATTTGCTATTGTTAGATAGTCAGTATTCTGCTTAGGCCATGTTTGTCTTAATATGTAGTCAGATAGTACATATTAATTGTTTATCATCATAAGAGCCTATAATAGAGCATCTTGAATTCAGGGCAGGTGTTTGTCTTAATATTGCCAATGTAATCTTAATATGCTTGTTATGACGTTAGCTCACAATATGTTAGCGAATGGCAATATAGCAACACCTGGCCTGGCTTCTGAGCTCCAACATGTAGTCTGAGTTCAACTGCAAGGTGGCCCGGCGGCAGAGTCCTCACCTGAGGGACCTGCCTGCCGCTGCCACCTGGCGGGTCATCGCTGTAGTCGCGTCAGGTGAGCCGTGTGTCCCTGCTTCAATTATACTGTCCTAGTATCGCTCCCGGTCCTCTGCAATCAAATCCATGTATGCCAAGTCACTTTTATGCTGGTCTCTTTTACAACCTTGCTTGTAGACAGTTCCTATATTTTTCTGAGTCCATGCCCCTTGCATGTGTCCAGTCCATAAGTGTACTGGTATACCTGTCTGCCTTCTGCTGTTTGTGCCCTGCCTGATCCTCAGAAACCTATGTCTGGTCTTTGCCCATGGTATCTGGCAAGCCAGGTGCCCACTCTCATAACTCACTCACTTGATGCCCCAGAGAAGGTGCTTGAAACCTGCGCTGCTGCCTGACTCTGCACCCTGCCTCACCCCCCACTCTGCCTTACATCCACTTTGCCTTACCCTCCACCCTGCCACACTCCTGTGACTCATCAGCATATACTGCTGATTTTCATTTTCCCTGCTAAGCAACCATTAATGCATGGCCGAGTACTCCCCTTCCTGCCAGTCAAGGATGCCTCCTGCTGCCACAGGAGCTTCCTTGGCGAAGCGGGAGGAGGAGAAGCAAGACAAGATGGTGGTAGAAGCTAATGTATAAGCCACCCTACTGTCTTGTCTGGTGCCCTTTATTCCTGAATGCCCTCTCTGCCCTATCCCCTCGCCCCTGCCTTGCCTGAACCCCCGTGACTCGTGTAGGCTGAGGACGAAGTGAACAAACTCCAGAAGAAGATGCAACAGCTGGAGAACGACTTGGATCAGGTGCAGGAATCGCTTCTCACCGCTAACAATCAACTGGAAGAGAAGGACAAGGCTCTCTCCAATGTAAGTCACCTAGCCCCATGGGGCCTCAGTAACCCGTAAGTTTTCCCTAGGCTGAGGACGAAGTGAACAAGCTGCAGAAGAAGCTCCAGCAGCTAGAGAACGATTTTGACCAAGTGCAGGAGGCGCTTTTGGCGGCCAACAACAGCTTAGTGGAGAAGGACAAGGCCCTGTCCAATGTAAGTGGTTTAGAACGCCTACTCACATTAACTCACTTTCCTAGACTGAGGAGGAGATTCGCCTTACCCAGAAGAAGATGCAACAGGTGGAGAATGAGCTCGACGTAGCCCAGGAGCAGCTATCTCTGGCTAACACTAAGCTTGAGGAGAAAGAAAAGGCCCTTCAGAATGTAAGTAGTCGGCTGGGGGCGATGCAGCAGCCGCACCCACCGCCGCCGCCACAGCCGCTGCTCTTCAATGCTTATTCACGCTATTTATTTATTTTGTATGTTAACCTGGTAGGCCGAGGAGGAGGTTCACGGCCTTCAGAAGCGGATGCAGCAGCTGGAGAACGACCTCGACCAGGTGCAAGAGTCCCTGCTTAAGGCGAATACGCAACTCGAGGACAAGGATAAGGCTCTGTCTAACGTAAGTGCGGTATCAGGGTCAGGCCTCACCTGGCCTTGCACTGCCCACCCCACCCGCTGCCGACCTCTTCAGGGTGACACGGTGCTGGGAACATCAGAGCATGACGTTTTGATACCTGCCGCGGGCCTCACTAGGTGGTCTCTGCACTCTCTTCAATCACTGCCCCTCTCTGCAACCTCCCCTTCACTTTAAACTCAGCCTCCTTCTTTCTGCCCCTTCATAAAACTTTGCGTTGCCTCTGTCACATCACGTATGCGGTCACTTTCCCTGTAGTTCCTTATCCCCAACTCTCCTCGCCAGCACCTCATCACACCATCGATCGTCAACTCTTGATCAACGTTCTTCAGCGAATTTGCGATCCGATTCCTCAGGTCATTCCAGGAAGCACTAACAGTAACCTCTAACAAAAACAGCTACACAGTTTACCAGATCTATTATTTTTTTGAAAATCAGATTTTGAAATTAATAATGCTGAAATTAGCAATATTTGTTTTTGTATTTTGAATCAATTCATGATTCTTACCCTCAAACTCGAAAAGATCACCATTTGTCATTCCCCTTTTATGAATCGTGCACGCATTTCAGTTCAGGATTACTGTTATTTTGAAAAGTCAAAACTGAAGCAGAACAATGCAATTTTTCATAAAACGTATCACGCCCACGACCGTATTGTTAAATAAATAATACCTACAGTAGAAATCTCCATAAATTCCCGTTTTCTTCAATATATTTCCCTGTGTTAGCTATCTACCCCTTTGACGGGCATTAAAACCAAAATGAAGTTGCATAATAGTGAAATCCCTTCCCTTTCAGCATGTTTCCCTATAATATTATAATTTGTTTAAATACAGTATATAGTGAACACCTTCGTATTGTTATCTGAAAAGAACTTTGTTATATATAGTACCCTTTCTTAAAAATGAACACATAAACAAGTTTTATACTATATTATTTTACGTTTATCGTTATGACCATATTATTTTAATTTTTAGTTCCCTTTTGCCTTTATGGTTAATTTTCCCCGTTTAAGCCAATATTATTTTCGTTGTCATAACACTAGTGTAAGATTGTCTAACCAACCATCTTAGGATCTGGCGTAAAGTAAATACCAATAAAGAATAATTTCACCTGAATTAAATTGTTCGAAATTAGCCTAAATAAGAAACAATTTACATTCAAGCTTCATTGTACTCAGCTGTTTCAAATCACTCTTTAATTGTTTCTCTTTAATTACATCCTTAATATTATTATATTAATGTAAATCTTTTGAACTTTTGAATTTGGGTGTATATGTATGCATTGCTGTTAAAAGCCAGATCCACTTTAACTCTCGGTGTTGTAGTGTACTGACAAAACCCGCGAAAAATTGCCGCCAAAATATTGCATATTTACGAGATGCATTCGATTTGTTACGTTTAACTCGAGCTCAAAAGAAAGAAAGAATATATTTATATAATTGTTATGATGTGCTTTCTTTATAGATCACTACTATCATCTCATTTCTCGTCAGTATCATCCCAAACATTCATAAATTATATTCGTCTCATTGCCTCATATTCCACAATCATAATGGGGTTATCACACTGTTTTCTTTCGGGATTATTTGGGTGCCAGTAACTGAATACTGAATATGACACCGTTTGAAAGTTTGTCAGATTTTATTATTTATATCCCATCTCATTATGAAACTATATTAATGGTAAACATATACTCATAATCTATAGTATATTATGCCCTGAATTGTCTATACTCAAATTGCGTGTGCTTACGTCTCCCGAAATAAAGCATTGTTTATTCCCTTTATACCAATACCTTGCACCCGAAGCAGGCTTCTCAGCTCTGTTCTCATCACAACCTTCACCCACACCACAGCTTATAAATTCCCTTTTTCTGTGCAACTCAACCAGCATCACCACCAGATTACCAAAAACAAATCTGTATATTAACTGCTTTTTATCTCTCTATTGCAGAAATTAATTTATAAATATTTTGTTCTCTCCCATTTAAAAGGTTATGTATTATTTTATGCATTTCATTTGTATTCACATCGCAAATTTTGTTTCTCATTGTGATTTTTTTGTTCATAATTTCGCTTCTTTAACAGCATGGCAACACACATTTTCAACACTCACAACAATTTCCTAGGAAACAATGGTTCTGCAAGTTTACATACATATAATCAATCAAAACAATAATTTATGTCACTATTATATATAATTATCAAATGCTACAAAACTAATATCACAATTAAACACATTTAATTATTTAAAATCAACCATTAATGAAGATAACATATACAGTATATTGCTAAACACTACCACTTAATTACACTATCGACCAATTCTAAATTATATACCACAAAAACTACCATAAAAAATATACATACTGTATATACAAACTAAAACATGATCACCAGCGACCCTGACCCTAATGAAGCCCCAGTACACCTCGCGATTCTGACTTAACCCCTTCATTATACGATCTTATTTCAATTTGATATCTGCTACTACCAGACGATTTGTGTTAACATAGGAAGGACCTCTAGGAATCAAAAGGGGTACTTACTCTCAATTAACCCTTTGACTCCCACATATCTTCCCTAAAATGTACAAGATCGTCTAATGATAGATAGCCTGACTAAAAATATAAAACACGTCATTATATACCCAACAGACCCAAACAAATATTATAGCTAACAAAAATCCAGCCCATTCGTATCACTTATCAGTAGTTCATTGGTCAGAATTATGCACACGTTAATGAACTCTGCTGAGATTACAGATATAAGAAACATTCCAGTGGTAAATTGGTGACTTCACTGCCTAGCACTTGCCTACACTGCAGCCCATGTGACAAGGTAACCTCGCCCTGGGTAAGTATTGCTTCTGATTACGTCTTGGGTGACCTAGCTTATCCTGGGTCACCTCAGACACCTGTTCTCTGGTCTGCTTTAGGGGGGTCATGTACGGATTAGGAATAGAAAAAGTAAATGATGGGGTGAACTAACTACTTCCAGAATATTGTGAAAACACCCAATAATAGGATTTTTTTTTTTTGGAAAGCAGTAAAATTTCAAGGGCTGAGTTTGATAATTATAATGAAAGAGAGTAAATATTCTGTAATGAAAATAAGTGGGTGCGAAGAAAAGAATAATGATAAATAGTAAAATTGGGAAGGGTGGACAAGAATAGAGGAAATAAGATATTAGTTATATTATATTTAATAGTATAGGTTAAAATGGCGATTTTAAGTAATTAAATAGAAGAACTCGGACAGTACTAAAAATATGGGATTCAAGATATATTCCTTCAGTAACGATTAATCTAAAATGGAGAAAAGTGAGAATGTAGACAAATAGGCCTATGCTACACTAAAAGAGAGTGAATATCAAAAGTCATAAACTAATATTATTCATACTAGAAAACAAAAAATAAAATCAGGTGGAATAGGCATAAGGACGTGATAATATGTTATGTCTTGAAAGGGTATGAAGTTAAGTGTGCCGAGAAGGATTTAAGGTAATCAACACATATCATATAATACTATACATACAAAAGAATGTCTTGTTTCCACCGTAACAAAGAGTGCCAGTTTGACTGTTGGGCAATTGTCAGGTGCAGATACCGGGCATGACTGTGGGTACTAATGCTTGGCAGTAGGTGACGACTCCCAAGATGGATCAATAGGTGGCTAAGCCGCTAAGGGAACAAGTATCAAAGTTCGCAATAAAGAATGCGATTCTCTCCCGAATATTTCCTCGGGCCTGAGAAGAGTATGGCTAAAAATACATGTGTGGGCATGAGGGCACATGCGTGGCTGGGAGCCATAAATGTCAGGGAGGCAACCTGGCGCCAGAGCTCAGTAGTAACCCGCCAGGCCTGCTGGCGTCACCCTCCGGCACCACCACGAATCTTTTAGTTTACTTTACGATGTGTGGCTCTTGTAGCCTTTCAACAGTGCCCTCATGAGCAAGTAATCAGCGGGCCGTTTGTGCCCGACGGAGGTGATGGTGAAGGTGGTAGTGGTGGTGGTGATGGGGTGCAGCGCAGTTTGAGTGTGGCGCGCAGTCACCAGGTTTGGCTCCCTGCCACCAGCTGGCACCAACGTCGCTCCTCTCCTCTCAACATTGTAAACAGTGGTGAAAACATGGACTCCTCAAGTGTAACGAATGATAGAAGTTCCTCTCGATCCTCCCCAACAGTCAGTGCGAATAAAGTCACCATGCAAAATGGTACAGTGGGATCCTCCGGTGATTCAGAAGATGCGGAAGAAATGGAAAATAACAGTGTGAGGCGAGCTGTTAGAAATGCTATTAGTGGCAGGCGTAGTGTCGGTAGTGTTGGCAGCGGTAGAGTGTCGTCAGCTGACTCGGACAGTAGAGGGAATGTTGGCTTAGCTCCTCAGGATGAGGCTGATCATGACAAAGAACTTGAAGAACTGGCCAAACTTAGGTGTCAAAGCGTGGCAACAGAGGTGGTGGCAGAGAGATATAAGCGAAGATGCTCAGACTATCCTGGATTCGCGTTCGGTTCCTCCATTTTTAGCTCCAATACTATGATGAAATTCAGCATAATAAAGAATGAACTGCACAACATCATGAATGTGCAGTTGAAAAGGGTTAGTACTCAGTTGTGCCTTCTTGAGTACGTGTTGGCAACTCTGTTGTTTACACCAGCCCCCCCCCCCCCTGACTCAGCTGATCTGCCCCTCCCATCTCTCGATCCAAATATGCAGCCATTTAATAGTACCTTATTTTCTGAATCTTTTAAATAAGGGTATATATAATTTGTTAAAGTGTTATGTAGTAATTGAACGTGTACACGTAGGCTGTTGCTATCCAACCGTTATTATTCCTACGTGACATATGGATTGGCACTTGGAATATTGAGTTCAAACAATTTGAGTTGTCAACATGGACTTATAATTCACGTGTATGCTTATTATGCTAGGCTAATTATGCTCATAACAACCTCCCTTGTTATCAAAATATAGGCTATATATAGCCTAATATCAAGCACAAACTTAACATTTATTTCATTTATTTATAGGTTAGACACAATTTGTTATCTGGTCTCGACTTGGATTAGTATAGCCTATAGGCCTAGGCCTAATATAATTCATTCAATCTCATGCTTATCCAAGGCCTTCGTATTATTACAGAACACCAGTTGTGACCTGTACTCTAGATTAATAAGTTGGATCTTACTACCAGTATTGGAAATGAAACTTGCCAATTAAATCTTAATTGGGTGATTGGATATGTACATACATATTTGAATAACTTCTTACTTTTAATTTATACTATAGCCTAGGTAGCGCCATCGAACTTGATAATAATCTTGATCCCTGACCTCTCTGTAACTCAAAAGGGCCTAGAGCAAACTGGCTGTAAATATCCACACCTATTTCCTGGTGGACTCGTCTTCCCAAATGATAGAAACGTCAGTCCGATTGCTTTAGTTCATTTCGAGTTATAAGAAGTTAAGGGGTCAAGTTCGCTGGCACTACCTATAGTTCATTTAACTTGGTGAATGATAGTCTTAAATCGTTATTTTTTTGTTATATCAAAATCCCTTTATGACTTTTATATTCGACTTAGATGTGTATGAATCTTAGTATTTGTTATGCAACTTTGAGTCACGGATCCTTTTAATTAAATGGCCTACCGTATTTTATCGGCATTAACAAGTACTGTTGGATTTAGATAGTGCTTTAACATCCTCCGGACTTCCAACCATTATGGGGAAATGCCAAGTATTTAATGACCACACTTCCTCCCACATGACGTACTACAAT
Organism: Paralithodes platypus; assembly: GCA_032716605.1. Taxonomy (NCBI): domain Eukaryota; kingdom Metazoa; phylum Arthropoda; class Malacostraca; order Decapoda; family Lithodidae; genus Paralithodes; species Paralithodes platypus. The sequence continues at coordinate 13,049,779 of CM064575.1, forward strand.
CACATCTGTTCAGTCATTACGGCGATCGTTGCAAAGTGAATAACTGGGATAAATTTTACTTCCATTGCCTATTTATATGGTTGATTAGGCTACTAAACCGTGGACATTGCAAACAATTATAATTGATAGACATGGTACAAATTCCCGACTCCGATAAGAATTTTTAGTTTGTGGAATGCCATTGTAAAGTTCAGCCCTCAGATTTAGGCTCGCTCTTACTTTAATTTCATACGTTTATAGTTGATTACTCCACCGTGTTCATTGAAAATAATTATAGCATATAGCCTACACCTTTCCGAATCCGATAATTGTTTTAGGTAGCTAATAATATCATTGTAGAGTTCACCCCATTGGTTCAGCCTGCGAGTTCAACTATAAATGGCGGAAACGAGTGGAAAAGGGTGGAGGAGGGGGACTTCCGGGAAGATCCCCCTCATCCCTCCCGTAACCCCTTCTATGTTCTGCCCCCTATCCCCTCCACCCTTTCCTTTGTAGTCACACCACTTATTTCCCCGCATACCTCACAACAACTACGGTCATGTTCACAGTAGTGTCAATAGCTTATGCCACACTATGGTACTGTTCGTACCGGTACAGGCGGTACCGATTGTTTAAATTACTTAAATTTATTATTTTCCTGTTCTATTCATATTTATTTGCTAATTTATATTGTTTTAACTACAATAATTCGAATACCCGGTAGGTCTATATTCTTTGCTATAGTTTTATAAACAATCTGTTAGTAACATAACACGAAGAATTGTGTCACTTTATCAACATTAGTTATATGCTTATTGTCTTTATATTTTATAAAGGACGGAAGAAGGTGGATGGGAGGCCAGATAAAATGAGTACGGTTAGCAGTGGGTGACCGGTGAGAGGAAAGAGTGAGTCACCATTCTGGCATCTGGGCACACAACTCTCCCCATCTCATAGCACCACTCTTGAAATTTCATGTAGTTCACGGGTCTCCCCTTGTCAGTTTACTATTATGTATCCCGGTAACCATAAGATGATGCTACGACGCGACTATAGCTGATGATAGGGGCAGGCTGGTAGCTGCAGGAGGGTCGTGGGGTGAGGGATGTCATCTTAAGATGGGGGGGGGGGAGTGTTGAGGGAGACTGTGTCAAGGTTGTTTGATGATGGCGCCACCTCAGCCACCTTCTCAACCCCACATGACAGCTTCTGTACTCATCATTGTCCATATTCCTATACCTTATCACCTTAAAGTATTTATTTAGCGCCATAAATACATAAAACTTAACAAAACTTTTCTTGAACTTAAGAAATATTCGTGAGCTTATAAAGTTGGCAAGCGTGATTGAGTAAGTACCTGCTTAGCTATGCTGCTTAGTCCTGCTAATGTGAGGGCGCATGCGCAACAGTTGCTCTCGATAGGTAAAATTTAGCCATCATTTCAATATAAATATTAGGTTAGCCAAATTATATAATTGTATAATCATCCATTACTTACAAAATAATTATTTGTTTGGATCATGTGGCTGACGAGAGAGAAAGTTAAGGGTGGCATAGGAGCTTGGCAGCGGCACCCACACCTCACCCACTGGGTATGGCCGCGATGTGACGTCATTCCCTCTACCGCTACATATCCTCAATAAGAATTGTATTCAATATTAACAGCAAATGTAGCTTATTATTAATTTCGCATGAAGAACGTGCACGAGGCAATTTATGCATTTAATTTTGCATTCGAATGTTAGCTGTATTTGAGGATAATTTAGATTTATTGGTACATTTATCCGGTGTTGCTGGTCCCTTGAGACGACTCCTTATTAGGTAGACATCCCGGCTAGGACTTACTTTCTCTGGTAGGATGTTGGCCAGATATTCTTCATTGGTGATACATTACGCAAACACCATAGTCACGGATCAATAATTTTATTAGCAAATTTGTCTCGGTAGGCGGCTACCTGCGGTATCCCACTTAGAGCGATATAATACATAACATTACCTGCTCTATTTCTGATGTGAAAATTACTGTAATTTGCCTTATTATGGTAATTTTATCTTTGTATACCCAGTTAGTATTGTTAGATTCATCAATGTACTAAAATGTACAACTTAACCAGGAAGTGGTGCTTGCATGAATACTCTTTTTGTACTTCGCGGTCATGGAAGCCATGCCAACTTTTAATTTTTGTACTTTATTATCTGTGTAAGTATAATAGCTAGTTCACTGTGAAAAATGGTGTTATACCTTGTGCACTCTTACCACAACTCCCTTTATACGTTTTTACGATTACACCTAATAAGAGAGATCGAAGTAAAGGTAAACAAATAACAGGTGGGCTCCATCTGATAGCTCTGGCGGAGGGATGCAACTTTTACTCATCTTTTTGGGGTCAGTCATAAAAATAGCTTCAATTAATTTGTTATTCTATTTAATAATAGTAGTATAACTGTTGATTATATATATCATAGAGAAAACATTGAAATAAGCACATAGAAATGCAAGAGAAGAGAGGTTATTGGATAGTAGGGTGTGGAGGGTCTAGTTTTGTGGGCGGAGTTAAGCAAGGTTGCGCGGTCTGGTAGAGAGGGCTGGGGAGCGTATCTCAGCCAGTGTGATTGCTGAGTTAGTCCTAGTGACAGCAGTTTTGTGTAGGAGCTTGAACGATGACTACTATTGGTAAAGGAGCTGATCTGATGGAGGTGCTGAAAAAGAAAATGCGCCAGGCGAAGGAGGATACGGAGCGCCTAAAAGATGATAACGAGGAGATTTCCCGAAAACTTCAGGTTGAAATTCAGAGGAGAGAAGCCGTGAGTGTTATACAGAATTCCTGATAGCCTAGCTTCTGATAGCTTTTTGAAGGAAGATATTGTGATAATCTCACAGTTTACCAATTACACCCTCAGTAGTCAATGTCAGCCGTGCCCTAGGATAGAAAAGAGGAAATGTATCAGCTAGGGAAGATCCGGGTTGTGATGGTTGCAGTGGTGGTGGGTGTGTTCTGTTCGCCGCTCAATATTGCCTCACCCACAACCGCCACTCCCCTAACCTCCCTTTCCTCGCTCTGTTATTATCCTCTTCTTTGCCCTAGCCACACGTCTGAGGGTCTCTTCGTCTTTCAGTCATTATAATTATCTTGATGGGGGGCACCCGCTCTTATCTTAAACTGTTGACTTGTCTCACGTATAATCCTTTTACTTATCGTAGTTCATATTTACTCATCCTCGCACACTTTACACCCAGTCCTGATATTTCCTTGTGTTTACATTTGAACCTATTACTTCGCAAATGTTTTGTATAATATAGACCTAGCCTATATTATACTACTCTAGGCTTACTCTATTTTCTCATTAGGCTAACCTAGGCCTAACACAATTACATTGTCCATTCTTTTCAACTGACTTCCTGATAACTAAGGTTTGTGAACCACCGCAAAACATTAATCGAACATCAGATAAATAGCTTCTAGGCTAGTATCAGTCGGTTTATTAGTGAGGCCAGCCGTCAGTCAGGTGGTAATCCGTGGCTAAGAGATAGGAGGCACGGGAGTGTTGCCAGACAGCCGTGATAATTGTGTTAACATTTAATTCACAGATTCCCTGGCCTTTAATTCAGTCGGGTCACGTCTTTTAGTCTTATTGTGTAGCTTTAGGGTGTGGAGATAGTAGGAGTTAGACGTGTAATTTCAGAGTTTTGCACACATTCCGTCCGTACGTTGCCGCTTCGTGTTTAGAAGTTTGGAGGCAGGTGTGGTCAGTCTCTCCCTCCCTCTATTCCTCCCATACCCCCCTCCCCCTTACTCACCTCCCTCAACACTCCACCAAAATCACCTCACCCTTGATGGTAGAACTATATTGTAGCCGGTTTATTTTCAGCTGACGGTAAATTGTCATATCTTGATTACTCCGCTATTATGAAGAAGCGAAATGTGTCTTAATTATGATAAATGTGTAAATGATGGAGGGAAATATTAATTTCACATTAATTTTGTCCATTACAGTAAATATAAAAAAATCGCTGCCGCCTCGCAAGTGCCGAGGGATTCAGTTTCTCGCCAGCTGGACAAAAATAGACTTACCTTCATGACCTCAACAACTCCATGGTATGGGGGCTGTTATTCTGTGTTTCAAAGCCTAAACAGTAGTATAACTGTCTTACTCAGCTACCACCACCATGATTAGTGTTGTAATTAGTGAAATACCGGTACATCACTGTCCGGGTTGTGATTAGCCAATGTCTGTGTTTAGATCCATGTTTAAAACAAAAAAATACAGTACCGGCATGCATTTCTGTCATCCATGACTGCTCGTCTACCTTCATCACGGGAATCTGACAACCATTGCGTAGAAGGTCGATATATAATTACAAATCAATAGTACTATACTCGTTGCTACGGCCGGTACACACCCCACGGTTTGTATGATCGTGTTTTACCAATATATGCGGTACGATATATTTGGCAACATACAATTAACACCGGTTGAAATATAATTGTTTTATTTAATGTTTCAAATGTCTATCAGCTACACTGTGGTTGTTGAGGACGATAATGATAAATGCCTGAACCGCTATACCAGTACATACAAGTACTGTTTTTACAGTTAACTCCTTCAGCACCATGACACCTTTTTAACTTTGATTCTGGCTAAAACTAGACGATCTTATGCAGTTTATGAAGGACCTATGTTATTTACTGAGATTGTATGTACCCTTTTGAGTCCTAGAGATAGATTGTAAGCTAAAGAAAATCGTCTAGTGGTGACCAGAATGAGATGAGAATTAAGTCATGGTGCTGAAGGGGTAGATACTTATAATAAACTGGTGGTAGCAACAGAGGCTTCAGAGCCTCCAGAAATTTAACACCATTCTATATTGGTAGGGTACCGTAGTTAACCCCTTCAACACCACTACGTAATTTTCATCATATTCTGGTTACCATTGTCCGATTTTCTATATTTATGATCTACCTCTAAGACTCAAATGGGTTAATACTATCCCAATAAACTCTCTTAATAACATAGGTCCTTAAACTGCAAGAAATCATGTAATTTGAGCCATAATCAACGGTAACAAAGTCATGTTGCTGAAGGGGTTAAAAGGAGTATATACTGTATACCGGTATATATATTTACGATAAGACTACGATTGTTTTCAATATTTGAACGCTATTATAGAATAAGGTTGTTGCAAAGATCATATTAAAAATAGTTTCAACCATCGGAAATGCATTATATGAGCAGCACTAAAATTTAAAAAAAAAACACTATCGACGGCGGTAAAACTCTAATTAGGCCCCTTACTTGCAATAGATGTTGATTTTCAAGTCATGGGTGTGTGAGCCCTCTACCCATTCCGTATCCTATGACAAATACTAAAGTTTTATTTATTTTCTCTCTAAAAAAACGTACATCCGAGTGTTATAAGATCGTTGGATAATGGGGATAACGTATCTTCCAGGTGTATATATATATATATACAACGGTATGAATAATATTGATATTTAAACATGGGTAAAATCATAGTACATGATTATGAAATCGTCCTGAAAGGGAAAAGTGTTGAAATCTAAGTACCGGTAGTATTATCATGGCATTTGGTACGGAAGTTATAGTCCATGCTGAAATTGGGGCATCTAGTCTGTGGATAATTGTTGCTAGTATCTGAATAGTGGTTGTTGGTACTGGAATGTTGGTAGCCTCGACGTGGATGTAAGTGGGAAGGTCGGGGGTATGTTGAAAGCTGGAGATGTTGGTTGGGTGGAGGGGTGGTGGTGGTAGAGGAGGCAAGGTTACTTTGGCTTGGGTACTGTACCTTCACCTGACCTTACCACCTGTACCTCACCAAGCCACCTGTTGGTATGGTTAGGTGGTAGATGCCTTGCTTAGATTGTGGTTAGGTGTGAGGTAATGATACGTGATGTGGGGTGTGGCAGGCAGTAGTAGATGGCTTAATAAGTGGGTGATGAGGTCTCAGATGGTGATTAGGATCCAGAAGGTGATTAGGAATTGGCAGAGTTCCAGGCGAAGGTTAGAAGTACGGTATGGTCGGTAGCTATTTTATTTAGCAGATGGCGATAAAATACTAGTATCATGTATGCCAAGATTTTATTATAACGGAAGGATGTAGGTTTTGTTTTATGTAGGTCTACCAGTATTATAATTAATGTTAACGTTTGGTAATGTTTCATATATATTGATATAGACCTACGGATTACTGTATAGTATACATAATATACCGATTACCGGTGTACATTGTTACCAATTGTAAAATTCAGTGTTCGTTCATACTCAATAGTTCATACAAGTGTCATAACACGAGTGTTTACCAATTGCCGTGATACTTTTAATCTGTTAAAGATCACAGTTACATATGTTTACGTAACCTTAATTTATGATATTTCATCGTCTAAGATTATAAATGTGTCGCTTTCGGGATAGCCTAATTAAATAGCCTAGTTCACAATGCTACTGAACATTTGTGCATTGATAGTATAGGGAACTTGTGTTTTCAGTACCATACCATACCTTATATATTTAATAGTGCCACTTCAATCGTGTAAGTATTGATTCGTAAAATATGTTAAATATTGGATGTTGCAAATAATTCGAACGGTCTTTGGATAGATGAAAGGTCGATCTTCGGTCAAATTTTGGATAGTTAAATGATAACGTGGTTCCCACTTTCAGCTAGCGATAGCAAATTGTGAACTATGAAGTAATACTAACTATTAATAAGTTTAATGTTGCGAGTAGTATCATATTTAACTGATGGTACACGAATGCGAGCGATAGGATGTGTTGGAGAACAAGCCGATAAATGTTGTAATAGTTAGTACAAACATAGCCCACACCGTGTTATTGGTGACGTAACATTACTTAATACACGCAGGGGCAGGTGTTTTGAATCTGTATATAAGAGGCCGGTGTGTTTGAGCATTATAGAGTGGGACACGTGGACCAATAATTATTGGTGTGACAGGTGGTAAGAGTGTGACATCTGAGGCAAAGGTTACAGTATAAGGGACAGGTATGACCAGATATTTACGTGAGTGAGGGGGACAGGGTCGGAGGAACTGACATGCAGAGGAATGATAATGAAAAGGATAGGGTGGGGGGTGGAGAGGAATACAAGTGGAAGGGGGCACACGCCAAAGGAAGAAACTGGCACGGGCGAGAGAGGGTGGTGAAGGGAAGGGTAGGAGTGGGCAGTGAGGGTGCTATAAACATCATATTCTTGCCTCTCTGACGTCACAAAGGATTCGCTCATCTCTTCTTATGGCTCGTCTTCTCAGTCTAGCATGTTAATATAGCATCACCATCACTTTGGTATCGTGAATGCTTCCGCCACTATTGTAATTTACAGCGTTGCATCTATACCATTGTCACTTCTGCCACGATTCATTAATAAAACCTGTATCATTAAATTTAACGAGGCCTTCACCAACTCAATCATTTATAGCCTACCACTTATATTGATCTCGCTGCTGCAACATCCATTGAAATCACCACGACTTCTTGATAACCCAAACAAGTCAGACATCGTTTTTTAAATTACGTTACCGCAGTCTACCATTATTTACACATTTTACGAAATACGGTTGACATTAAAACTTATTATCTTGTTAACGTTAAAATCAAGCCACTTCAAATCTTACATCACTGCTTCCTACGAGAGCACAACACAGCCTTTGATACCACTTTGACCACAGTTGGCATAGTCTGCTTGTGACACTATCAAAACCATGGTTGACCTTACCCTGAATAGTACTTCTGCTTTCACTGTCCGCATATCTCGAGTACATCAGTCACATTCTCTCCCTACGAATCCTTTTGTACAATAGCTCAGGAAAGGTCTTGGTCCTTATGTTTTGCTTTATGCAAATACTATAATCGAGATTGATTTATGAATGTAATTTACTTAATAATTACATGTTTTTCTTAGTCTGTTGCATATATAATTGCTTTCATAAATCTGCTTATATACATAGGCTATACCGGGTAGGCTATGTATATACTGAAAGTGTATATTGCAAAATGAGGTCCAGGATTTTTTTATTTGTGACTGTACCTTACTGTATCATACCGTCACAATACTACACGACCGTAGCACAATTATCATAATGTTTATTGAAATATGAATGCATTATACCCAAACTATCCCCGCAAATCCAAAGCTACACGATAGTTACACTGGTAAAATTAACTAGCCAACATTGCATACCATTACTGTAATTCCTAGCTACCACAACAAAAAGTCAGTTTCGCAATCCTGATTATCACAACTGGGTTGGGACCAGTCATAATCACCACAATCATTGTCATACTGTTAGACACGATTCAGTCCATGGCAAAATCGCCTACCAGGTATGTAATTTAATGACAATGCTACCGTAATATTTAGCTTTGACCCTTCACTCTGATTTCAACATTTATATCACCCATTTGTTTATCAGATTTTATTGCCATTATATACCGGTACCGTTAATCTCGGCTTCAAGCCATCTATCCCTTTTTCAGTTAACTCTTCAATTTTTCCTCCCGATGGACCTCTTTTATCTTCATCCATTTACACATAGGCCTACAGTATGCCTCCTTCATCTACCTACCTCATCAGTGTAGCGCCATAGATAATGATGGGGGCGAAATGGGCTTATTTCCCGAATGGTGAGGAAGAGGGGGAGGCGGTCACGATCCTCGCATGACCTCGTTCCTTGACATTGGTTACACACACACCACACACACACACACACACACACACACACACACACACACACACACACACACACACACACAGAGGCAGACTTTCCGAGTTTCCGGCATAACTGTCTGGTGGTTGGTTGTGGTTATTTACGATAGGTTGTTTTGTTGTTTGGCATAACCCAAGGTCCATGTACCTTGGCATAACCTATACAGTGCCGATTGTCGCGGCGTGCCGTAGTTGTGACATGTTGTGATCGGTGACAATGGATAGTTGCAGCTGTTGCAAGTGTGTGTAGTCTATAGTTAAGGAGTCTGCACTTCTGCTTTGAGCAAGATGCATACCGGTAATGTTGTTTGGAATACAGTTTTGTCTGGTAGTGGTGTCAAACGAAAGCCGAGTCCTTCTTGTTAGTCTTTATTATTGTCTAGTGTAAGATAAATTTGTGGTTTATAGTTGAGATTGTCTTTGGAAGGGATATGGCTAAAACTACGTTTAATCTTTGAAATTAGATGAGTGTTTAAATACTAGGTCTGATGTACACTCGGATACCATAGTCTCTAGCCCACCCATACACATTCGTAGACTTTACCTACCGGTAGTTATAGTTATGGAAGCATATCTCTGGAAACAAATTTATGAATATAATTGTCCATAAATCAACTACAAAACTATATACTGCATACTATTGATTGAAAAGCAAGTTGTATCCAAAAATAAATTCGGATAGATATAATTGCATAGAGAAAAAAATAGGGGATCCACGAATTCTCCTGAGTGGGCTAAAAACTATGGTATCAGACTGTACAGTCACTAGTATGAACAAAAGATATTGTACCTTGTATGCTACACTCAATTTATATTTAGCTCCTGTTAGACTAGACAGATGTTCAAAACTTTGTTCGTACCATGCCGCAGTTCATAAGTATGCACAACTGTATATCCTAGCCAAGCGTAGGTGGAGGGGATTGATAGTAGGGTGTGTTGTGTGGTGATGATAATGAGGATTGTGTTATGTGCCCTAGTGAAGACCTATGTATGCTCTCAGTGGTGATGTGTAGTGTGGGGCGGGGCACACAGCTGCACATAACTTACCTGTCTGTCTGCCTGCCTGACCCACATTATTCACTAGTGACTGCCGCTGCCACCACAACCACACCTGTCATCCTATGCTTGACAATCACCACAATAGTATCCACTAGCTTTTCTCGTCCAATAGATGTGTTCACCTCCTCGAAATTGCACAACACGAGACTACTTTCACTTTCTATTGCGCCTGTCTCTCACACTTGTCCATTGCCACTTTATCACCACCTGTCACTCAACTTCATATGTCAAGCTTGTTCCCTGACCCATACATTCCGACACTTGTATGTCATCCTCTTAATAGAATAGCTTGAATTTTTAGTAATTACCTGAATAACACATACCGTATATTATCGTATGCACACCCTTGTATAAAACGATAAAGTACCGCTAGGACTATTTGGGTGGAAGAATATACAAGTTTTTGGTACCGTTAAGAAATATAAAATAGGTGGGTTAGGAAGAAGTGCACAATTTTAACACGTCCGTAGACTAAAAAATAGAGGATTTTGTTGGGTAGGTGGTAGCCGGTAATTCGGAAGAGGTATCTAAATTTGAGTGTTAAATGTACGGTATTGTTCTAGAATGGAGAAGGAGCAAGAGTCAGTTTTCAGATGAAGATAGTGCACGCATAGGCCTATTACTCGGACGTTAAAATAGACGGTGCAATTTTAGAATCTTCGACAGGTGTAGGTCAGAGTACCGTAGGAGGTCTAAATTTACATCGACAGTACGGAATGGGTCTCAAATGTGGGAGGGGTTGGGGGTCTAAAATACGGGCTTCCGGTGTCATAGTGGCGGAAGTGCCCTCACGTGACCCGCCCCTCACGCCAGGTTGGGGAGGAGAGACAATGGGGAAGGCCTTCACCTGCTCCCCTCTGCTCTTATCAACACTTACCTTTGCCTCACTTACAAACTAGGTGCTAGTATATACCTTCCTGTTTCTCTTTCTAGCTCGACTCTTTCATCTTCTGTCTTCGTCTACACTTGATTAATTTAACCTCCCTTCTTTTGCTCTGCTTAGCTTAACGTAACAATTGTATCTTATGCTATTCACCCCTTAGTATGGCATATAGACAACCCTTCTCTTTAACCTTCGATTTCTCTCGTCTGAATTATCGATACGGGTTGTACGGTTGCGCTAATAAGTCATGTCTCAGCTGTCAATACGTTTGGCTTGTTCTGTGCTGTATGAATGTCTGTCAGATGTTTAATAGTGTGGTAAGTATAGGAACATGTTTGTATATTTCACTCGATAAGAAGAAATTAAGTTTAGATATTGATGATACCAATTATTGATCAAAACATACTTGGTGCCGAGACATCACTTATTAGCGCGACTGTACCTACTTTCTTCACTTTGCATTTTCAACGTTTAGTTTCCTATTCTCACCAGCCTACCAATTTGTTTTATATTGGTTTGATTTTAGGTTCATATTTACCAGTACCGGTATATTACCGGTACTGGTAAATATTTATAAAATTTGAAGTACGTCTACCGTAGCTTGAATAGGCTCACACATTTTTGGGGTTTAAAAAAAGACAATGAATCTGAGGTAAGCTAATAATACATAAATCATACTAACTGAACTTTTGACATGCAAAGAAAACATTTCAGGGTTGTCTTAATTAAACCCCAGAATCCTGCACAATAGTTCTTAATATATAATACCAGTAACAACCTTGTAAGATATTGTTTAGTACAAGTGAGGCGGGAGTAGCGAAGAGCGAGTAAGAGGGAACTTGAAAATAATGAGATGCAGAGATGAAAGTTCTAGTGATGTCTCCCAATGCGAGACTTGACCGTCCCTCCCAAATCCTTTCTCTCCTTCACACACACACACACACACACACACACACACACACACACACACACACACACACACACACACACACACACACACAATTCAATCTTTTTAGTCACTTGGTTGTAAATGGATTTGTTCGTGCTCCTTTCATCTTTCCCTCTCATAATTGCTTCCTTTGTTTAAGTTCCCCCTCTTCCGTCACACAAATCTCAATTATTTAGTTTCTTTAACTATTTCCTTTTATTGCAAAAACAAAATGTTACCGGTACCGTACATAATTTATTTTAAGTAATACCTATATCTTCTTTTGCCATATGATTTACTCCTTCCTTGCAATGACTTACTTATGTGCCTTCAATTATCTTGCCTACATTTTCCCTCATTAGCTAATTCAGTCATGTCTTCAGTGGCAATCCAATTATCTGCTGGTTCGTTCCCTTTCCCTTGGCTCACAATCTCCCGTTCACCGTCTCCATTTTCTCCCAATGGCACGTTTTCGGTTACCTAAAATATATAATAGATTTACCGTACCGGTATCTTATATATCCATAGATCTCTTCTATATTTAAATTTATCTTAAAAATCTCATGCCGTGATGATAGCAACAATTTTGTTTATAAATTCTTCATATAGAAAAGCTATTTGTGCACACTTGTAAATTTCAATGTTTGCATCATATGTTCAATTATAACCAATATTATAAGCATTCGATTCCTTGTCATCCAAATGTAGCTACTGGTGCACTGAACTATTTTCCGCCTCCCTAATGCTGACCACCCCTCTAATTACGTTAGATTATACCCGCCCGCCATAGTGACACAATTTAACCTCGTTCCCATCCCTACACCTGCCCCACCCCATACATACATACTCTCTCTCTCTCTCTGGAAGGGGTTCAAAATGTTTGAAATACTATATTCCAACTATTTAAGTGCACAGACAATTATTTGTCTGTATATTCCATCTCACGTATTCAATTTCCTCCCCTATTTCCCCACCGAATGAGACAATAGCAAGCCACAGTACATGTTATAGGGGGGGAAAAACACGAATGCCAAAAAATCCCGTTTGGCTCCACCAAAACTCCGCCCTCCCATGTATTGCTGATTACCTAGATTTGTGTCACGCATTGACCTCCTTTTATAGCCTCCTCTTTATCTTCCTCCATTACTTTATCCTCCTCCTCCCCTCTCACCATGCTCTGAACTCTCCCCACTTTATCCTCCCCCTCCTCTCTCCCATGGTTCTTTCCTTTCCTTTTTTTTTTGTCATCCGCCATCACTTCTTTCTCCTTCCTCCCCAGCATTGTTTGTTTTCGTCATTCCCCCATGACTTTTTGTCCATATCCTCCCGCTGAGCAATTTTCCCGTACTTCCTTCTATTACGATATATCCTTCAGAAGTGTCGTACACCCACCATCTTCCCCGACCCTCCTCAAGACTGATATCGTTATGTGCTTCGCTTAACCGCCATTAGATAGACACGGAGCTTTGACAATGTCGGGAGGTCAAAATATATTAAACTAGCAAAATTTAACTTGCACTACCTTCCCCATACTTAAACATACAGTACTAGATTCATAATCATTCCCTCACAGCCTCGACCTATACTCACAAACTGCTTGCATTTATCTGTACATTTTTTCGGTTTCCCATTAAATGTACACTTTATCTGATGTGCGCCTGCCCTTATGCGTACCTCATCTATGTGCACTTGTGCCCGTGTGCATGAATAAGTAAGGGTGTGAGTGTGTGTAGTGAGCGTGTCTCCGGGTGAGGGCGTGGCGTCAACGTACACTTCCGTATCAACCTGTTGGCTGGCTTGTACACTGCGGATGTGGGCGGAGGTAGACGTGGGAGAGTAGGGCTAGGGGAGTTATGTAGATTAAAGTTAACTAGGACACATTAGGAATACGGACTAGTTGAAAAAACTAAGACAATACGTTCAATTCAGGAAAACTTATGATTGGTGAAGTACTGGGTTTGCTTTATAACAAGATAATGTACCCTTGTTTTGTATTAATACCGTACCTCGATTGGTCTCTAGCTTTTTTACTTATAATTGTGTACCGGTACGTGGGTGAACAAGGAGAGGGTTATGTCAGCTTTCTTACGTCGGTGGGAAAATTGAGTGAATTGAATAGGGCGTGTGAGAAAGGACGAGGGGAGTGAGTAACCGTGTGGGGAATAAGTTTCATGTTGGAGTAATCATGTTTAGATTTTGAGGCTTTGTAAGAGCGAAATGTAAAGGGAATTATAGTGGAATAGAAGGACGATTTGCGAGAGAAAGGGGTTTGTACAGTTTGAAGGGACGTTAATAGTGAAAGAGGACGAATGTGGGTGTAAAAGTGGAGCATGAGAGAGAGGTGGGCGGAGGGGACGGGACGGGACACAAAAGAGGATGTGTGTGAGTGATGGAATACTACATGAAAGTGGGAGGGGTAACTGGTATGTACACTCATGAATCATTATTAGTGTACACTCATTTGAATCTATTTTGAACTCAAGGGAGATTGTAGTGCAATACAACACGGATATCCCGAATACTTCAGAGTTTGACTGTAAAAGACCAAAGGTTCAAATAATCAAATGGGTGTATACTTACTATGGCTTGTGAGTGTACTGTGTAGGTGAATGGGCGAGGCTTGGGAAGACCTGTGTGGGTGGAGGAAGGTGTGGGGAATAGCGATTATTTTATATTGGTATATTAAATAAATTTATGTAAATGTTTAGTAATTATTGTAATAGGTTTTGTGTAGAATATTTTACTAGATAATATACTGTGCTTCAGTTTTGATGGACTACTGGTTTATATAAATATTAGTAGAACGCATTAATGTCCGCATCTATATTAAAACATGGCGAAAGGAAAATATACTAGGATAGCAAGTATATTATGAGAATATGATGGCTAAGACTGGTAGGCGAGAGAAATAAACCGTAGAGCCGAGTGAGCAGCGGGTTATAAGGAGCTAAATTGGAGAGGAGGAGGAGGAGGGCTGGGTGAAGGGGAGCAGAGGAGGAGACACTTATGAAAGGGCCCAAGAATGTGAGGTGTGAAGGAGCTAGGGTGGAGCGCCCCCGGGAGGCAACGGTTTTATACTACCGAGATGGTACACTGTCACAAACAAATACCTATTTGTTTTCTTTGTACAACTACAACCACTGGGTTTGTAGAAATTTGCTTTGCTCTAAATATTAAATTTAATTTCCAATGTATATACCGGTTGTATGTGTAATCTTATTCATATAATGGTAAATAAGGACCGCACACATAACATCACCGCTTATCATGTGATTACTCTACATACCCACCGTAAATTTATGTTGATCTTTATATTTGAAGTTTACATTCAAATATATATTTTGAATGGGTTTGAGGAATTTAGACACCAACTTTTACCAAGTTGAGAACGGTACCGGTAACTTAGTTCGTTCATACATAATATACCTAGACTCTGGTGCATCTCGGTTGAAATAAATAAATACATATAAATTACTCCAGGAGCAGCGAGAGAAGAGGCAAACTATAAGTGTGGGGGATTAAAGAGTTGAGTCGTGGAAGTGGTGTGGTGATGGGGATTTAAATGGGAAGAAGTGCTGGCAGATTGACGAGATTGTGACGACGTGGAGGTGAACCTGACATTTTAATATTAGAAAGATGGAATAATTACCTCGAGAAAGATCTATGTTTGAGTAATATGAATAGGATCATGGTGAGAATACGGTTATTAGGATTTAAAGTAAAAAGAGATAATACTATTTGAGATGGTGTGGTGGGCACAAACTTGGTAAATCCGTGTTTGTGGTTGCGTAGCTATTATATATAAGATACCTTTCCTTATATTATAGCTAACTTGAACTTAATAGTAATGGACTATATTAGTGATCAGGTTTGAATGTTTTAAGGTATAGGAAAGGTGGAAGAGTGTGTAGCAAAGTGGCATAAGCAGCACAGTGTCATTGGTTACGTGGTTCGCCTGCATCAATTTACACTCCCTCTCTCCCCTTACTCACTCACACACACACTCTCTCTCTCTCTCTGATCAATCACACGTTTACGATATAATTACTCCTTCCCCGGTTCGTTTCGACTGACCTGTGCATGCATTTATAATATATTTGATTTCCACGCCGTTCGTCACCCCTCTTCTACCACTAGTTTGCAATCTCTCCAATTATAAACTATACACATACATATTGGTACGGTACCTAAACACTTACTCTAATGCACATAACGGTACCGTACTCTATTGCACATACTCTGATACATATCTTGATACACATACTCATAGTAACTCATTCTCACTCCCACCTTCCCCCCACTTTTCACTCGCCCCCTCGGCCCCTCCATCTCCTCACTACATGCCCTTCACCCCGATCCACCCCCCTCATTCCTCCCTCACGGTTTGCTCTTGGAAAATATGTGCGGACACGGCCAGTCGTGACGAACGGGCATTGAGTTGGGATTTTGGGCGTTTTCTACAGAGTTTGGGCGGGGTGGGGGTGAGCTATGCAAAATTAGGGGGGATTTGGAGTTATTTCGGAGTAAGGGTGAAGTTGGACTAACATATAGCTATAATTTCACTTAATTTTTAGTTTTACATATAGTATAATGCAATATCATAATATTACTACAAATTATATGAGGCTCATGTAGAACCAGGGCGGGGCTGAATGAGTTGATTTTGTATTAGACTTCCAGACTGTTTGGGCCAGGTGAGAATGGAGAGCGAACCGGACGGGCCTGCAGAGATAAGATAAGACTGATTAGATACCAAGCGCCACACTTGGGAAACAGTTGAAAGAGTTGTAGTTGCCGTTCAGGGTATTTAGTAATGTTGGTTTACCTTTTTTAGTTTGAAGAGACTATTTGTATAATCATTCTTGCGTTTGTTAGACTATGTTATTCAGATTGCAAAATGACTCATAAAAATACTACCGTACCCTGTATTTATTATAATTTGGCTAGTACTTTGAAACTAGAATTCAGGTAGGGTTTCTCGTAGCCTAAGGGTTATGGTTGCGACTGGCTTTAGATGGGGATGTCTTGTTAGTCTATAGAGAAGTGTCGATTATGCAAGTTGTAGCGATATATAGCGTACCAGTACCGTGCTAAAAGGATGGTGATATCCACGAGTCGTGCTTATATGTTATGTTTCAACCCAGGGACTATACTGTCAGTAGTCTGTAACTCCTGCGAAGCCTCGAGACTCTCGAGTGAAGCTTAGATATTTATTGGGTGATTCATATGTGTTGCACTAGCTAGATGATGATAGTGGAGCTTGGAGGTTGATTATTTAATGTTGCTGAATTGTTATATAACATCATTTGGCGGCCTAAATAACATAATTGCCTGAACATAATGCTAGGGAATATGATGGTGTGACTTTTTCTTACTACTGGTGAGTGGTAGTAGTGGTGGTAGTAAAGGGTGGTGATATCAGCTGATCATGGTTGGCCGTCCACAGGCTCCCCCTTGACAGTGTTTGTTATTGCAAGTTCTAGTATGTTGCTCCTCCAGTCGCATAGTCTCTCTCTCTCTCTCTCTCTCTCTCTCTCTCTCTCTCTCTCTCTCTCTCTCTCTCTCTCTCTCTCTCTCTCTCTCTCTCTCTCTCTCTCTCTCTCTCTCTCTCTCTCTCTCTCTCTCTCTCTCTCTCTCTTCCTCTCTCTCTCCCTCTCTCTCTCTCTCTCTCTCTCTCTCTCTCTCTCTCTCTCTCTCTCTCTCTCTCTCATTCATCAGCGGAGAGAGATAGAGAAAAAAGAGAGAGTGACTGGGGAGTCCTGTGGCGGTCACAATGTTTGTGTAAATGAGGCTGGTGAGTTGGCTCCATGGCTAGGGTCGAGAGTGCTGGGAGGTGGTGGTTGTGACTGTGGAGACAGAGATGGAGAGATGGGTCAAAGGAGAGATGGAGACTAGGGAAAGAAGTAAAGTTCATCGATTATTTAAAGAGAGGAGAGGTGGGTGAAATGGAGACGAGGGGGAGAAGTCAAGTCCATCGATTATTAATTAAAAGAACAGGAAAATAGCTGTATTAGAATCTGATTATTTGTATGCATCCAATAATGTTGTATATCGTACAGTACATATTTAAATATTAAAGTTTAGTTCACCCGTTGTATACCGGTAATAAATGTTTTAGCTCTGGTATTTATGTAATTTCAATAATAGGATGGTTGAAGGCCACAGTTACTGGCGGGCTTGGGGCTAATAACACGTATCATGAAAAGCATATCATCCTATTAACCCTTTCACACTTTTATGACGCAGAGGTTGCCAGATTAGCAATAAGAAATAGAGTTCTCTCACTCTTATAATTACCTCTCCAAAATTAGTTTTCTGCCCACAGCTAACTCAAAGATAACTGCAGAGGTTGAAGTAACTAAACTAAAGGTTTCTAAATACTCCTGATGGTAACAATGGCTTTAAAGTATCGCTAATAGGCTCAAAATCGCGTCATATGTCGGAGAGGGTTAATAACTTCTTGCTTTTATTTTATTTTACACACAGGATAACGGGCTTTTCACAATACGACGACGGAGGCCTCTTAAAAAGTTAATGGTCGATATTTTGTTCTGATCTGAATAAAATAATAATCTGACTAGTTAGTGATACTGAAATGCAGTTTATGGTATACCGGTAATATCTTATTAGAGCTGATTATGAAGTGAATCTGGGTGCAAAGACGGAACTGGCGAGCATTGCGCGCGCGCGCGCACACACACACACACACACACACACACACACACACACACACACACACACACACACACACACACACACACACACACACACACACACACACACACACACACACACTCTACCTAAGCCTTCGGGCGAGACGGTACCGTCTATAGTGAGAATGGTACCATACAGATCCACCCTAAGCCTTAGTTTCCAATGTCGCCAATTGGCTAAATACAGACTACACACACATCCACAGCCATTCCAACAGTACATAAAACACTTAACATGCATTTCACGCAATACATTCCCAGTTAAGGAGGCGCGATAATAATGAGCTTAGCTCGCATTGCGTGGATTCCCCTTGACGAACAAGTAACTGAGTAACACACACACACACACACACACACACACACACACACACACACACACACACACACACACACACACACACACACACAACCTCCTTTCCCCTGACCTGACCCGACCTACAGTTACCAGGGTGAAGAAAGACACATTTCTCTGGAACCTGATAGTAATGGTTTAAGAGGGGTGACCTGTTTTTGTTCTGTCCTTTTCTATCTTTCTCTGGCTTGTATCCATTTGGCCCCATTCAGTCTACTGTTTTAAGACGTTTATCCCCATCCAGGTGTCAATTTTTTACTGGTGAGCGGTAGCTAGCCAGCATATTTTTAATTTTTGTTTGCCAGCAGGCTAAATTTGTACATTTTTCGATAGAAAAATTTCTCCGGCAAAGCCGGATTTCTTCATATAATGCTGGCTCGCTATCGCTCGCCAGGAAGAAATTTACACCTAGATGGGGATAAACGTCTTAAAATAGTTGGCTGAATGGGGCCGAATGGATACAAGCCAGAGAAAGAGAGAAAAGGACAGAAATAACAAAAAGCAGGTCACCCCCCTTAATGTATTTTCGTACACAGTGGGCCCAACACTGTAACCAAAATATTTATAAGATTTTCCTTATGTTCAAGACTCAAAACTTTTGGAAGGTCCGGAGCTAATTTGAATGAATTTGCGCAGATTAGACTTGCTCATCATTGTATAGTGATGTTCGAAAACGATACTATTAGAAGTGTGCTTAACTATATTTATCATGCATAGCCTAGTCCTATCGTACCCTATGCATGCATAATTTGACTTTTTGTATGGTCCATAATGGTTTTTAAAGTCTCTTGATAATGCAGTGTTTTATTAATCAATACAATTGTCTTTAGTTAGAATAAGAAAGTTTGAAATGCCGTTGTATTAAAAAGCTACTCGAGACCGTTTTTATCCCTTGACGTGATCTTGGCTAAATAAACTAGAAGACGTCATCGCACTGAAAGTTGAAAATCCGAGGTCGAGTAATTTTCCTATATAAAATTCGTATAATGTTTTTGTTTTCCTGTAAAACTGTATATAATTAGCGAGCGCAATTACCACGGGGGACAAGCACGGCGTAAATACAGTCACACGAATACTTTTTCCAACCATTTTCCTGGCAACTTTATTTTGGCAACATGCTGAGCGCTTATTGTATTGATATTGACAGTAGAATGGGAAACGAGCGACTATTTAAAACGGGTTCTAAACCAGTCCTTTCATTTTAGTCATTATTAAATATACAAACTTAAAATTATGCTCTGCCGTTCATAATATGTCTGGGAAGTTTCGATAAAATTACCAACATAACGCAATTTAATCTACATTTTCCTGTATTCCTTCTCATATCCATCCCTCTCTTAAAACCAAATTGTCCTGGTGTGACTCTTTGATTGGTAATTATAATCTCTTTACATTGTTATCGACTTGTAGGCTGAAATTAGTGTATACTGAATGGCCGAATTACGATAACACTTTAATCAGAAATGTAGACAAGACTCGCCCATAAAGGTTGCTATTATAAGGCGTGACTCCCATGAAGATGAGAGACACAAGGGGCGAGTCCTCAGGGACTCTAGTAGTTGAAGGTGATAAAGACAGATAACATTAGATAAGGATTAACTATCTTATTTTGACGAATTGCAGTGATAAGTATATACTGTGTGTGCTCATGATGATTCGACACATACAGAAAATGTATATGTCATAACAGTATTGATTAGGCTATTGTTAATTTGTCACTTGCGCTAAGCTCAATAATGCGAGTAAACCTTACAATATCTGTATACCCATAATTGCTGAACTCGTGGTTTCAGGCTTGTTGAAATTTAAAAGCCCCTAACCTTATTTATCAAGTTGCTTATCAGTGAGTCAGTGAGCTCGGCCGATTAGATAAGGAGATTGGAGATACTACCGGTACTGTTACTTCCGTGACTACCTGGCTGTAGGCGAGATTATTTCACACATTTCCGAGGCGACATTGTTTTTTATATACTCTCATTTGTATATATATTGTTTACATAATCATTGCATTAAGATATTTAGTTTGTGGGGTCACTAAGTGTACCTTATGATAAGTCCAAGTATGGCAAAATACATAATTATTGCGAGGAAGATTTACTTGTGGTTGGCATTTATCTAACAGCAACATAATTTTGCATTTGAGTGGTTTGCATTAGCGTATGTGTTTAAACTTAATCGCCATCGTTACTTAAGAATGTGCATTGCATGACAGTAATGTAGTTTATTTTTCCTCAAGAAAAGGAAACTTCTATAAATCATGAATGAATTGCCGGTATAACATCTAATTGAAGCTACCGTAGTTTATTACGGTACAATATTAAACCATTACAATTATAGCCTACTATATTCTTCAAGAAAGCTAATGTTATGTGTCGCAACATTCATCCATCAATCAAATCCCCGGTGCCTTTCTGGTAGACTTTAAGAAGGCCCAGTGTGGACATTTTGACCCGGGATCGATGCCGTTGGGGGAGTGGTACTGGTGGTGAGAGTCGCATGGGGTCGTCAACTAGCCTACTGTACCACAAGATTGAGGGAGAGAAAATGTAAATGCTGAAGATATGAGGGGGGACACAATATGTTGTGCAATTGGGTAGGGGGAAGGAGCGGAGGGATAAAATTCGAAGATAGATTTAAACCCGTGAATTTACTTTATATAGCCATGATATCACGTGACGACAATGCGCAGGGTAAAGAGAATCCTATTATTTCGGGTTATGAATGGGCGTTGCCTAAACTCTAATGGAAGAATATACGTGAATCAGGAAAGAGATGCTTAGGAATGAAGGAGAGGTCAAATCAAGCTTACGTCTAGCAGTGCCTGTTAGAGTCATGGCATATCGGCAGAGGGGGAAAGGGGAGTAGGAGAGCGAGAGAGAATGGAGGAGAGTAGGCTTGGTGGTGTCAGGTGGGGGTAGGGTGGTAGTGTAGCCAAACATGGGCATGGCGTGTGTCCCCCATCCTACCTACTCCCTCATGGTCCTCCCTACCACTCTCCAGCCTTCCTCACTCCCTCCCCATTACTAGTTTGTATAACTAACCCGAATCTCACTGGTCTCTTCTCTCACTCCTTCCCTCTACCTAGGCTCCTGCCATTGCATCCATGGCATTTTCCTTTCGGATTATTTAAATTAAATAGGTTCACTTTACCACCGCAAATCTATATATTCCTTTTATTAGTTATCTATTGACTGTCTTCCGTTTCCCCTCTTAGGCGGGTATCACACTAGGCCAAATTGCCTAGTGTGATACTCTCTTTACTCCTACCAACTGCTGAACCCCCCGCCCCTCTCCCTCTGTGGCCAGCCAGTACCCAGCAAGGCCGGCTGGCTGACTGGCGGGGTTTTCACCCTCCCCACTGACCGTCATTGATGGGGATAGAAGTACAGAGATAGACTAGAGAAGGAATATAACAGGCTAGTGGAGAAAGAAAGGGTAGAGTGGAGTATAACTGATAGCGGAGTACACTGCTAAATTACTCTGAAATATATTATACGATAAAGAGGGGGTGGGGGGTAGGCTCGCCGATGTGGCAGGTGGAAGGGTAGTAGCAGAGGGAGGGATGCCTGGCAGTGGAAAGGAAAGATAGCAAGCTTATAAAGTGAATTGTATGGATTGGGGGGTGATTAGAGGGAAGTAAGTATCTAAATGATAAATGTAGAGGGGAAGATAAAGAGTTAGCTAGAGGAGGGAGAGAATCGGTGGCAGGTGTGTGATATGAGAGGATGTATCTTATCAGAATGTTTGTCACAACTCTGTTTAGGATATACAGTAACACTACTCCATCACTCGACCATACTATGACACCCCTTGTAACTCGATAACTAGTACAGAGTTTCAAGACGGTACATAATTGTATATTATTGTCTGTACTGTACTTGTTAATGTAGAATATTGTATAATTTGTATTGCAAAATTGTAAAACGGGAAAGGGTTGTTTATACTTAAGGTATGGTATAACTAGTGTTGGTTACTTTAGGAAGAAGCAGACCAGAGACAGGGTTCAGAAGCAGGGTGAGGCAGCCTGTGTTGTCACAAGCTGGCTGCTGTGTCAACAAGCAAGTGTACATGTGCAGCATTGACACCAATTTTATTGTTTTAATGAAAAGTAAACATTCAATGGTTTGCATATACACCAAGCCCATAGCACACACCCATAGCTTCATACTTCACAAAATATTTCTTTATGACACATTTTTATTGTACCGGTAATGAAAAGTAAACATTTAATGGCTTGCATATACACCAATAGATTCATAGTTCAGAGGTATCCAGTAAAACACATTGTTTATTCTTGCCAACCAATTTTACCTTGCAACTAATTCAAACTTGTAGGCTACAGTAAAACAAAATCCCATAAACTGTACCTGACACTGGAGGAGTAGTGAAAGAGTGACCATAGCAAACTAGCCCTTTCAATCCCAGTGTGTTAGCATAGTTACCTGCCCAGTGGCCCTTTTGGAGTCATGTGGCCTGGGCAAATCAATGGGCAGACTTGTGGCCATTTAAGGAGAAGAGGTTGATGGTATGAGTCACCACTCTCTTCCATCTCTCCTCACTCTCACACATTCTTTATCTCATTGGCTGCGGACAAATATCAATGGACTTCAATTAATCTACATAATACATTTTGGTACCTAGTTCTTCTTGAAATTCAATTAAACTTAAAAGAGCATTAGTAATATTTACTCTGGTCAGATTGCTGCGCAAGCTTACGATGTACATGCAAGCACATATAGCTACTGATAATTATATACTGTATATTGGGTTAATGATCAAAAACAAAATATTTGATATCCCCTAATAAAACACACTCGCTACCCCAAAACAACACATTGCTTTACTGTACCTATTACCCATACTATTAAATTGGAAATACTTTAATGGCACAACCATAACACTTGAAGATTGATAACTACACAAACCTTAAACTACAGGTACAATCATCGGATAACGCTGGGCATCACTGCGTCAGCTTAGCTGCTTGGCCTCACTTAACTCTTCTTTTTCTCTTTTTACAGTGATCAAACATGAATTTTATTTGCCATTTGAATTTTTATAAACCAGCTTTTTCTTTAATTTGTTTGTTTTTATCTATTTTTTCTACTAATTAGATTTTATTTAGCCTAAATCCTTGATTTCTGCTGTTGTTAAAGATCTTATGCCTTGCTAAGTAAAAACAAAACAAGAATGAGCTTCCCCAAAAAAACAAAAAACAAATAATAATAATAAAATCCAAATCAATCTATAAACAAAATTATTGTGTAAAGTAACTTTGATAATTTGATTGCACCTGTTTTAGTTTGCATAAAATTTGTATGATATTTAGTAAATGTATATTAAAAGTAAATATTACTCCTATAGCTAATACCTAAGAGTATAATTATTATAAGTAAATTGTTTTTAGAAGTGTACCAGTATTGTCCTTCAGTAGATGTAAAAAAGTAAAATTCATCCCTTTTTAATATAGTTTTGTAAAGTTCAGCCCATTTATATCAGGATATTTCAAGAATATATTTTATGGTTGCAAGAATATATACAGTATTATCCTCTTTATTCTAAAAATTAGAGAAAATGAGGTTCACATCCCATATTAAATATTTGCATTTAGAAAGTTTTTGGCTAGTCAAAGGGCTGATCTCCTTGAACTTCTATTGCAATATATATAAATTTCCTTGCCATTGAGTTTGTTTGGTTTAAAACCTCAGCACCGTTTTTACTTGTTTTGGCATTTCTGTATTTTCTTTGCCTTTTTATGCCTTTATAAAAACACGTTTTAAAAATTATCCACAAATTACAGTAGGTCTACATGCATTCATTCATATATCAATAGTGTTGTGGTTGACTGGAGGATATAATGTGAAAGTTTGAGGGAGTTGTGAGAAAGTAAACTGTACATGTGCCATATGTAAGGTGAAAGTTTGTAAGTGTATTACATTTGATATGGGCATTATCATGAAAGTTTAATAATGAAGCTTACGCAGCTTTACAGAATGAAAGAGGGAGCGAGTAAAGATTCTGATGTGGCTGGGTCAAAGTTGGAAAGTATGAGGTGGAATAATGTAAGTGTTAAAGGTGTTCTTACTAATGTTGAAGTGACGGGCGTACTCTGATGTTTGCGATTATGTCTCTCCCCACTAGGCTGAGGGTGAGGTGGCCGCCCTGAACCGCCGCATCCAGCTGCTGGAAGAAGACCTGGAACGGTCTGAGGAGCGACTCAACACTGCCACCACCAAGCTGGCCGAGGCATCCCAGGCGGCCGACGAGTCCGAGCGGTCAGTACCCGACCAACCCGACCAGCTCCCCGACCGAGCCCAACATCTCCTTGACCGCATCGCCGATATCGGGGCAGATGTGGAGCGTCTGTTTGCCGCCTTGCAGGCCGAGCAAGCGGCGCAGGAAGGGCTCTGACACTGCCCTTGATCCCGGCCCTGCCCCCTCCCGCTGCCCCCATCCAGTGGGCAGTGGGCGGGGGCGGTAGGAGGGCTGGGCGGGGAAGGTGGTGGGGGGTGGAAGGGGGACGGTGGCTCAGACTCGCGGCATACATACATATCGAAAATTACGTCTGTTACTATGCTTGCCACTCGTCCGCGTAAAATTGAAAATACTGTAAATAAAACCTAAGATAATGGAGGAGCGGGGAGAGAATGAGAGGATAAGTAAAGAGATATGAGAAAATTGTTACACCATATATATATATATATATATATATATATATATATATATATATATATATATATATATATATATATATATATATATAAATAAATATATGAAAACTATTTGGTAATATGGGATTTGTCCCATTGAGCTCCTCGCACTGCGTCCATGGGCCATTGTTAACAAGTACAGAGGTAAGTAAGTCTGCCACTTCACTACACTGGCGAGGCAGAAATCTAGCCCATCACTGAAGCTGTTTTGGTATTATTTTACTCCCTTTATTTTCTTAATCAGTAAATAGTTGGCAGTACAAATAAGTTCTTTAGTTTAAGCCATTTTGTTCTATGGCCAATTTGTTGGTAGGAGAATACAATCTTTGCTAGAAAGTGTATTGGGTCATTAACCTGTTACCTAAAGGTGATTGACAATACAGACCACGGTGCCAGTAAGGACGTACGGCCTAGTAGTTGGGAGCAGTGTTCTGCTCCCAACAGTATCACATTGGTCCCTGGAGGTGGAAATGTGGTGCTGGAGCCAGGGACTCCTACATAAGTGCTGTGTTGCAGTTGGGGATGACCCACAACCACCTTTGGATGACCAGGCCTCTCACGTGCATGCATGTTTGTATCTAGGCCTTTTAAAGGAAAATATTAATTTTCTTAATGGATTTTGAGCGGATCCTCTTCTGGAGTGTTTTCCTCGCCTGGTTAACTTTATGGGTGGTCTCTTGCCTTGCAACTTGACCATGAGGGGATTGCATTTGTGGCTGTGATTATATCAAGACTATTGGGGAGTTCATTGTTTATTTTGAAAATTTTTGTGTATGTATGTAGGCTAATACAATAGTGCATAGTTTGTTTATTTTAATATAAACTAGATTTAATATTAATTTTTATTTATTGCACTTTCATTTATTGTAATATAATTTGCAAGCCAAAATTGAACATTGTAACTTACATTATTACTTTTTCAATAATTTACATTGCATATTTAGGAATAAGGTGCTAAATATTGTAGAAAAATAAGTCAATAATATTAGAATTTCAGGTAGAACTACACTAATTTAATAATATAAGTACAGTGTACTTCAGGGAATGACTATTGGATAAGTCTTTAATATTCACTAGTATTAACAAAAACTACATGTTTCTCCCCCTGCTGCATTGATGCTGTCCTGCCCCATCCTTGCCTCGCCCCTCAACCACCTATCCATCTTATTCCTACGTTCCTCGGTGGCACCTCTAGGGCTCGCAAATGCCTAGAAAACCGAGCCAACATGGAAGATGACCGCGTGGGTATCCTGGAGACTCAGCTTGCTCAGGCTAAGCACATTGCAGAAGAGGCGGACAAGAAATATGAAGAGGTACGAGGGTGGTTACTATTCTTGAAGTTAAACCAGAAAATTGAGGCAGATGTGACCTGGTGGGGGAGACTCGGGTGGCAGCACGGCAGACAGGTGGAGCAACAGTGATAAAACATGATATATATGACTTAACCTTCCTCCCACAGCATGAGGAAGGTGCTTGAGAACCGCTCCCTCTCTGATGAGGAGCGCATGGACGCCCTGGAGAACCAGCTCAAGGAGGCCCGATTCCTGGCTGAAGAGGCTGACAGGAAATACGACGAGGTGATTCATCGTCGCATGAGGCTGCCCACTTGTCCCATACCCCATTAACACAATGTCTGTCTTATTGCAGCTGTAGTACCTGTCCCTCTATTGCTTGACTGCTGACAGTTTAGCAGTTACTGGCAATGCTAACATGTGATCTTAGCCATATAGTACTCCACTGTCAATCTAGTTATCACTAATTGACCATCTGTTGCAGGAATCCTGAGTGTCCTAACTTGAGTGATATAGCAGATCCCAACTGTACCCACTAATCTGACCTTCCCAACCTTTCCTCTCTTACACTAGCAACCCACATACTGTAAGTCTAACATAAAAACAGTCAGTGTGACTAACCATGTGCTTTCCACATCATAAATTAGTACCCAAGGACTTGTTATACTTAATATCTTTGTACAAACAACATCAGTGTTTTCTGACCTTTATATGACCCTTCTATGACTTGACACAATCAGCCTTTAGCTATCACTCACTCATAACAGTCCTCTTGCTGTTGATATCATGAACTTTACCTAGTGTATTTGTTGTTGGTATTATTGCCTGTTGGCCTTGTGCCTCCTGGGCCGCTAACCTGCCGCTTCCACAGGTCGCCCGTAAGCTGGCCATGGTTGAGGCTGATCTTGAGAGGGCTGAGGAGCGCGCCGAGACTGGTGAATCGTAAGTTTCTCACTCTGGAGCACCTTTGGATCCTTTCCCCCTATTCCTGCTCTGGTGCCGCTGCTGCTCATGTTCTAGTGATTTTATGTGTTTGAGTGGATAGAGAAATAGGCAGACTTGATTATAGCTACAAGTCTTCCTACAGTCTCCATCCTTTCTCTGTGTAGATCTATGGAATGAAAGTGGATAGGCATTCAAAGTCTCACCACTTTCTTTTCCTATATTCTCTAAGTATCCACTACACCCTCGTATCTATGCTTCATAATTACGCTTTATTACACTAAATAAATTGGTGTATATACTTAACCCTCTCCGACGTATGACGCGATTTTGAGCCTATTGGGGATACTTTAAAGCCTTTGTTACCATCAGGGGTATTTAGAAACCTTTAGTTTAGTTACTTCAACCTCTGCAGTTGTCTTTGAGTTAGCTGTGGGCAGAAAACTAATTTTGGAGAGGTAATTATAAGAGTGAGAGAACTCTATTTCTTATTGCTAATCTGGCAACCTCTGCGTCATAAATGCGTGAAAGGGTTAAAAGAATTACATAATTGGATGTTTTGTAGAATCACTCACTAAATTTGGTGTATATATTTAAAAGAATCACATAATTAGATGTTTTGTAGAATCACTCGCTAAATTGGATATTTTGTATTAATGATAGATACGAGAAATGTATTTGTGGCTTTACAGTGCACTCATCACTCACCTTATCTCCACAGGAAGCTCAGTGTGCTCCCTCACTATTTCACTTGGTGTTGTTTACCTGGTGTGCAATTATAGTTTTTATTTCTTTTAGTATTAACAGAATTTATAGTTGTGTGGTCTAGTTTAGTTGAGCCGTGCATGTGGCTCTGATTTCACCTCACTTGATTTTCTTGACGGTTTTAAAGTTACACTATCACAGGGGAAAAATTATTGTCGATTAAATCAATTCTAATGAAAATAATATTTGGAGAAGATTCTGGTACCGGTACTCTTCTACATTGTTGTCATATAATACGTTAACACAAATCTTTTAATTTTACCACATTGATGATGATAATAATAATTGTCCTGTGAAAGTGTGAACTGTGTTTAGTGTCAAGCTTCAAGTCTGTCACAACTCCACTTTTATATTTTTACCTCACTTTCTGTTCCACTATGCATGAAAACATTTTAGTAACTAGTGCTTCTATTTTTTTTCGTTTTTGCTTGCTGTTTGTTGTGTGCTGGTGCGTTTGATTCATCACCCTCCCACACATGACCACCCGCACCACTACCATCCCCGCACCACCACAGCTGGCCCGCAAATGTGTTATGTTGGAGAACGACTTGGAACGGGCCGAGGAGAGAGCAGAGGCAGCCGAGGGGTGAGTGGAGTCCCATCCAAACTAGAAAGTCACCACTGCATTCAAGTCCCCATTTACCTCATAGTAGCTACATCACTTACTATGATGAATATAACCAAAGTTTATATAATTCAATAGCAAACTTCCCTATTAAGTTACACTACTGTAATAACTTCAGTGCCCTACTCATCTCATCTCATCATTACATCATGACCAATATCTTTTCAATCTGCTATTGTTTGCATGTTTTAGATTATTTAAAACTTGGGCAAGATGCAATCATTCCTTAATGTGTATTAAAATTATAAAGTAAAGTTAATTTACCACTCTTTAATGACATACGCTAATCATTCAAATAAAAATCTAACTATTGATTTTGTTCTAACAGACTGAACATAGCTTGGATATTCACTGTTTCATAAAGTAAACTTAAAACTAGTTTGGATTAAAGAATATGCAATACCAAAGCTAAATTTAAGGAAATGTGACACACCTTTAAGCATGACAATTACTACTTAGAATTTTATTTGGTAGTACTACAAAAGGGTGATATTAAGCCATCATGACCCTTTGACATTTGACATCATATGGTTGTAATGTATCAAGTCTATTGAATAGTATTTTAAATTATGTAAACAAAAATCAATTATTTGATATTAATGTAAATTATTTTAAATGACTTTGTATATTATAATTTAGATCAGTAGACAATATGTTAGTGTAGAACAAATTTTGTTTTGTAGACTTAATCTTGTGATAAGCTGACTAATCTTGGGAAGGGATATACCAGTGAATTTAAAGATACATATTTATTATTAGTTTAGGTGGGGTAGTCCTGATATGTATTATTAGTGTAGGTGGGGGTAGTCTTTTAAGGATTTAGGGATACTGTACTTCATTTTTATTTTATCTTCTGTGCAGGTGTGGCAGTCTTGTAAAATGAGGAAGAAGAGTGATAGTTTGGTAGATCAAAAAATATGAGTAAAATGACAGACTGATACAGTAGACAGGAATATCATCTGACATTGAGGAAGCTCTGTAACTTCCTGTGATATGATGAGAGTTAAATTACAATATCGGGAGGCAGTGTAAGGAAAGAAGTTACTTTTAACAGTAAGTGTAAACTATAATAGATAGGATAAAACCTTTTAACAGGGATCCTTATTATTGGAAATCTGGTATTTTGTTTTATGATAGGATAAAACCTTTTAATTTAACAGGAATCCTTATTATTGGAAATCTGGTATTTTGTTTTATGATAGGATAAAACCTTTTAACAGGAATCCTTATTATTGGAAATCTACTGGTATTTTGTTTTATGATATAATAATAATAATCTTCTGGTTACTTATATAGCGCCTGTATCTCCTTCGAGGATTCGCAAGCAAACAAATACAAAGTAATGTACTTTAACTCTAAGGACAAAAATACAAAATTAAATGTAAAGCATGTTGGGGGATATAATCGGTACATTTCAAAGATTAATACACTGGTAATCATTTGACTAAATTTATATAAATTGTGTTAATTAAATTGTAAACCAATGTGGATAGTTTCACCCCTGTATTTAGTGATCCTTCCCAAGATAAAGAACATTATCAGATTTATGTATGTACAGTAGAATAAAACAAGAGATATGATGTGATTGAAATTAACAGTGATGTTGACTTACAGGAAGATTGTGGAGCTTGAGGAGGAGTTGAGGGTGGTGGGCAACAACCTTAAATCTCTGGAAGTGTCTGAGGAGAAGGTGAGACCCCCACTAGTTCTTCACTTTTCAATATTCTAGCTTGGACTAGATATTCTTCAGTTTTCAGTAACTGTAATTTTTGGTTTTCAATGGATTATCTACTTGCTATATCATGTTTGTCTTCTACATAGTCAGTAGAGCGTCGGCTGTTGATCAAACGGTCGACGGATCGAGCCCTCACTGTCAAAATGTTATTGGTAGATATCAAGCTCGGGCAAGTTGACTTAGTAATTTGTGACAAATGCCTAATGTTCTTGGGAATTACACCGTCTGGTCAAAAAGAAAAAAGTATATATTACAATTAATGTACACCTGACTCTTTTTGCAGTTATTTTTCTTTCGTCTTGGTACAGTAACTTGTCATTATGTATTCCTTTTTATTACTCGATAGTTTTGTCAAGCTTATAGTTTATATATATTTCATTTGGTACTGGTACTTAGAGCTTTTATTCTATTGCACACTGAACCTTAGTAAATACAATCTTTATCATTCCAATTAATTTGTTTATTTATTTTTATATATTAATTTCTGCAAATTTTGTATGGAACAAATGAATGTTACTTTATCCTTTGGTGAACAAGGCATACACATGCTGGCATGGACAAGGCCTTCAAAAACAAACTTATTACAGTATATGTATGTGTTTGACCAACATTGTATTTATATGAAAGCTGTGAGTACTGGTACCTCATCAATGTGTCAGGTTACATAATCAACTCAACATTTGTGTACATATGCCATGAATTTCTGCTTCAATATGAATGTGTGTGAAAGTGACCAACATTTGTGTAAGAATACAACCGGCAAATCCTATATCTGGAAAGTTACATGTTCGGTGCGATTTTGGTCTGACCTCGCGTAAATCAGGAAAGGCTATATGGTTGAAGCAAGTCTGGTCTGACCTCTAGTAGTCTGGATAAGCTATACTTGTATGCGAGCTTGGCCTGACTCTGTGATTCCCCCCGCCCCCCTCATAGGCCAACCAGCGAGAGGAGGCATACAAGGAGCAGATCAAGACCCTGGCCAACAAGCTGAAGGCGGTACGCTGGCTCTCCTTGCCCGCCTTGTGTTTACTCACCATACTACTATTATGTTTTACGTTTTCCATTGGAGTGTTTTAACCCAGAGACATGCCTGATGTATTTGCTTTTATGGAGTATATACTTTAGCAATATACTTTTTTTTCCAGACTAGCAGCCAACAATATTGATGGACTAATACATGTATTAGATGTAACTGTTTCTAATTGATGGTATTTGTCATTAGTTATCTGTTGTTTGAATTCTGAAAATTTGACAGCATGGCCAGTGTGATGTGTGATGGTTGCTATGGCAGTGAAACAATCAGACCTGCTAGTGTACTACTGTTAAAGCTGACATACATGCTTAGTTCAGCCTATCAAGTCTCCATACTACACGGGCCAGTTTGAGCGTATGTGAGGGTGGTTTGACAGTTTGTGCAGGTCTCGCACTTGTACAAACTGTCAAATCGCTCCACACTGCTCATATTAGCTTCAGTACAATATTGGGCCTGGCATGTCAAACTGAGCTTGTGTGACAACCCTAACATGCCAAATACAGTGTATCCCTCATTGTGTATGAATGTTTGTGTAATTGGAAATTACTTACATCTGGAGTGTGTGCCTAAGTGTGTTTTAACCCAACCCCTTCCCCCCAAAAAAATGTAGTTTTGTTTTTGTGATAAGAGGGGACATTTATACTAACCTGCCTCTGGCCTGTATCTCTTACAACCTGCCACGACAGTCAGCGCAGAAAGAGGACAAACTGGAACTACAACTAAGAAGTGTTACTCAGAGCTTGAGAGAGGTAAAGATTTTCTCTCCTTCAAACTTTCTTTATCTCGCTTCTCATCTGTCTGTTAAATGGTCTATGGGAAAAGTTCATCTGAGGAACAGTGATTGGCATTTGTGTGGGTTGTTCGCTCGTTTTTTTTTTTTTTTGTGATCCGGATGAAGGGACGCACAATCTCCTATGCAACCTTCTTCCCAGAGAGAGGTAAGTTTGTCGTAGATGCTTGCATGCGTGTACTTTTCGGCCAGTTTTAGGCAGGTGAAGAGGCACCTGCTGTGGATGTCTTGTTACTGGTGTTCTCTGTTTCCTCCTCTCACTACCCAGCCCTCCCTCAATCCTGCCCTTCACTCAACCCACACTCTTTAACTTAAATCCTTATTTTAGGCTGCACAAAGGGAGGATAACTTTGAGGAGCAGATCAAGGAACTGAGCCACCGTATGAGAGAGGTATTGTTTCGCCTTAGTCGTCATACATGCAAATATTATAACCCTAGCTCGCTCACCCTGTTACTTCTAATCATTAATCTACAAATGCTATTCAGCAACTAACAAAAATCTGGAGATACATTCCTGCAATTTCTCTTAAAAGCATAACAATCAAATAGCACCCATTGGCTTCTTCACATTAGTAATGAGCACTAATACCTGATACCCACATAGCTACAATGATTATGCAACAGCTTATACACATAGAAGCCTTCAGCCATGCCCACTCTTTACTTCCTACATAGCTACAATGATTATTCAACAGCTTATAAACATTGAAGCCTTCAGCCATGCTCACTCTTTACTTCCTTACCTTCCTACATAGCTACAATGATTATTTAACAGCTTATACACATAGAAGCCTTCAGCCATGCCCACTCTTTACTTCCTTACCTTCCTACATAGCTACAATGATTATTCAACAGCTTATAAACATTGAAGCCTTCAGCCATGCTCACTCTTTACTTCCTTACCTTCCTACATAGCTACAATGATTATTCAACAGCTTATAAACATTGAAGCCTTCAGCCATGCTCACTCTTTACTTCCTTACCTTCCTACATAGCTACAATGATTATTCAACAGCTTATAAACATTGAAGCCTTCAGCCATGCTCACTCTTTACTTCCTTACTTTCCTACATAGCTACAATGATTATTCAACAGCTTATAAACATTGAAGCCTTCAGCCATGCTCACTCTTTACTTCCTTACCTTCCTACATAGCTACAATGATTATTCAACAGCTTATAAACATTGAAGCCTTCAGCCATGCTCACTCTTTACTTCCTTACCTTCCTACATAGCTACAATGATTATTCAACAGCTTATAAACATAGAAGCCTTCAGCCATGCTCACTCTTTACTTCCTTAACTTATTCCCCAATACCCCATAATCCTTACATTGTACATGACCTTAATCTGGTGTCGGATGACTTGGGTTCTATGGTTCGTCAATATTTGCACTGTTCTTGTTGGCTTCTGAAATTACCTAGCTTCTCCAGTTCTGGGCCTCTTCTGAAATTACTTAGCTTCTTCAGTTCTCGACCTCCTCTTCACTACTGCCTGACTGAGAGGTGTTGCTTGGGGTAATCACTGCAGCAAGGGAGAGGAAGGCAAGGTTTAGCTCCTGGTGTTAGGTGAGTACCGGTATATGTGGATAATATTCACCCAGTGGGAAAATTGGTCTCTCCTATCTTTATTTCAGCATGCTTTTCTTGGTTCATGCATGATGCACAATATATAGAAGTAAGCTACAATGAAATATATGTTCTTATTATGCTTCATACGCTCTATACTGGTAAAAATCAAATTTGGGCTTAATGTACTATATATAAATGAAATATTTAGTTGACTTGTATTTGGAGCAACTATAGAATGTGTGGATTAGCATATTATTTTGAAGTTGTGGATTGATGGGCCTATATCATAGCTAAACCTTCCAGGCTGAGGCTCGTGCTGAATTCGCTGAGAGGTCCGTGCAGAAACTGCAGAAGGAGGTCGACAGGCTGGAAGGTATGGTCCATCACTCATTACCACCATCATCACCGTTATCAATATTCTCCATTATCAACACTATACTCCTATCATTATCATGCAATCATCACATTGGCTACCTGGCATCACTAGCCTATATTTCACTAGTACTTCAACATTATCTCTACTATCAAAGTCCACTAGTCACATCACACAAGCACCATGTCCCTATATCACTACATTACACTACCACATTATTAGCATATATTACAGATTTAGTTTTTACATTATGCAACTGATTACAACAACTCAGCATTCTGGACTTATTTATATTTCACTTTCTAGTGGATGGCTATGGATATTGTTGTATGATATGCTTCTATATGCACTTGCTACCAGTTTATCAGTATTTGCACTACCTTTCCGCTATAAATTCTTGCTTATAGATCTTTAATTTAAATTGGTACATCTTTCTCACCTAGTAATGATTAATAGTACACTATTGTGACTTCGTTATTGCCACTGCTATTTAATGTTAGCTTCAGAAACTCTTACCTACAATTACTTTACTAGTACAGTACAGTACAGTACAGTCGCAGTCACTAATTCTGACCTATAATTTGGAATCTATCTCAAACTAAATAGAACCTTTTGATTTTCTATCGGTATTGCATTATATGGATTCACTTGAACAGTCACAGGACACCAAATAGGTTAGAATTAATGTCTGCAAATTTACCAGTATTACCAAAATTCCACAGCCAGTTTCACCATCACTAAAACCATTTACTCTCATTATGCACTCTTATCACCTTTCACCACTGTCAGTCCTCACCCTCACGATTGTCACTATTACAGCCACTGTCTCCTGTTGTACACCTGCCAACACTTCCACCTGTTACAAAAGAAATTTTGTGTTTGTGGTTTTAAGTACATATGAGTATGGCAATAGTAATCTCAGTATACAGACTAAACCTATACATTGGATTATGTTGATCATGGTTGCCATTGCAGTGCTCATATATTGTTAAAATACATGCTTGTAAATCTTTCTGTAACAGTTGGGAGTATAGGTAGTTGTATATTATGCCCCCCTTTTCCCTCTGCCTCCCACCAACTCCCCTCCAATCACTCTTTGTCTGGTGTCGTCGTTAGTCATTTCTGATTTAGTCCCCCCCGTCTGTGACTTGCACAATGCCTATAATACTATAACTGCCAGTTGTCCCTTGTATGGTGGAAAGTTGCCTTGTCTCTCTCTACCCTCCCTCCACAAAGTCTCAACAGTCTTGTCCTGTGAAATTTTTATAATCCAATGGACCGTTGTTTTCGTTAGTCTGCCCTTGAGATGATGTGTTTATTTTGTTCAAGTCTTTTGATTATATTAATGTTTTCATCAGTCAATTTTATCTGTGATGATTTTTGTTTTTTGTAAGTTTTTAAAGAAAATCCTTTGTCATGAACCCTGTATTGTATGTAATATTAGCACCAGTGTAAGTCTACCCTTATTTCCCCCTTCCTAAGGAAATTTGCACACAGTTGCGCTATTTACTTAAATATCGGTAATTCCAGTGCCCCACTGTCTCTCCCGAAGTGATTTTCCCTTATTTCCCCCTTCCTAAGGAAATTTGCACACAGTTGCGCTATTTACTTAAATATCGGTAATTCCAGTGCCCCACTGTCTCCCTAAGTGATTTTCAGATTTCTTTCATATTAAAGTTCTATGCAATTTGGATTTTACATGTTAACAACTTACTTTGTATCATTTTCTTAAAACGATAAAAATTACTTTGGTAGTTGTCCATTTAGAAAGGCGTGGACAATACTGTGTATGATCTGCAGCGGTGAGTCCCAAACATTACCCAGACATCGACACCAGATGAAACTATCATGTGTACACTATAATGCACAAAGAAAAAATATTACTTAATTATGTAAGGTCAATCATATAGACAATTTTAAATGGGTATATTTTTATTCCTCAAATGAATGGCACTTTTCTGCAGAATCTCATCATTCATTGGCTTTTTATTATTGATTTCTTTATAGACTTCAGGCTCATCATGCATTGGCTGATCTATTTAGCCCCTCCCCTGCCACCGCTCTGCAGTTCCTCTTCAAGGGAAGAAAATGTAAAACAGAGCTTTCATCATTTAAGTTTTATTTTCTTATTATTTATTTTGAGTTTAATTTATAATTTCTGCCTTTGTTTGATGTTTGGTGTTGTCTCTGCGTTGGGACTCTCTCCGCTTTCCCTTGTAGCTTCAGCAGCTGTTTGTTGATCTCCGCGCGTGTTTTCTGCTCCTCCACTTTGGCCTCTGTCCACCTTTCTTGTGGTCCCTCCCTCCAGTCTTACCTCTCCTATGGCTGCACAAAACAATCGCTTTCCTCATCCTGACTAACATTTCAGTCGCCATCTTCCCCTCTTGTAACATTTTTGTTTTTATGACATGTTTTAATTGTAAGCTTGTTGTAATCATTTTTCTTGATGGTTACCACTTAAAGCCAGTAATTTATTATTTAACCTCTTTCACATAAATTCTAGTGCACACTTCTTATTTTATTTTGTAATTTTGATGGATAAGTTTATTAGGTTAACTTTCACATAAATTGAACTTTAATTTTATCATTTTGCAATGCTTAGTTTAAAAAAGAAGATAGATTTCTCTCCCAATGTTGAAGGAGAAGTTTTGTGTCGAGGTGTTAGTAAGCCATGCTGCAGCTTAGACTACTCTAGGTTAGTAGTTGTTAACTTGGTGGCGCTGACCGTGCCTTGTAGCTTCCCCCCCCACAACCCCCTTCCTCCCAGCGCCGCCCCCACCCACCCCTTGACACCTTTCACCACAACCCCCTTGCCCCGTGCCGCCTTACTCTGTATAGAGGAGCGGATTACGGTGGACAAGAAGAGAGGTTAGACCCACCCAGTTCAGGCGACTCTGAAGACCAGCGACCAACGGCAGAACGAATCACAACACCTGCCCCCCTCCCCTGTATTATACTCTTAATACAACAGTTTTGCTATTCATTTTTATTACAAACCTTATCCTTTTGTTAATCTTCGATCTGATGCCTGTAGCCCAGTAGGTGTGGCTTCTGTTGTAGTGCTGCAGTTGCCCTTTGGTATCCCATTTGCTTACCACCATCAATCTCAAACTTTGCTTGACTAATGTCTCCCTCAAGTGCTCCCCTCTTCTCCATTGCCACACAGTTAATTTCCTAGTCATGAGTGAAATTCATTTAGCCTTTGCCTACTTCAACACCTGCTGGGTAGAAATGCTCTAGAACCTCTACAGCTTGAATCTGCTTAAGGCTTAGCCATACTTTTTGAAGTTGTCCCTTCTTCCTGGCATGATACCCTGTGTTTAGGCAGCGAAACGGACCTTTTTCCAGCATTTTTACTAGACTACAACCAGTTCTAGCTATCATTT
Organism: Paralithodes platypus; assembly: GCA_032716605.1. Taxonomy (NCBI): domain Eukaryota; kingdom Metazoa; phylum Arthropoda; class Malacostraca; order Decapoda; family Lithodidae; genus Paralithodes; species Paralithodes platypus. Next base: position 13,087,655 of record CM064575.1, read on the forward strand.
GTCACTACATTATCACTGATATTTGCCTTCAATTATCTATGTACCATTGTTATCAACTTCAGGTACTAATGCAATAAGAGAATTAAACAATCAACCTGTGTAATTGATTTTAACGATTATATCCCAATAATCACAAGCCAAAATCTGATTGTCTAGTGAAAAGATGGAAAAATGCCCGCATTCCGCTGTCTTTACCCTATTTATTTGTGCCAACGAGGAGGATTACTGACCAGCTACACATAAGGACACTCCAGGGATACCAAGAGAAGCCTCACCACTCAGGATGCTACCATCAATTTAATATATAAATTCCTTGCCACCTTTTTTAATCCACTCGGTCAGAACGCGAGCAATAACAGTTACACAGCAAACCTAACCACCAGTGTCAGCTACCAGGCTATAATCCAACAAAATACAGAATATTTTCATCACAATTACTTTATTTAAAGATCGCAATGTGTGGTATATATCATACAATTTAGCTGGTAGCTGACATAAATAAGAGGACAATGAATGAAGCATATTTTGTCCTCGTACTTGAATTATCACCTCGCCCTATACCGGTTCCTGCAATTTTCTCCATATGCTTTAAAATTAAACTTTCCCTATATTTCTGATTACCATCTGTTCTAAGTTCTTTGCCTATTACTCTACTTCATCTTTCAAAACAAATTCTCTTCTATATTTCTGAAAACTGACCTGACGACCTCTCTTGAGAAAGCTGACCTTACATCTGACTATGCCTAACTACAGGAGTGCTGTATCACAAAACTTGAATCAAAGTCAGCCTTGAAGCTTCACAGTTAAGAATAGCTTTTTTTAGCTTGTAAATTTTTATTTCACAATCTGATTTATTTCTGGTGACATTGTTTCAGTTGATGCCCCTCCTGAACACTATCCCTCCTGTTATCCTGCCCATTCTTTTCCTTATCCCCTTGTAGGTCCCTTCCATACCTATTTTTCTCTTTTTTAATCCTTTCCTCTCCACCAATCCTATTCCTTTCCCTTCCTGTATTCCTTTCATCTCTGAACCTTTTCAGTATGATTGCATCATTTCAGTTTATTTGAGGTATCATGAGACCATTTTATTCATTTTAGCAAGTCCCTGATCATCAGGGCGCCCACCTTAGCCCAGCTATTGAGCAGGGAGTTCATGGTGGTAAAAATTGCATTATCATCATTAGGAATTATTAAAATAAAAAAAAATAAAAACAAAAAAAAATGTCATATTTGAAGTTGAATGAAAATGCCTAATGATAGTTTCAATAAAGTGAGAAGGAATCACATAGTGAAAAGGTAATCTCCCGCATATCCCCATCTTTGCTTTTCCCTTGGATTAATTTTCTTTCACTTTACTGACCAATAACCCACCAAACCAACTGATGACCACGTCCGACCCAGCCAGTGTGTGACAAAGCCAGGGCACGGGTCTCCCTCCAAACTCTCTCCCCTTTACCAACAGTACCTTCTTCCTCCCCTCCCTCCCACTCTCCCATTATAACCAGATCAGCTGCCTAGCATGCGTTTTATTAGTGTGTTTGCTCATATTTTAATCACTAGTATTTTTATTTTTTCAAGTTACCTACGAAGTGTGTTTTCGGTCATTTTTATTTTTTCTAATTGTTTTACCTATAGTATACTAATATATATTTTTTAAATAGTTTAATGTAGATATTTTGATTTTTGTGTGTATTTTAGATAATATTTTGTAGTTTTTATGTTTTAATTTTGCATGTGTGTGTGTTTTTTTTTTTGGTTGTTTGCAGACGATTTAGTTGCTGAGAAAGATAAGAGTAGGATGCTCCAGGCTGACATGGAGGCCACCCTACAAGACATCCAGAACATGTAAACACGACCCACTCAACCACCCACTTGGAGGAAGCAGGATTATTTGTTTAAAGAGTTACAGGTTGGCATCCATAATAGTTGAGGTCCCTCTTGTTCTGCAGTTGTTCATACGCTACTGATGCCCTTGTGCTTCACTTGGCTTTCAATAAGTTAAATTCTTCTTCTAACTGTATATACTGCTGCTTTATACAAATGAAAGTTTTTCAATCGCCTAAAGGAAGGTTCAAATGAATCGTTACTGCTATCGTATATACTCGCGTAACTTTTGCAGTCTTCTTTCTATAATTTTTCGCTATATAGACACCATTATTCAAAATATATCTTAAATGGCTTTCTCTTCTATTTTCAAAGAGGATTTTTACGATAATCATACTTGACCAATTACAGTATTACCTAGGATTGGAAAGGGACCTGAAAGAGAATTAATTGCTTGAGATCCACCTGCTTTACTTAAGCTCATTACCAAACTACTTGGTAAAGAATGACTTGTATTTTCTATTCTCATTTAGATTGTTATTAAATAGTACTTTGTCAGACTTCTTTACAGGTATATTTTGACCAGTTCTTAAATTTCCTTGATCAGACTTATTAGCTATTCTACTTCAAATTTATACTGTAATTAAAATATTCAAATGTGAATGGAAAAACTACTTTCTTGACTACAGTTCTAGCTTCCTCTGGGTAAGCACTTCCCTGTTTGTCGGAACTTGCATGCTGGTGGTGAAGACAACAGAGTGAAGTTAGTAAGGTCATACAATATATTAACATATTACCCTAGTTCACAAATTAAAACTAATATTTTTATTCATGATCAATTTAAATAAAGAAATCATGTTTGCTTATTAATACGGTATTGTTACTAATACTCGAAGGTCCTAACTCTGTCCCATAGAGCGATTCTCAACTAGTTTCTTGTTAGAAAGCATGAAATATTAGAAATGTTTGAATCATAGATGTTCTGCAGAGTAGTGGAATTTATCGCAGTGTTCTTGTTGAGAATCGCTGGGTGCTTACATTTTTTGTACCTTTTTATATTTTTTAATTAATAACACAGCAAGTGATTACCTATCTTTTCCATACTAACCATGGTCTTTCCCGCTCTCTCCCTTTTTCAGACGAACTTGTGATTCAGAAGGAGAAGTACAAGTCGATTACCGACGAACTGGACCAGACCTTCACCGAAATGTCTGGCTATTGAGCTGTCCATCCTGACGAAACTACTAAACTACTACCATCATCACTACCACTACTCCTTCTCCTTCTACTACTAGTCCATAACTACTCTGCTCTTCCCTGCCACCACCACCTCCATGACCGCTCTTGTGCTACCACCTGTCGTCAATTTCTGCCCCTCTGCTCCCGCCACCTATATAGCTGCCAAGGACATGGCTGCATCCCTACTTATATACCCCAACTAAAGCTAGCCCCTACCACCATTACCACCTCTCCCACCCCCTAATACTGCCCCCCATCCTAGCTGCTGGAGGTGATATCAGTATGTCAAAGGGGAAGGTAGTATAAGCTGTCTTTCCTTTGATTAGCCTTTTTGGTGCAATGGTGCCATTTTCATATTCGGCTAACATTAGACAACATTACTCAGCTTACGAAGGACCTAAACTCCTTCCTGATCTGCATAAATTTTGTCTGAAGACTGCTAGCATAATATGAAGAAAGGTGTCCTAGTACTGAAGGTGTTAGCACTGGTAGCCCCTGAAGCTGCTGTGGATGGGGTGGGGTGGGATGAGGCTGGGCGACTAGGCTGGGTTACAATACCAGCCTCGCGCCCCAATAATCCAGTCCTGCCGGCAAACTTGAGGGGGGGGATATACCCCTTGCTAATAATACTGCCATCTTGGGTCTTCTATAATGCAAGTCTTGAGTCTAGGCTTCACCCAATAACTTGCATTATTTTTTTTACTGACGAGCTCTTTTTAGCTGAACTAATACTACTGGTGTTAGTCACTGAGAGAGTGGGTGGGTGTGAAGGTGCGGGTGGGGGTGTCATTCGCCCCGTAGCCCATTTTCTTTTTTAACACGGTCGGACGCTCACTTGCCTCAGCTGCCCCTCGCCTCAGTCGCCTTCAGCTTCTGGGACATTACTAACTCCTTTGGCCGTGTCAATTGACGTGTGTTTGTTAATCTTTACTTTACAGACGAACTGGTTAACGAAAAGGAGAAGTACAAGTCCATTACCGACGAGCTGGACCAGACATTCAGCGAACTGTCTGGCTACTAAACACTGTCCTGCTCCACTCTTCTGCCATCTCTCTTCCTATGCCCAGCTGGCCTGTTACCTATTTTTATTTTTTCTTCTAATAAGCTTATGTAATTCAGTTTATAAGAATTCTTTTTACTTTTCCTTTGTGTTGCAAATCACTTCCAATTTATCAATATCATCACTAAATCACACAGTACAATTGGTTTTCCTGCCATTCATATTACAGTACTTTAGTGTTGAAATATACCCAAAATATGATTTTGAAGCTAATTATTTACAAGTTTAGGTTTTAATATTCTATTAGGTAATTTCTTGCCAGAGTAAATATTTATTATGCAGTGGATGTGTTGTTTTGTTGCCGGGAGGCCGAGTGCCAGGCCGGAGCGCTGCATCATCCAACGCGCTGTAAACTTCTCACCATCTGTTACAGATGAACTTGTTAATGAGAAAGAAAAATATAAGAACATTGCGGATGAGATGGACCAGGCGTTCTCAGAATTGTCAGGATTCTAAATGTGGCAAACTGGTGGGCGCCCACATGGTGCTTGGACGGGTGTGTATGTTGGCGGGCATGGGGTGGAGGTGGTGTATGCTACCTCTGCCCCCGCCCACCAGCCATATACGCCCCTGCGGACTGACTTGACTGACGGCTGAGACGCGCCCCATACCACCACAAGAACAACACCACTACCACCATCACCATCGCCTGGCCCGCCGTGCCAGCGTCCGCCTGTCTGGGTCGAGTCCCGGGAGCAGCGAGCCATAACAAGGTCTTCAGTTCATTTCATAGGAGGAACCGCAGAGGGCTGTTCTCGGGCAGCAGGATGTGGTGTTCATCGCGTGGGTGTTTACTGAGCCTTATTGTGTCTGTGCTGTCCCTGCTGCAACACAGCCATCTGAACAAACTCCCCCAAGCCTGCCCAGACTGCTGTGTTGCCGGGTCCCGCCCTTGTCTTGCTGTTATGTTAGGGTGCAAAAGGTTCACCACCTCTCCAGTTGCAATCAGTCCTTATGCGTAATGCATTTATTATATGAATTTATTGATAATATATAAGTTAATATTATTCATCATTTAAAATCTGGATCTTATACTTACAGAATGATTGTACACTGTTTAACGTGTAATAAATTTTGTAAACAAATTTCTTCTGTCTTTTACTTGTAATATCCAACAATGTTAGTTTGTTCAAGTAGGCCTACTTACATACTACATAGGTAAGTCATTAATGCAAATATTTATATTTGTAGTTTTATTTATTTGTAAAAAACATGTTTAAATACTACTTAAAACATAATCACAGTATTTAAAAAAAAACAAAAAAAATCTAGCTTCATTTCCATTATTGAAATTATATTTCATAACTTACTACACTCCCAACTGATGACAAGGTAAAAGGCTGATAATATACAATGATACTGGAATAATCATTCAACTTAGCTTAAAGAAAGAAAATGTACAAAACTTAAATAGCTCTTTTATTTTAAGAGCTTAATTATATGAGCATTAAACCAAGTTATAAACACAAGCTGCTTGTAATACTGTATCAAAGCTCAAATCCTGAGTTTTCAACCATTTTTAATCTATTTAATGGAATAATGTAGCAAGATCTGCAAGGAATAGATTTGGTAGACAATTCCATTCCCTTTACTTAGCATGAATTAACAGAACAAATTTGCCAAACATAAATGGCCATTTAATTAAGTGTTTCACTCTGACCTCACAAGATTCTATATTGCCACATACTATGGTTGTCATTTAGGTAAATTAAAAGCTTTGTTAAACCCAAAAACATATTGGCACAAAGATCTTCAATTACTTATAAAAAGGAAAGACCGGTAAGCACACCCACATAATCTATTCACTATAACAAGTCTAGAAATCTCAACGTTGACACAATCCAGGTAATATTTCTTACCATTTGAGACTAACTAAATCGGGAAATATATGTAGAAAAATACAGCTGGTTTGCCTCTAGCTCTCCCTAAGTTAAAAGAGAATAGAGGTCCCAACTTCTACTCATCATACTGAATAGACTATAGGCTTACTCAGACTGGAGGAAGTATAGGATTGTTCATCTTAAACAGGCAGCCTGGTTTATAGGTGTTCACAACTAAATGGCCTTTCGATGATATTCGGGAGGTGCCACACCATAATCTTGAATACTGTAGTAGGTTTCCAGGTGCTTCACCATAAATCTGTGGGGGATGAAAGTTACCATTATTTGCAAGTAGAGCATTAATATTGTCTATGGAAGACATTTCTTCAGGCTACTTAACCATTTCAGAATACAGCATCACGATGCCTTCCTCAATTATATTTTGGCTATCATTACTGTATATATTTTATTTGAGTTAGGAAGGATTTGTTGAATTTTTTAACCCGTCCAATACCAGCGATGGCTCCCTGCCTTCAGTAGATAAGTCACTCCCCAGTCCCAGCGACGGCTGGGAGCCGTCAGTAATGTACTTTCCTTGTATTGGGCTGTGCCTGGTACCACAACCGTTTGAGCACTGCTCTCGATATGGCAACACTTCTCGGCTTATATCCAACCCTCTGAAGGCTGAGAGAGCCAGTATTCCTTCATCTCTTGAGGTGGAAGGTTGTTCTATCTTGCCATTTTGGCCACATTGCTTGGGACTGGGGGGGACTTTTATTACTGTATCCTCCGGTACAGCAGGGGTTAACCGAGTGCGACAGAACTCACGGAAACAAGACCATGACAAAAAAAAAAAAAATGCCCCAGGGGCTCTCAAAACAGGAATATGTCATTAGGCGAGATAATTCCCCTCTAGTACTTCCTACCACTCATCCATATGTTTCTCACTTCCCACCTTTTTCCCCCCTCCTCAATTATCACCTATTTTTCCTCTTATTTTCATAATTTGTTGGTTATTTTTCACGCGAATTTCTCTCCCGCGGTTACGTAGCACAAGTGAGTTACATAAGAGACCTTATATAACTCTGAGACTTCACCCGCTCGCCTTGCGGCCTCAGTATAGACAGAGACCTTGTAGAGGAAGGGCGTATGTCTCCCCGTCTGAGGATACGGCGGCGGCGAATGTTTTCGTTTTTCACCACCGAAATACTTACCCCACTTATTTTATCACTCTTCAAGGGTCATATATTCATCATATAAATAAAATAAACACATACTAACCCTTTCAGGTCTGGGGGTTGCCATTTAGTATTCAAAATAGAATTCTCTTACTCTCATAATTATCTCTCCAAAAAAAAAAATCTGCCCACGACTCGCTCAAAGATATCTGCAGAGGTTGAAGTAATTAAAATTAAACTAAAGGTTTATAAACACACCTGATGGTCACAAAGGTCTAAAGTATCCCTAACTCCCAAAAACCAGGCATGCTTGTTTACATGACTGTAGTGCTTGGCGGGTATATTTTCCGAAAACTAATTTCATTCCATGCTATTTTTCATGCAAAAGCAAGAGCCTGAGCATAATACAATAATATATACATGAAAGGGCAATAATAGAGCTTTCCAATGACACCTGAATCATCCTTGTACGACCACTGGTTCTCTTGCAACGATCGAGTAACCGAGCTATTTTTCCCTTTTTTTTTTTTTTTTTTTTTTTTTTGTTGCGCGAGGTAGGGACGTGGTGAGGAGAGGTAGTACGTGTCCGTGACCGCCCCAAGGTGGTGACGAGCGGTCCGAGGCTAGCTATCGTCCCCCCCAATGCGCGGTCTCTCTCTCATAGCTCATAATGTCCTCAAAATAGCACCCGTCTTATCAAAGGTGCCGCAGGGGTGGCCAATATTCTCTCTCCCGTCATATAATGGGCACCGTCGGTTAAGGACTCGATCGCGATAGAGCCGCAGCGGTCGAGTGGTGAGCACGCTCGTGTGTGAATCTGCTAGATCTGGGATCAAATCCCTAGCATGGCGGACATTTAGTACAAAGGAGTACAAAGGAAATCAAGCAACAACAGGTCTAGTGACCCTTCTAGGCTGCTTGTCCTCCAAAACACTGAGGATCAAGTGTCCAAACAGTGGTTTAGAGTGGGTAAGGGAACATTGGAAAGGGAACTACTGCCCTGGAACTAATGTCCGTGGCAGGTCTAGGAAGTTAGTAGGGGACATATGGGTTAGTAACTGAGGGGAGGATAAAATAAAGTTATTCATTTACAAACGCAGTCAGTCGCGGGTTTGATGCGAGATATTTGTCTAGGCGGAGTTTAAATGAATCAACGGTGCTGCAGTCTATAACGTCTCTGGGAAGCCCATTCCACAAGTTGACAACTCGATTGAAGAAGAAATTCTTAGATTCGTGTGAGTTAAAAGATTACCAATAATTTTGCAACCGTTTCCCCGCGTGTAATTAGATTGGTCGATAGTGAAGTACTTACTACAGTTCATATTGTCGATGCCTTTGATGATTTTGAACACTTGAATTAAGTCACCTCTTAATCTGCGCTGGGTTAAAGGAAATAGATTTAATTCTCTAAGACGCTCTTCGTATGGTTTGTTCTTTAGGCTAGGTATCATTTTGGTAACTCTACATTGAACTCGTTCTAGCTTGTTTATGTCTTTTGGTAATAAGGGCACCAGCATTGAACGCAGTATTCCAGAAGAGGGCGGACTAAGGAATTGTAAAGGGTTAGGATAACGTCTTTGGATTTATGCTCAAATGACCTGCCTATAAAGCCAATTATTTTGTTTGCCTTCTTAACAACTTCTGAACATTGTTGACTCGGTTTTAGGTTACTCGATATTGTTATTCCCAGATCGGTTTCTCTGTTTACATTCTTAAGCTGAGTGCCATTCATCGAATAGTTTGCTTTCTCATTTAGGTATCCGATATGTAGTACTTTACATTTATCCGCATTGAAACTCATTTGCCAAATTTGGGCCCAATGTGACAATTTATCTAGATTGTGTTGCATATCGTCAACTTGATCTTTTGAGAGTACGCTATTTGCAATTTTTGTATCGTCAGCAAATTTTGAGATTGTACAGGTGTGACCCTCATCTATGTCGTTGATGTAAATTAGAAAGAGAATTGGTCCTAGTACCGATCCCTGGGGTACCCCGCTACTTACATTGGTCCATTTAGATGCCTTACCGTTTATGACTACTCTTTGCTTTCTGTCGCTGAGCCAATTTTCTATCCATTTCAACACACCGTCTTGTATTCCATGCGCTTTTAGTTTTAGCAGTAAACGTTTGTGGGGAACTTTGTCAAAGGCCTTTTGAAAATCAAGGTATATAATATCTACAGCTTTACTCTCATCGTAGAGGTTGAGGATATCGTGGAAGAAGTCCAAGAGGTTTGTTAAACAGGAACGTTTTTTACGAAAGCCGTGTTGAGTATCTTTAAGTATGTTTTTTCCTCTAAGTGATTTACGAGTCTGTCTCTTATGACCGTTTCTAGCATTTTACATACAACTGAGGTTAAGCTAATTGGACGATAGTTACTGGGTAGGGATTTGCTGCCTTTTTTTAATATCGGTGTTACGTTGGCTATCTTCCACTGATCAGGCATAGTTCCAGACTGCAAGGATTTATTGAATAGTAATGTCAGTGGTTTGGAGAGCTCATCCTTAGCTTCCTTTAGAACTCTAGGCGAGATTGTATCAGGTCCAGGCGTTTTATTTACCTTGAGTTTATCTAAACAATTCAATACTTCTCTCTCTGTAACGGTGATATTGCTTAGAACATCTGAATTATCAATCTGAATCGGCGATGGTGTAGGGATATCACTGAGGTCTTCTGTTGTAAAAACTGATGCAAAGAAGGTATTGAGGGCATTACTCATTTGTACTTCGTCTTTGGTGTATTCTCCATTTTCATCGACTAACGGTCCAACAGTTGAAGTAACTACTTTTTTCTTTCTGATATAACTATAGAATTCTTTCGGGTTTGTTTTACTTTGATTCGCAATATGTAACTCTAGGGTCTTTTTACTTTGCTTAATTAACTTTTTGGCTTTGCGTCGTAGCTCTATAAATTTCACCCGTTCTTCGTCATTTTGTGAGGATTTTAATCTATCATTAGCAAATTTTTTAGCAAGCAGGCAGTTTGAAATATCTTTATTCCACCATTTGGGCTTATTATTATGGCCTGGACGCCGTATTTTCGATGGTATGCAGTCTTGCACTGCTTTTAGGTAAGTGGTTTCGAATAACTTCCAAGATGTATTTATGTCGTTATTGTTAATTAAAAAGCTCCAGTCAGTTTCTTTAAACATAGCTCTAAGTTTATGAAAGTATGCTTTCTTGAAATTAGGGACTTTTTCGATGCTACTATTTGGTTCGTTACTAGTAAAGTTTAAAGTGAAAGTTATCGTACGATGGTCGCTGTCACTGAATTCATCACCAACATTCAAATTCTCTATTAATTCTTCTTTTGTTGCAAGTACAATGTCAAGAACGTTATTACCACGGGTCGGTGTTCGAACAAATTGATAAAGCGAACTCTCTTGCAAGTTCGTATACAAGTCATGTCCGGAGTGTGAAGTTAGAGTATCGCCCCACTTGGTCACAGGTAAATTAAAGTCGCCAAAAAATACGGTATCTTGTGAGTTACTTACTGTACATCTGCAATTTGTTTATAAATAAAAAAAAAATAAAAAAAAATTCATAAAAAATAAAAGATGTGTCGACGTTCACAATTTGAGGTTTTGACAAGAGGGTCGGGTTAAGACTTTCTTTGATATAAAATAAAACGCCACCTCCATTTTTATTTATTCGGCTTTTCTCAAACAGTTTGCCTCAAACTTTTGAGGCAAGTAAATTGTTCCATAAATTTAATCTTTTTAGAGTCAATTATTGTGACTGTATTATAAAATTTGACATCAATAATTTTAATCAAGCATTTTTAACTTGAAGTTTCTTGTATAACCTCTGCTTACTTTTTGTCTGTTTTTTTTTTTTTTTTTTTTTTTTTTATATTGATGATTTTTTAAATTGATTGTTCTTGTTAAAAGAGTACTCTTTGTTTAAATCTGTTGTTACTTCATATTTTGCAATTATTTGTCTTTATATTATATGTATTCATTGTTGATAGTATCAATTGCTTGCTTTTGCGATTTCCTTAGTTTATTTGTGCGATAAATGTAGTTTATTTGTAGGGTAGTTATTGATAGGGGTCACTTGGGGCATGCTATGCTTACAGGTACCTACCCGATAGCACTATCGTTAGTGAGTGCTGTACTGTATTTTATATATTATTTTGTAATAGTATAGATATCTTATCAATATTTGTATTTTGTACTATTGTTAATGTCTTGTCATGTTGCAAATTTGATTTTAAATAATATTTTGACATTTAACATGTAGTTTCTTTATTCATACAGAGTTTAGTAAAATTTACCAGAACGTCCCGGACTTCCCAAACTTGACTAATTCCTTTAACGTGACGATAGTGCGTTGTTATATGTGCGATTAGTTTGCTTGGGAAACAGATTAACTTGCTCATGTAGTAATGTACACCCTATGTGGTGGATTGTGTTCTTTTATTTAATAATTTTCATTTTAGTAAGCGTTGTTTCCACATAGCGATTTTGATAATTTAATTTGACTTTATATTGTCCTTGTCCCAATTTTGGTTTGTTTAGTTTGCAAGTTTTACATTTTAATTTTAATTACATAACCGGGAAGTGAATACTCTGCTAAAAAAAGTCTCTATCTACTGTATTGAGCCAAGATTCTGTTATACCAATCACATCATAATTTTCAGTAAACACTAGTTCCTCTAAATCTGAAAATTTATTGCGTATGCTACGAGCGTTTGCATAGAAAACCTTTAAAGTTGCGGTTTTAGAACTCACAGAACGTTCTTTAATCAAATTTTTGGTTCTGGTCGGATCTACATTACATTCATGGCTGTCATAGTGGGTGTGGTAGTACGTCCTAGTATGTTTCACATGCTCGCACCCAGTCGGGGGACATCCTGACGACGTATAGAGACTAAACACACATAACAAAGCCACTCCAACAGCTTCTTCTCTCTCCAACACCCCTTCTCCCCTCTCAACACTCTTCTCTGAGTTAGTGCCGGTACATATGGACTAGAGATGGAACGAATATAAATTTTCACTATTTGCGAATACGAATAGCGAATATTTCAATCCTTATTTCATCCTTCAAGAACTGGTAATTATTTTTATGTCACCAACAAACTTTAATTAAATTATTATGAAATTAATTACCAGAAGTTAATGACGATGTGAATGTGTAATTTCTTAAATATCATAAATGAACTGTATGAATTAATGTTTAATATATTGTAAGAGTTCAGCCATAGAAAATTGAATAACTAAAATTTATTCCATTCAATGTTCTATGTTTCCAGTCCTCAGTCCCAATGTTGCCGCTTTTTTGGTACTAAAGTACCAAATTTGGTACATTTGACTCTCTCAAGTACATTTTATACATTTTCCAATAAAATAGTCCACATCTGGTACTAAATACGAAATCAGTGAGGAAATATGATGGAATATATTATAGTGACATGCTATTGCATTTGGTATGTCTGAAATGGCAATATTGTGACGGTTCAACTGTCCAGGTCCAGCACATGTTCGTTTACCGGGCAGTGATTCCACTTTAGAATAATTTGGTAGGCCTACTTTTCACTAGTTTGATATGGTACTATTAACCTAAGAAGTGCGCATGGGGGGTATGAGACACCACACTCCTGTGCTGACGTATTTGAGCTGATCCCATCACTAACATATTTATTTTACCATAAATAGCATTAATACTTATCCATATGAGCCTATTATAGGTTGATTATAAAGGTATTAACCTGTTACAACAATAAAACAAGTGGAAACAGTGTTTGGATGGTCAAAATCGGTGATACAGGCCGGGAGTTACATAATGTATGGCCGAGGCAACCACCCTGCCCTCCACCCCTCCCCTTGTCTGGAGAGACACTGTTCCGCAATAGTCTCTTTTGCTCTTTCCCACGCTTGGTAACAGTGATGACAACGCCCTGCTACCAACTTACTAGTTAGCACGAAAATAGACCACAGGAAAAGGGAATAACAGGGAAAATAGGTGATAACTGAAGGAGGGGAGGAAAGTGGGGAAGGAGGGGAGGTGGAGGAGTGATATTTGGCATGGCCCAGGGGCAAAAAACAAAAAAAAAAAAAAATTTTTTTTTTGTGTTTTAACCCTCCAGCCCCGGCTATGTAATATATATATATTCCTCGAAACCCGGGTGTTTTGGCCGAAAAACGTCTAGGCTAGGCTACCGTATATTTGTTAATCAGACTGCTTCCCGCATTCCCGCGCATCCCCAAGCGTAGCTGTGTTATTTACCTGTAGAATGGCATTAAGTAGAGCTCTCTAAGTCAACTGGTTGAGCTGTGATGATGATTTCATTGGAGATAACTTTATGGCCAAAACAGCCACTTTACACCACTTTTCGATACTTAACAACAACATACAGGCACACACGAACAAGCGACGCTCTCCTTCTTGTGGCCGGAGATGCGGGGCGTCGGTCCAGCCGGCTGTTGTTTACATGCGTCGGACCGACGCCTCGCACACGAAGCTCACAGGCTTTCAACCACTGGGCGTTCAAGAGGCCTTCCGGGTACCTGTTATATGCTTTTTTTATGGGCGTTCAAGAGCCCTTCCGTGGTGAGAGGGTTAAAAAAAAAAAAAATTCCCTTACTCTTAAGAGTCTTCCTGCAGTCCGCCGGGGGAACTCTTAAGAGTCTCCCCGCAGTTCCCGAGTTAAATACTACTTTTCACTAGTTTGATCTGGTACTATTAAATACAGTTAAGTAGCAACACTGCTCAGTCCTCCTTCATTCCACTTTAGCGGCCCCAACGCACATCTACACAGTTATTTATTCGTTTGTGTTAACTTAAAAATTTAACCCCTTCAGACTCATATGATGCAGAGGTTGCCAGATTAGCAATAAGAAATAGAGTTCTCTCACTCTTATAATTACCTCTCCAAAATTAGTTTTCTGCCCACAGCTAACTCAAAGACAACTGCAGAGGTTGAAGTAACTAAACTAAAGGTTTCTAAACACCCCTGATGGTAACAAAGGCTTTAAAGTATCCCTAATAGGCTCAAAATCGCGTCATACGTCGGAGAGGGTTAATATATAAATTTTTTGTATATATTCTATTGGTTTCGTGAACATATTCGCATATTTGCAAATAGATATGAATGGAAATGGGAATACGAATATTGAAAAATATAGCGAATATTCGAACATACGAATACGAAACAAATATTCGGTCCATCTCTAATATGGACAGTCCTGTATAGAGTCGTAAAGATTCCGGGACGAGCTCAACAGACAAAGAAGAAGAAGCGTCCAAACGTGCGTGAAAGGGTTAATAAGAAATAATGTTATATATGGCAAATATAACTAATTCTGTCAGAATTGAATGAAATTAATTCGCATATACTGTAACTACGATTGTCACAGGCCATTAGCACACTTACCGGGTTAACCCCTTCTTTAATGCACATCCAAAACGTATGTTTGGCTGAAGAACCAAAACTGGTCCCGCGTACTCTAGTACACAGGACCATAATAGGATCCTTAAGGCTTTATATTTTGCGGTTTAGGTGCTATTATGATCCCCATGTGTTGGCAGATGGCAACTATGCCAATGATGTCACACACCACTGTCATGCCCCTGTCATGTGGCATAGATTTATGCCAATGACTTAAATATTTTGTATAGGTCACTGTACCCTATATACTTTATTTTTGGTGCATATAATGCCCTATATCATGTGATATGATATAATAATATATGGAATTATGGCATACAGACACGTGGCCTCGAGATTGAGAGGAGTGTGACGGAGGGTCTGAGGGAGTAAGGAAGACAGTGTATCTCTGATAGCCGTCCGTGAGAGTGCTACAGAATTTATTACCAGTGCCATGGCGTCCTATGCGAGTTAATCGGACCTGGAAATGAAGCTGGATAGTGATTTAGATGTGTCAGATGACAATGAGGCACTCTCAGACACTTCTATAAGTGACGAGGACGATGGTTATATACCTGAGAATGACAATAGTGTTAGCCCTAGCAAGGAAAGTGAAACAAATTATGAAATCTTCCCTTCCTCGCCATTATCTCTCACTCCCGCTGTTCCTCCCGCATTTCACCTCGTGCCAGATCCCTTTGCTGACCTTTGCCTACTTTGGATCTACCTGTATCTACCTCATTGTCTATGGATCTCATCCACACTTATAATGTAAGTAATACAATCATTATGTTATTCAATATATATGTTTTTATGTCTCCAGCCATGATATTTATCTGTTTAGTGAAGGTTTGGTAAATCAATTTGTTACGCATTTAATACTATATGTAAATTATTTTAACATATGATACACACATCTCATGGTCAATATCTACCTGACAACATAAAATAAACGAATATAAAGCAAAAAAATAAAAATGTAATGTTAAAAAAATACTACCCCACGAAGAGGTTTGGAGAGGGAGGGGTAGGACTTGCGCGGGGATGGGTCGGCGGTAAAGAAGGGGTTAAGGGACACCTCAAGACCTTTCTCTTCCAGAAAAGTTATGATTTTTGCTCCATTAGCCCTTAATCTATGGTGGAGGAAAAGAATATGAGCCACGCTTCCTACTGCGTGTCTTATAAGGAGACTAATAGGGGGGATGGCGCTCGAATTGTGGACCAATAATCTCCTTGCTATGACTAAGTCCTGCATAATTTTATTTGCATTTTATTTTTATTTTTTATTTTTTTTGCAATTCACTTGACCGCCAGATATTCCTCACTGCTGCCTCCTTTCTTCCATGCTTCGAAACTTTCTTTTCTCCTTAATTGCATTTTTAACCTTATCATTCTACCACTAGGTAGTCTTATGCCTGGGGGTACCCTTAGTTTTTATCAAGAGACTGTCAGTGGCAGCAAGAAGGGTACGTTCAAGGAAGTTTAATTGGCTGTTTACATCATTAGGCTTAGCGCCCCTATTTCTTTTACATTCCAAACAAACTTCCAGTCTTCCCTGTTCACCAAGAAGTAATCTATCTGGCTACTGGTGCCCCCAGAACTCTATGTGATCAAATGACTCAACCTTTTTTTGAACTTAGTGTTACACACACCCATGTTAAATCCTTCTAGATTCCTTCTTCAGTGCATTTTTCCACCATGCACACCCTCATACCCATCAGCATATGTTTCCACTTGCCCATTGAGGTCTCCAGCTACTACTGTGATATGTTTCTCAGAAAGGCCCAAAACGACACTGATTAGGTCATCCAGAAGGCCTCTTTCCGCTCTCATGTTCAAGCCAACATGTGGGGCATATGCCAATATTACATTCATAATACTGTACTGTACAGTACTTTGATCAACTTCAGTTCCAATACAATCAATCTTCCATCTACTTTCTTTACTTCAATTACACTCTTCTCCCACTCCTCTCATTTTTCAAGATTCATCCCCGTTCCAGTAAATCTAGTAACTCTTATTTTTTTTCCAATTACCCACTGTGCACCACATCCCTTCTATCGGGTTTCCTGGGCACAGCACAAATCCACTCTTCTACGTTCAGGTACTTCCACAACTTCATTTGCTCTGCTGTTTATACTACCTAGATTTTTTTTTTTTTTTGCCAGACCCCATAATTCCTGAGAACATTAGGCATTTGTCATTTATGAAATAAAAGAACACAATCCACCACATACGGTGTACATTACTACATGAGCAAGTTAATCTGTTTCCCAAGCAAAGGCTTCATTATATAATAATGGCTGTTGGTTCACAAGTCTAGCGTCATCCCCCCTATTAATAATTTACAGTATTAGGTCCCTATTATTATTGTCTTAACACTGTATCGTACCAAAATAAAAAGCTTACCTGAGAAAATCCTGTAGATGAAAATTTAGGAGAGTGACACTTTTCTCATCCAACTGTGTGTAAGCTAGCATTTGTCCAAGCCGAACTGAAAGAGAATAACAGTACTAAGTTACTTCTGGGTACCAAATATGTGTGATTATAGCATATGCATTGATTAAAACTACAGACTATTATGTATAATCCAAAAAAAAATAAGAAACTGAACGTATAAAATTAAGATAATTAGTAGGTTTTTCAGTCATCATCACTAGTAGTTATCTAATTCATCATAATTAGGCTATAATCTTTCAAGCATAGCTTAGTTATCTCAATCATTATTATCAGTAGTCATTTAAATGAAAAAACTCTTAAATCATCATTATCAATTATTAGTCACAGCATTCAGATAATTTTTGTTTCTTTCTCTGCTATACTGTACATTTCCACATTTATCAATACAGGTACTGTATGCTTATTTTTATGTTGTTCTACAGTAATGGACATATGTAAATGTTAATGGTTTACTTGATAGGTTCATATATTTCTATCCATATAGATTTAACAAGTGGTTTCATCAGTTTGTGTAGTTGCACATTTCAAGAAAAACCTCCAAACCACTTGATTCGCGGTTCTGCGCGCCGAAGGGTTAAATAACTTCCACTGCTTTCATGCATAGATTTGGACTACAGAACATCATCGCTTGATTTCTTATGGCCATAAGTCAAGCACGAGCCAGCTGACTGAGTGTGTGCGTGTGTTGTGTGTGTCGCGGACAGCCCGCTATTACAAAACTTTCTCTAGTGCGGTTGTAAGGGATTTTATAGCCCTGTAGTAGGTCCAGGAGCTTAAGTGCCCATCTGGGCTGCGTGGTGAAGACTCAATTTGTCTGCTGGGGTGGCCATCCGTGTTCCATGGGTTAATTCATTGGTTAGTTATGCCTTTCACTTCACCGTAATGTAAGGCATCTTTGATTATTCAGGCCCAGTATCTTACACTAGGGAAAGATGTGAGGGAGGGAGAGCTACGAAAAAGACAAAAAATCGTATTCAAGAACAAAATAACCTTTAAGTTGTATTGTCATAAGTTGGGTATTTTGGCTGGCCCACATGTACTGTACAGGCACTCTGTGACTGCTCATGTAAGTAATATGATTTAACACAATTACTGCACCACTTGTCATATGACAATTGCTTGGTCACCATTGTACCATATGGGGGTTTTGGAGTAAAAGTGACCTTCATTCCCTGCTCATTTTCATGTATAAACAAGAGCTAGAACGTATATCAATGATATACCCCTTAAGTAGACTAATAGACCTTTCCAATGACACCTGAATTGTCTGTACGACCACTGGTGGCCATGCAACAATATTGCAAAGGAAGGGATAAATCGGTAAAAATAGCGATTTTCAGCGGTTTTCGCTATTCCCAAGTCTAATGTCGGTATTTTTTATATAATACATTGCAATCATCGAGTTAATGTTGGTTCAGGTAAACAATGTTAAATGTTAAATGTTAACATTCTTTCAAAGTTACGGTATCACTTTAACTCTCACATAATATTTTCTGCTTCCCAAGCGAATCAAACATACTTAGACGTTTACAACTAGTAGATCTCAACCAGGGTCAAATATTCCAGAGCCAAATTCAAGTTTTAACCTAGCATAACCTCAACTTGAATTTAACCTAGCATAACCTCACCAACTCTACTGGTTGAGTTGGCACTGGATGAGATCTACTGGTTGTTGTTGTTGTTGTTGTTGTTCCCCAAGCTGCCTGGCCGAACAGCCCCAAGCAAGGCCAAGGCCATAACTGAGCGCCCCCACAGAACCCTCCCTGCCGACCACAATAAAGCCTGGGTGACCGAAGCCACTCCATGGCGGGGAGCTGAGGAGGGTGCGGAAACGCCCGGGAAACCAAAGCCCCACCAAGGGCCCTGTGCCCCTCAGCAATTATGAAGAGAAAGTTGAGGGGCAAAGGAAAAATGTGACGCTTTGGCTTCCAATCTTGGTAGATTGGGAGGTCAATCCACGGAAGAGACGCCGTCACTTGAGATCTAGAAAATATGTAAGTAAAAGGAACAGTCAGAGTAAGCTATGGGTATGGTAGAGATCGCTCAGTTCTCACTCTGATAGACCAGCCCATCACCAGAGATCTACTGGTTGAAATGGTCTCCTTGTCGAGTTGTCCAGGCACCAAATTTTCCTTGCTACTGCACTGCAGTCCTTCCTCCCAATACCTGTCTTTATGGGCGATACATGACCTCGTGTAATGTGAAATCACATACCTGTACTATGAACGTATCACATGGCAGATAATACATATGGTGGATGCCCATTCCCGATTATGATTTTAAACTGTACTAAAGTATAATTTTTAAAATATATAACACTAGCAAAAGCCACATACACTTTACCTTATAGTATTTAACAGTGGAAAGGCTTGATACATATTGTAGATTCAAACATTTTCCAACTAATTTCTCTATTATATATTCATACATTTTGATATATTCTAGGTCTCTCCTAGGACCGATCGGTCACTTTTATTTACCGCCGTACACATAGCGCAAATTTCATGTAGTGCAAGGGTCGGATCGACCAATTTTTCTTCATTAGTTTTAAGGTAAGTGATGTATTTTTATATTTGTTAATGGTTTGCTATCTGGTAGGTAATATAGGTGTTTGTTTAGCAAGAAATCCGGAAAAAAAGGGACAAAATTGTGGGGTGCAGACCCATATAGAATTATCTCCATCTATCTATCTATCTATTGCCTGACGCCGTGATCCCCGAAGGGGTGGCCACGAACGAACCGCCCCCAGTCAGTCGATGCCCCTCCCCCCAACCAGCACCGCCTTCGTTCATGTAGTTCCTCACTCCATCCTTCCTTACTTCCATCACTTCCTTATCTCCATATACTGTGTTATTCCTACAACGCGAATTCCTACAGCACGACGGGCTCTGCCGCCCATATAGTCGTGTTATAGGAGGATGGACTGTATTTCGCATATTATGGGGCCCCCCACCCCCAGAATATGCGAAATACATATTCAGTGAAGCCCGGATTTGCTTCACTTTTTATCTCCAATTTGCGTATTGTGTTTTCACCTTGTGTAATATGTTTTATGTATATATTTTGACATCCTGCTAGCGTACTACTGTACGTGAACTAGGATCTCGCTTATTGGGAGGAAGGACTGTACTTTCTCTCAGACAAACCTACCAAAGAGTCTGATGAGGTGTATGAAGCCATAGACATCACTGGCCTGCTTGTCCTTATTCTGCTGTAGGATCTCTGCGTACTGGGGCCGCTCAAACTTGTACAGCAATTGAGTCCCCAGCATGACGTTGAAGTACTCCCTCAGTCCTGCAACCACCTCCTGTACAGCACTTTCTCTGAACGAATACACAAAATAAAAAATAAATAATTAACAAATTACAGTATTAGTGTATGTATGTATTATACTCAGGCACATACCCCATAGCTGGGGGTGGCCGACCCGAGACAGAGCCCGAACAGGGACAACACAACATAACATAAACAAAAAAATACAAATTCACACACATCGAGGTTGCCCAGAAGACCTAGACATTTTTTGTAATCAAAAGCTAAAACTGATACTGCAATAAAGTCCTGCCACAACACCAACCGATTATGTTATCACTGTGGATGATGTTGGTATGGTGCTAACCATGTCTAAGCAAAATTCAAAGTTTTCAAAGTCCCACTGCAGCACCTGCAGTATCTGCAACCACACCTTGCTACAACAAGATAGTGTTAAAATAAGACTTTACTGTAGGCTACTGCATACTATGTATAGGATGACCTTTGATCCATCAGTTTAACTATACTGTACTGTACCTACTTCTGCACCAATATTTCACCTGCTTCAAAGCTACACAAATGTGTAGAAATAATTCATCATTAAAGTTCTTAAGGTGAGGAATAATTTGTTTATTACTTTCGTTGCTTAATTATTTTATATACAAAATTCTGTATATTCTGCATAGGTATTAACCCGAGAAGTGCGATAGAACTCAGTACAGATGCTGTACTGTATCTGTATAGCGAATGCGATATGCCTCACGGAAGTAAGACCATGAAAAAAACTTTCAAAAACAATCTAGGGGCTCTCAAAACAAAGGAATGTCATTAGGTGAGATAATTCCTCACCAGTACTTCCTACCACTCATCCATATGTTTCTCACCCCCCCCCCTCCTCAATTATCACCTATTTTCCCTCTTATTTTCATCATTTATCAGCTTTTTTTCGCGGGAATTATTCTTCCGCGGTTTCGTACACAACAGTGAGTCATTTAGAGATCCTATGCAACGAAGGAATCTGTCCCGCATCAATCAGTGTGGCGAGACAGCTCAGAGGGGGAGCGTGTATGTCTCGCCGCCTCCCGCCTGAGAATACAAGCGGGTGGGGAATATCGTAGTTTTTAGCCACCCAAATGCTTTCCCCACTTATTTTATCACTCTTGAAGGTACATATGGTCATCATATTAGTAAAATATGTGCTCATGGAAAATAAATTATGGTTTATATGATAGATATAACATATTTGTTCAGTATATTGGGTAATTAATTCGCATATAACTACCGGTACTGTACGTTGGTCACACCCCCTATTGCGCGCTTACCGGGTTAATTATACTTTGCCATATTACTTTCATCATGAATTGCTCTGATCTAAAGGTGTGTACTTTTAATTGTTGTTCTCTGTCAAAGAATATTGATGTCATTTGGGAGCTGACAGGTAATAAGTTTGATATTCTCTATATTCATATAAGAAACAATGTTAGTTGAAGATAGATTATGGAAGTTGGACTATATTGATAAAGAGTATGAAAGTGTGGGTGTAGCAGCTACACTCACAAAGAAAGCCAAGGCTACCATGGTGCGTTGTCCTGAGTGGGGGTAGCTATTATATTTAGGAAACAGTCTACAGTAATCTCAAAATTAATAAATTGTGTTTTAGATTTTTTTTTTTTTTAATAGAAGAAATAATGATATGGACATTATATTGGTTAACAATTATTTCAATAGTGATATCTGGGAAGCTGTTACTTTACAGAGATTCTTACAAACTTTTTCAGTTGGGTTAAAAAATAAACAAAAATATTTATGATGCAATTATTTTACTGGTGATTTAAATGCTGACCCTCAGTTCAGGCGAGTGTGGCGCAGCCTGGGCCCTTATGATTGAAAATAATTTGACATGTAATGATGTTGATCTGCTGAATAGCAACACATATGTTTTTAGGATATGGCAATCCAGCGTGTGGTAGGTGCAAAACATTATCGTGTACATACATATTACATACATAAATTTAAAGACCGAGTGCTCCTAACAAAGTGCGGTTCCGGTCTCACGTCTTAATGGCGGCGTTCCAGGCAGCCCTGTTCAGAGCTGCCTCAATTGTCAATTTTTCTATTAAGATAAGACCGTAAATGATCCTTCGGCTTTCTTGGTCTGCCTCTATGATCACTAGTTTTGGCGGCGTTTGCTTACGTGTCGCTTTTCCTTTCAACGTTCGGCTGGCAAATGGCTTCACCTAAATACTCTTGCAGCTATTGGTTATTGATTATGGATTACAGATTATGAATTATTATTGATTATATTTATTAGTTATATTTGACCATTGTCAAGATTCTTATGTCACTGAACAATGCTTGTGTGCATCGATTCGAACACCAGATAACTATTGACCGATTAGCTTGGGCTGTGCTTGCAACACAGTGTCCCAAGCAGACTGACTGAGAGGGTATGTTGTTGTGAGTTGCGTGGACCACCTGCTATGACAACAAAGCTGCCTTTCCCATGAGGACAGAGTCCACCTGGCTAGACTCCGATGTGGGCACCATCCAGCCATTCTGAGGTATCAGAAGAGGCTGGATGACTCCGTCCAGGACACCTGTCCGGGTTGTAACACAACACCGCACACTATCAAACACATTATGGAAGACTGCAGAACACACAACCACTTATGCCAACAACACAACACACACTCATTGAAAACTTTGTGGGAAAACCTGGTCTCAGCCGTGGCCTTCCTTAGGGGCTCAGGGCAGTTCGGCCAGACAGCCTAGGGAACGACTACTACTACTGTACTACTACAAAGCTGCATCTCGCACGGTTTTAAGAGCTGATCCTTTCTTTATGATGCCCAGGCGGCACGGTGTGAGCTCCTAAGATCCTTTGGAAAGGACTCCCAGGTTAGATGAGTTAAAGGTAAGATCGATAATTAAATAAGAATAGACAACTTTTAAGCAAGGTTTAACATCATTATAAGGAATTTTAATTATCTATCTGTCTATTGACGGACGCCATGATCCCGCCGTGTTCCCCGAAGGGGTGGTCGACAAAAACACGTTTATATATTTGTTTAATGCTTTCGGTATTGTAAACCTGACTATGGACGCCGTGGATTGGAAGGGATGTGTTTAGCTGATCTGTTTTTAAAGCCTTTGAGATAGCAATTCCACAGCATTACAAATATTATTGGGGCACCAATGTATGCAAATTCATTGCTCAATAGGTGGCATTCTGAGAGTGAAGGTCTGAGTCTAGGGGTTCAGACAGTGAAGCACTGAGGCGAGGCAGCTCCAGAGATAGGGCTGCTTCGAGCCGTGGGTGGGCAACCGGGTTCCGTGCATTGTGCGAAGGGAAGATAGCGGGGCTGGTTGCATCTCAAAGTGCTTCACATGTCTCACTCCCTAGACTGGAACGAGACCTCACGAGCTTCACCATTGAATGTACGGTTGAATGTACAGGCTCTCAGCCTATGCCCGAGAGGGAGTAGTTTAAATATATAAAAAAATAAAAATAAAAGGTAATCATGAAACAGCAGAACAGTGTAAACACCTGCTACTAATGGATCATGTAACAGTATGAATATAAACATCAGATGAGGAGCACTTTATTGACGTTTCACAGATAGCTTCTTCAGTGACCTGAAGAAGTTATCTGTGAAACGTTGTCAATCCGCGACTCACGAGTGTCACGCCGTGAGAAGACACCGGTGTTGCCAATGTAGCTACCTTCTCGCTAGATTTAGAAGTATTTACTTGAACAAAGGAATTGAGGTATTGAAAAGAGGCTCCAGTTTTTAATTATCTTCCCGACTTGATGAAAATCTAGAAGAGTTAAAAACTTTGAAAGTCTTTATTAACAAATATTTGAGTAAAGATAGGAGTATGGATGAAGAAGAGTGGGAGAGTGTGCAACAGGGGAAGAGGGTTGCAGGAACGCTGAAAGCAGTAACAAGAAATAGGGTGGTCAGCATGGAAGTAAAGAAGTCCTTACATGGCAGTGTGGTAATCCCGACATTGACTTACGGGAGCGAAGCATGGACGTTGGTGAAGAGACTCAAACCAAGAGTGAGAGGGGTGGAAATGAGTTACTTGAGAAATGCGTGTAGAGTTACATGGAGGGATAGACAGACGAATGAAGAAGTACGAGAGAGGTGTGGTGTGGATGTAGATGTGCTGGAAAGTGTGAAAAGGAACACCTTGAGATGGTTTGGCCATGTGGAACGTATGGGAAGCGAGAGAATGACTAAGAGAGTGCACGAGAGTGAGGTGGAAGGGCAGAGAGGGAGAAATAGACCGAGTGAGAGGTGGAACGATGTAGTTAAGAAGCATGAGTGAAGGCGGTGCTGGATGGGAGGAGGGGCGTCGACTGACTGGGGATAGAGGTACATGGGGCCGTTTCGTTCGTGGCCACCCCTACAGGGATCACAGTGTCCGGCGATAGATAGAACGATAAATAAATATTTATTTACTCTTATCTAGCGGCAAAGTTTTACACCAAGCGATAAGAATTCTCGCTATACCGTACTGTACAGTGGTCCCTCGCGTTTAGCGGGTTTCAGCTTGGCGAAACACAGTATTGGCGATAGGTTGGATATGGTACCAGAATCCGAATTTGGCGTTTCAAATACACTTTTGGCGAGAATGCTGACGTCACGGAATGGCGTCGGCCCAGAATGCGCCGCCCGCAAGCTAGTCTCACCAGGCCTAACTCTAAATAATTCATGGTAAATAAAATCTGTTATCTATTGTCTTTTTTATTGCTTTTAATGTTTCATGTAGGCTACAGTAGAGCGCCGTATTGAGAGTTACTCTTAGGCCGAGGCTAGGCTATAGATAGGCTTAGGCCTACTCACAAAACCCTAACTGAGCTGCTTGGATAGCGAGAATATCCCAGGTATATTTCATAAACGTATAATATTAACAATGTAATCTTGACCAAACCGATTTGTGAACCTCATATCTCTTGTGTTTTGCTTTGTTTATTGTGCCGAACAGTCCGCGACGCACAAACACACATCAGCTGACTCAAGGGCCCAATCGATAAATATAATTAATCAAAGAAGTGACCACGGATCCAAAACCAAAGGCGCGTTTTTGCGAGCGTTTTGGCTTAAGCCAGACTTAAGCCAAGAGCGAAATTCGTTTTTGCGAGGACAAACCTTAAGCCAAACTCGAGCCGCGCTTAAGCAGGATCGACTTTTCTCAATCCGCCCTGAAAGGCCGCTTGAATTTGGGACCTTGGCTTAAGCGGGAATTTTTTGTAAACAATATCTGTTGTGATGTTTTTTTTTGTCATTGTTTTGTATTGGGTAAATACCATAGACTAGATCGAGTGTATATTATGAATACATAAGTAATGTAATATATATTACATTATATAATGATATTCTATTATATTATAGTTAGCTTGATATGCACTATTACAGGACACACGGTAGGCTATTGGCAGAATCATCCAGGCCGATCTGGAAAATACTCGTTCTGTGTGTGTAAAGAACATCCTTCTAGTTCCCAAATAGTGTTATTGATGCCGGGGTATTGTCATAACACTGGATAATTTTGTACTATATTGTGAACGTTAATTACCAATATATACAAACACTATAGTCCGTTCATTCTAGGTTGGGCAGAAATCGTAACCTCTAACCTCTGTAACTCAAAAAGGGCTTAAGCAAATGAGCCGCCAATTTATTCACATATTCCCTAGCCAAGTCTGCCTAGTTGGTAGAAATATTAGCTCGATTACTGTAGTCCTTTTAGAGTTATGAGAGGTTGGGGTTTACGATTTCTGCCCAACCTATACAGTATAATGTACGGACTAGGCCTAGGCCTATAGCAAACTATTTGATAGGCCTTACACAAATAATATAATAGCCGACATACTATTCAGCAGGAAATAGACAAAAATGTGGACAAAAAGACAAAAGAAGTTGAAATATCAGTAAATAATCAAAAGCTTAATCAATAACAAATATGGGGGGGCCGTTGAAAAGGTGATCTCCCCGAACAATTGAGGGAAAAACCTTTACAACGGCACCAGACCAGACCACTAGTTTCAGTGTTTGTGTTTATGTCACGTGACTTGTGGTCGAAGTCGAGCCAAACCATTTTTGTGCGGCTGCTTTTGCTTAAGCCAAAGGGGGAAGCCAGGCTTAAGCCAAAAAGCTCGCAAAAACGCGCCTCAATTTCATTATTTTGCTCAATCGAAAAGCAGTTGGTATAGAAAATTCTAGTCTTCACCATTCACAAGGTAAAAGTGATTTATGCCTCCTGATATATATTTAAGCTAGGTTAGACCATTTCTTGGTCTGGCTAGCTATATAGTGACTTAGCAACTTGTTGCTAAGGTTATGTGGTTATTCCTTATCAATAAGACTATTCACAAGATAACAATGAATTCTGCTGCCTGATATACATTTAACCTAGGTTAGGTCAATTCTTTGTGGAGATATATAGGCTAGGCCTATGTCTTCTAGCAAAAACAGAGTAAGCAGACGGCGCCGAGTGTGTCGGCGATCAACGATGCGCATGGCGGGCGGTTTGCAAAGGCCCAAAAGGGTGAACTCGGGCCTCGTCAAAGACTAATGGATAATTTTCCCATTTAAAGTACTATTCGCATTTGGCGAAATTCACTTTTGGCGATGGTTTGGCGAGACTAATGAAATCGCTAAATGAGAGGGACCACTGTATACTGAATCTTTGAGCCCTTTTTGGTCAATAGCCATGGTATTATTCTAGCAATTTTTCGGCATCCATTTACTACTTTGTAGCCTTGTAGCTATCTATCTATGCTTACCGAAGGGTAAGGCAGGTTAGTGGATGGACGAGCCGAACACCACTGTAGAAAAATAGTGCTACCAAGATACACAGAGGGCCTCGGAGTCGGACGGATCCTAAATTGAGTGGTCAATCCTGTAAGTCCTTCAGTAAACTGGCTCGGGTTGTCCCTCTTACAGGGAATAAGTCCTCTTGGGGGCATTCTGTGTATGGCCACCCTCATTAACCCGGGAACTGCGGGAAGACTCTTAAGAGTTCCCCCGGCGGACTGCGGGAAGACTCTTAAGAGTCAGATAAAAAAAAAATCAACTTTAAACATCGAAAAAAAAATGTGTTTTTTTATTTTTATTTTTTTATTTTATTTATTTTTTTGGGCCCCTGGGCCATGCAAAAATCACTCCTCTACCTCCCCTCCTTCCCCACTTTCCTCCCCTCCTTCAGTTATCACCTATTTTCCCTGTTATTCCCTTATTCTGAGGTATATTTTCGTGCTAACATTAGCGAATTGCAAGCAGGGCATTGTCATCAGTGTTAGCAAGCGAGTGCAAGAGAGAGAGAGAGAATATCGATCGACTGTGTCTCAGTGGCCTCGGGGGAAATTGGCGGGAAAGCAGGTTGCCTCACCCATACATTATATAACTCGCGGCCTATATCTCCGATTTTGACCATCCAAACGCTGTTTTCACTCGTTTTATTGTTGTTTCAGGTTAATACCTTTATAATCAACCCATAATAGGCGCGTATGGATAAGTATTAATGCTATTTATGGTAAAATGAATATTTTAGTGATGGAAACAGCTCAAATACGTCAGCACAGGGGGACGTTTCTAATTACCCCCATGCGCACTTCTTAGGTTAAGGGGAGTAAGGCGTCTGGCAATAGATATAGATTATTATTATACAGTTGGTCCTCCATTAACGCGGCCAATGTGTTCTGGTTACCGCCCGTGTTAGCAAAATCCGCGTTACCGAACCCATATGTTTACATGTTAAAGGTACCTTGGTGTTCTGGGGATTTCCACAAAGTCCACTTTTTCTCCATAGAAGCCTATGTTATAATAATTAAATCAATTATAAAGGTTATTTGACATGTGCAATGAGTTGATTTGCCCATTGCAACAACTCTTACCTCTGAATAAATATTTAGTTTAGGCTAGGCAGCTAGGCTAATGAGAGAGTCACAGCAGTAGCCGACATTTTTCGATCGAAGCTCTGAAATCCCTCTATCATATTTCTCACCTCACACAATAACTACACATTGTAGGGTGTTCTAGTCTTCACCCAACGCACAACAACGATCAACAACTATAATATAGGGGAGAAATGTGTGAAATGGATAGAAGCCTTCCTGAAAGATCGGAGACAGAGGGTACTGGTGAATGGAATAGGCTCGGGGTGGAGGGAAATTACAAGTGGGGTACCTCCGGGATCTGTGTTGGGACCACTGCTGTTCGTTATATTTATCAACGACTTGCCTGAAGTTATAACTAATGGAAGTGAGGTATACCTGTATGCGGATGACACTAAACTGTATAGAAGAGTGAGGAGTAAGGAAGATGTGGGTTTGCTTCAAGGAGATGTGGAGGGCATGAAGGGATGGTCTGAGCATTGGTTAATGCCTTTTCATCCAAAAAAATGCAAGTACATGCGGATTGGGACCAGCAAGATAGACAAGGTAGGATACAGTATGTATGAAGCGATGGAGGAAGTGAGTGCAGAAAAGGATATAGGAGTAGTGATAGACAATAAGTTAAATTTCTCAGAACATTTAGCGGAAAAGATAAACAAAGCCAATAGAATTGTAGGGCTGATAAGGAGGACATTTGTGTCACTTGACGAAGAAATCTTCAGGAATCTCTATACAGCGCTGGTTAGGCCGCACCTGGAATATGCGAACCAGGTGTGGGCTCCATATATGGTAAAGGATATAGAAGCAGTGGAGAAAGTGCAGAGGAGAGCTAGCAAGCTGGTACCAACGTTGAAGAACGCGGGCTATGAGCAGAGGTTGAGGACACTGGGGCTTCCGACACTGGCATATAGGAGAAAGAGAGGGGATATGATAGAGACTTTTAAGATAGTGTCAGGAAAGTACGATGAGGATGTGTGTGAAGGTATCTTCTTGATGCGGGAGGGTACAACAACGAGAGGACACTCTAAGAAAATTTACAAAGAAAGAAATAGGCTTGAGAAGGCAAAGAACTCATTTTGTGATAGAGTGGTAAATGAGTGGAACGCACTGCCCCAGTATGTAGTCGATTCCGAATCAATAAGGGAGTTTGAAAGTAATCTTGATAAAGCATGGGGAAGACAAGATTTGAAGTTTGATTATAAAACAAAAATACAGAATAGTAAAAATTTTGCGTCTGCTACCGCCGCCGCCAACACCGTGAACGACCGCAGCAGTGCAAGTACTGGTACTGAGCTGGATACACAGGCATAGTTTGCCTTTTTCCAGAGGATCTACTGTAAGAAACTGTAAGAAATATCTACCTCTGGTATGCATAAACACTTGGTTAGGCCATTTATTTGCAGAGATATGAGCATCGGTAAATTACGAAAATCGTAGCTTCGGAATTCCCGCCTCACTCGGCGTCTTATTATTTCTCACCTCACACAATAACTACACAATGTAGGGTGTTCTAGTCTTCACCCAACGCACAACAACGATCATATCTACCTCTGGTAGGCATAAACACTTGGTTAGGCCATTTACTTGCAGAGATATGAGCATCGGTAAATTACGAAAGTCGTAAGTATAGATTCGGCGACCGAGATAGCATAGCCATGTTGTCCACACAATGACAACACACACACTCACTCGACAGCCAAACAATAACATAAGTGTGTTTCGGAAATTATTCTCACCTCACACATTAACAACACAATGTGGAGTGTGCTAGTATTCACCCAATGCACGGGAACGATCATATCTACCTCCGGTATGCATAAAAACTTGGTTAGGCCATATATTTGAAGAGATATGAGCTACGAAAGTCGGGAGTAACGGTTCGGAGCCCAGCTGGACCCCGCGCCAGTCTAAGTATTGACCGCGTTAGTAACATTTTGGATATTTGGGGTGTACCGCGTGCCACCAAATCCGCGTTTCTAAAACTCGCGTTACCGGTGGACCAACTGTAATATTTTTTTTTTTGGTAACCCTGCTAGACACCGCTATATGCTACAGTGGCTTCGGTCATCCAGGCTTTATTGTGGTCGGCAGGGAGGGTTCTGTCGGGGCGCTCGGTTATGGCCTTGGCCTTGCTCGGGGCCTTGGGGCTGTTAGGCCAGGCAGCTTGGGGAACAACAGCAACAGGCGCGCCAGCCGAACGATAACAGTTGGGGAAGGGGGCTGGGCTTACAGATATAGATCGTCTGAATAGACCGTAGGTTCAGATAAGGAATGCATGGGTCCTCCTTTATTTAGGTTTGATTACCTGTACTCAAGAATATCTCTTATTTATTTATTTTTTTAATTCTGACCATTTAACTCCTTCAGACATATGTTCCAGTAAGTCCACGGAGGCGGGAGCCCGGTATCATTGCCACTGCACCACACAACTGTCAAAACCACACTGCTGGCCGTTAGAATTGTCGGAGGAACCTGGGGTTGCCACCAACCGACAGATCTTCATCTAACTTACCGGACTTACTGAGCTCCATATGACGCTAGTGCGTCATATGGACTTATTGGAGAGGCATGTAGATAAGTCCATATGACGCGATCGCGTCATATGAGTTTTTGGTCATAAGTTCCATATGACGCGATCGCGTCATATATGTAGCAAGGAGTTAAAAATTAATTTTGAACTTACTTATTAATAATTTCAAAATAACTCTTAACCCTTAATTAGCGGCGAGCAACATAAGTCGAGTTAAATAAGGCTGGACTATGTGGCGGCGCTCGACATAGGTCGAGTGGCAATTTCAGCACGTAATGTTGCTGAGAGAGAGAGACAAGTGGTGGCAGGAGAGTAGCGAGCGTATGACTGCTCCAGACCACCGCGGCGAACATACTGACACGAATCCCAGCTCCCTCCTCCCTCTCTCACTCGCTATATAAGGAATTGTATCGGGAAAGTGGCTAATTACATGCTTTTTGCACTCGCGTTGCATGGTTATTGCAAGAAAACTAGCCATCATAAAAGGATCGTTATGGTGTCATTCGAAAGCTCTGTTTATGCCCTTTCAGAGATAGATACTTGTTTTACGTTCTGGGTCTTATTTAGGCATGAAAATGATCACGTAAACAGCCCTATTTTGGCTAAAAACACCCCGCTGGGCGGTACATATAAATAAACCGCATAGGCCGCTCTTAAGGTGTTAATGTTTTCTACAATACTGCTTGACATTTCAAGATGTTTCTCGAACGTAATGCCGGTTAACCCTCCAGCCCCGGCTATTGTATTCTATAATTTCCCCGAAACCCGGAGGTTTTGGCCGAAAAACGTCTATGCCTAGGCTACCGTATCTTTGTTATTTTGACGGCTTTCGCATTCCCGCACATCCCCAAGCGTAGATGTGTTTCGTACCTGTAGAATCGCGTTGAGTAGAGCTCTCTAAGTCAACTGGTTCAGTTGTGATGACGATTTCCGTGGAGAGAACTTTGTGGCGATATCAGCCACTTATCACTACTTAACAATAACACACACCACACACGAACAAGCGACGCCTCTCCTTCTTGTGGTCGGAGATGTGCGGCGTCGGTCCAACCGGCTGTTGTTTACATGCGTCGGACGGACGCCTCACACACCAAGCTTACAAGCTTTCAAGCTGCCGGAGCCCTGCCGGGTTCCGCGGGGGGTATTGTTATGGGTGCCTCAGAGCCCTACCGGGTCTGGTGGGTTAAACTACAATTATACAACGAACCCCGCATAGTGACATGTCGACGTGTGATTCTTGAAGGTAAAAAGATTAACATTTGCGATTCCTGTGAACTCACTTGTTGGGTGTATTACTCTTTGTGCTAGTCTTGGCTCTAATGTAGTCTGCTAGAATTGTGTCAACCGTGCACCGCGCCGGTACAACTGCCAGTTTCTTCTGTCGGTTGATGAGGTCCCAGTCATCTACCAAGGTTGGCTTCAGCTCATCTGGCAGTTTAACTCGCACTTCTACTGCAGTCATGAACTGATCCTCCTGGGGGTATATGGATGGCTATGAGATAAGGTAATGTACAGTCATGTACACCACCAGAAAAGGTCAAACAAATTCAAATTACAACTAAGAACTACACTTAACTAGAAGATGCTTACATTCATTTTAAAGGGTGATAACATCCACATACATACACATTATATCCAGCTTCTTTTCTTATCTTGAGTGGCATCTGGTAAGGGAGAGACTCGCTAACACAGATTTAGTGTGGCTCAAGCCACTGTCAAAATAAGTAATTTTTTATAGTCTCAAAAGTCTTTCACCCTCAGCATTCCTCTCCTGAACACTTCTTCGTTATTTTGGAGTGCTCATAGCGCCCAAAATAAATTGTTGCCACAGTAACATGGATAAATTCTTGAGTGTCTATTTGTAGTTGATCATGATCTATGGTACACTCGGATGCTATAGTCTCTAGCCCACTCATAAGAAATCTTGGACTACTTATATTTTTCTTTATGCAATTATAACTATATGGATTGATTTTTTAATAGAACTTTCTTTGCAATAAATATTATACTGCTTTGTAGTTGATGTATAGAAAATTATATTAATCAACTCGTTTCCAGAGATATACTTCCATAATTAGAAATAGGTGAAGTCCACAAATATTTCTGATTGGGCTAGAGACTATGGCATTCGAGTGCAGTAAACTCCCTTTTATCCAAAATTCATATACCCAAAAATTTCAGTTAACCAAAGTTTTTGCTATCCATATTTTTCACTAGTTTTAACATATTTAAGCCTCTCTGGGTGCTTAATTGCATCAATTCAACCCCTCTGAAGTAGACATTCCTTGAATTAGATGATAATTTGAAGTTAAAACAGCCTAGAAATGGTTTTAAATGCATTGAAAACAGTATATTTGGACATTTGTACACATATTTAGCTCTATATAGAGGGACTCTCGTTTATCCAAAAAAATCGCTTATCCAAAATTTCAAAAGACTCATGATTTTTGGATAAAAGGGAGTCTACTGTACTTAGCCAAGAAATACAAATTCAAGTAATCAAGTTGTAATATTTTAAGTTTATGCATTAATATATATTATTTTTTAGTTACTTTATAAAATTTAACCTTTAGGTTATATTAACTATTTTAACAGTCTTGAAATAAGTTTCTTAACCCCTTGATTACCAGAGACACACGTTATGCGTCACCTATGTATGTAACTCACAGTCCCAGAGGCGCAATGGTTGCGTCCGCCCTAAATACTCTTGAACCTAGAGGGTTCAGATTTGTATGGGAACTGCCTTAGGATCCCACGTAACAATACCGATGGTTGGCAACCATTCAAGTCCAGCCGCGTGCGTGTGGGCATGCGCGGGAGTGATTTTCCAGTATTTTGCCTACCCATCACCACATGATAATTGTGACTTTTCACCGCCCCCCAGGACCTCTAAATAAATAATGAGCGTTTTTTATGTTGTTTTTCCTTCATTACTAACCTATCCTATGTGTTTTCAGGAAAAACAGATTTTTTTTACAAGCGGATGGTCCTGGATTCTACTTTTTTTATTAAATCGTTTGGGGTCCACCGGGTTAAGAGCTTTCTCTGAATAAAATCTCAGTGCATAATCATAATTAATTCATGAAATTGTTCACTTGTTTAGCTACTTAAACGAAGAACTGCAAGGATCCTTTCGGAATGTTTTATTGAGCGAATACCACGTTCCTTTCGAATTTGACACATAAAAACAAGAAACAAAAATGGAGCAGTGCTGGGGAAATGGATGCAATATATGATTAGGTAGCATGTTTCCTTATCACCACCTCCTCTCTTCCCCTTACATGTGTCTCCCCCTCTCCCTCCTTCCCTTCCCCACTCCCTATACCTATACTTCCTCCCTCCCACCTCAAATACATTCAGTCACCCTCCTCTACACCTCCCCCCTATATGTGTGAGAGAACAGCACATATGAGTCAGTGTGGCAAAAGCCTCCAGAGAGAGAGGGTCTATGTCGCCCTGTCGCCCATACACTTACTACCCTACTGTCACAATAATCCTGTTTTTCACTGAATATTTGCTTTTTACACCTATTTTGATTTTTTGTTGTTCACATGTGCATTATACAAGTAAATTATGCCCATATGGTGCAGTAATATTACTTTCTATGGTAATATAATAAATTTTTCCCGAATTGAAGCTAAATCTGTCGCACTGGTGGACCTGGAAATTACCGGCCTCATGCAATCCTTAGGTTAATGGTTTTCACCATTCTCAAGCTGAATAAGGGTATGTGATCATGATATTTGATTAATTATTGGTATGTATGAGGTACAAGATGCATGAACAAGGCGTTTGCGCGCCTATATCCCAAGGGTAGGCAGGAATATTAAAAGGTCAGGCTCTGGGAGTTAAGCTTACTATATCAACAGTATTATCCAACCAAGATTGTCTAGCCTAATAAGACTCAGAATAAAAGGTAAATCAACATCACTAATGAAACAATGGACTCTCACAGGTTCTCCCTAATCTCAATAAAATCATACAATGACAGCAACAAAAAATGGATAACTGGCATGATTGTACTGTACATAAGTAAACTCACCGTGTCAACTGTATTATCCAACCGCGATCTCTTCTTGCGTGCCTCCGATTCCTCCTTAGTGGATGCCGGTGTGGTGGGTGTTGAGGCAGTGGAGCGCTTGCCCGGACCACCACTGGACCGATCTGTACTCGGTGTGGAGGAGCGAGAGTCATCACCCCCTCCACCACTACCCCCCCTTTCACCCCCGGCACTACTCCCTCGACCACCACCCTCAACAGAACCTCCCCCACCACATCCACCACCACCGCCGCCACCACCACCACCACCACCACCAACAGCAACAGCAACAGCAACAGCAACAGCAACAGCAACACCACCACCACCACCACCTCCTCCTCCTCCTCCTCCTCCTCCTCCTCCTCCACCACCACTACCCACACTGCCGCTTACAATACCTCCAACGCTTCCAACCACACCACAGCCTTCCTTCCCAGACTCCTTCAATAGTTTCTTGATCTTTTCCTTTTTGTATTTTTTGTTCTTCCTGGTAAGAAAGATAGGCAAGAATGTAGTTACCGGGTGTACCGCCCGCCATGTTTACACTAAGCAGACATTCGCGATCATGTTCCCGTGTATTTTGAATGCCGTGGGATACAATAATAAGTTGAAAGCTCCCCCTCACCCCTCCATGACTTATTGTCATCATCATATATATTGCCAGCAGGGGGCAAATAACAGAAAAAATAGACAGGAACTTAATCGCGAGCGATCGACTTATGTAAACATGACGACCATCGGACCGTACACCCGGATACTACATCCTTCTCAAAAGATATATAAAGTTATAGTGAACAGCTAAATTATAAAGCTTAACATATGCAAGCATATCGAACAATGTGTTGATGATAATCAAGATTAGTCTATTAACATAAACAAATAATATTAATAAGAGTATCGGTATTGTATAATTACATAGCTACATTACTCTTTTTCTACTGCATAAGTTTATATCATCTCAATAAAAAATAACCAACAAAAAAACTGGGTTATAGTCTTACAGCGAAGCCTCGTGAGCCTTCTGGAGATCCTTCTGGCGACTGATGTTGGCATCGCTGAGCTTGAGGACACGGCTCTCTGGCACCCACTCATCCCAGCTACAATAATAAAATCATTATAGACTTACCAACACATTACAAAAGGCACATATGTTATTTTCAAAGACAAGTACAGTAAGGCCCTGAATAGCGCGAGATCAAGTAGAGCGAGATTGAGTAGCAAGAGCTACAGAAAATATTTAACTCAAAATTATCAAGATTACCACAAACTGGTATTAAAAAGAGGAAAAATTTGTTTTGTAATAAGAGCGGTAAATTATTGGAATGTACTGCCCCAGTATGAGATTGAGTCAGAATCTTTACAAACGTTTGAGCGTAATTTAGACAAGGCATGGAGTAGAAAAGATAAATTTTATAATTATAGCGCTAAACTTCAGTATGATAAAATTGGATTGACTGCCACTGCCACAGCCACCACTTTTGGTGCGGGTCCCGAGCTGGACACAGGTCTAAAAAGGTCTCTTCCAGAACGTCTACTGTAAGATACTGTAAGATACTGTAAGACTGTATCAAATAGTGCAAACGGCATACCAAAATGAATGAAATCAGAGGAGAAACAGAGTTACGCGAACGGAAACCTATATATAGCACGCCTCATAATAAACTAAATCCAAACGAAACCAAATTATGCAATAAAAAACCATACAGCGCGACCCACGCCATGAAATTACCGCATCGCTTAAGTAATAAGAAAAGGAAGCCAGAGGCATCTTTGTTTAGGTACACCGGCGAGTGCTCGCGTTGCTCAGCCATCATTTGCTTAGTTTGAACTTTTCTCACTTAACCATGCCTGTCACACCAGAACCACCACGGCAGTTA
Source organism: Paralithodes platypus (assembly GCA_032716605.1). Classification (NCBI taxonomy): domain Eukaryota; kingdom Metazoa; phylum Arthropoda; class Malacostraca; order Decapoda; family Lithodidae; genus Paralithodes; species Paralithodes platypus. The sequence continues at coordinate 13,124,210 of CM064575.1, forward strand.
TCCATGGCACAAATTAATGTTATCTTGGCGGAGGCAGAAACCTTCAAAGAACGTCTCTTGGTCTAAGGTGCGCAAGGTGGATATGGTGCAGTCTGGTTCGCTACTACAGTAGAACCTCGCTCTTTCGGAATTCTCAGACTTTCGGACTAGCATTTCAATTCGGACTCATGGTTCAGCCTTTCGGATTTGTCTGAAAGGCTGAGAAAATACCTCCATCCTTTTCGGACTCATGCTTCAGCCTTTCGGATTTGTCTGAAAGGCAGAAAAATTAAATCGCATTCGGACCAAAAAGCCGAGTTTCGGACTTGTCTGGTTAGGTGAATGTGAATTCGGACTTATAAACTTCAGATTCATGCTTCAACCTTTCGGATTTGTCTGAAAGGCTGAGAAAAATTATTTCGCATTCGGACCGAAGAGCCGAGTTTCGGACTTACAAACTTCGGACATTATTTCAGCCTTTCGGATTTGTCTGAGAGGCTGAAGTGTGAGTTCGGACTCGGCCCTTTCGGACTTTTGACACTTTCGGACAGGGGTCTCCCCCAATTAGTCCGAAAGAGCGAGGTTCTACTCTACAAAAACCTCCACGACAAGAAGGTGAACGAGAGGAGGCAGACCCTCATGATGACAGTCCTTCATCATTCCATGGAAGGTGGAGGGGATGAGGAAGCACTGCCAGGTGACGGTGCCGGGTTTCAGATTCCCCGTCCCCTGTACAGTACATGATTTTTGTAGAATTAAGGCGAGTACACTGTAACCCTATTTACATGTACAGTACCATACTGTATTATTACATCTTATGGTATAAATCCCGGACAGGCCCCCATCCGGGTGGATGGGACTCGTTAGCCTTGGTCGGCAACTCATCTAGGGGAGACAACCTTATACAAATCCGGGTGGATGGGACTCGTCAGCCTTGGTTGGCAACCTGTTTAGGGGAGTAAACCTGATACAAATCCGTACTGCTTACCTAAGGGTAAGGCAGGTTAGTGGATGGATTAGCCGAACACCACTGTAGAAAAACAGTGCTAACAAGATACACAGAGGGCCTCGGAGTCGGACGGATCCTAAATTGAGTGGTCAATCCTGTAAGTCCTTCACAAAACTGGCTCGGGTTGTCCCTCTCACAGGGAATAGGTCCGCTTGGGGGTATTCTGTGTATGGCCACCCTCGTAAGGGGAGTAAGGCGTCCGGCAATAGATAGATAGATAGATGGTATAAATGAGTATGGTATACCCGGTACCTGAATATTCTCTAATGTGGGCCCAGGGGTGAGTTTATTGAGCAGCATCCTCCCCATCTTTTGAGGGGACTACTAAAGCAATACATATATACTGCTCAAAGAGCTATTATTCCACTGAAACATCATCGTCTGATTACATTCATATTTGCGACTACTAGGCCTATACAAACAATACAATCATGTGAAGAGTAGAGGGAAGGAAAAATCAGACCTACGAAGAATAAAGATAAGGATAAGGTCCTGAGGAAGGATATTAATTCTCAAGGGCAGGGAATTTGATTGATGGTTTGACCACAACGCTGCACAAGATCTTGCTTGTCAGTTTGGAGAACAGCCATATGCCATTACGTGATCTGACAGACTATTCAAAATAAAGCCCTAAAATTCATCACAGGCTGCACAGCTACTACACCTACAGATCACCTACATCAAGAAACCAAAGTCCTCCAAGTCAAAGACCATCTGGATATGAGAGGCACTCAATTCCTGGCTGCAGCCTCCACAAACCAACACCACCCACTACACTACATGGCAACACACCCACAGACACCAAGAAATATCAAAACAACACCCAGCACACGGTATCACAGACAAATACTGTCTTCTCTCCCTCCCTGCCCACCCCAAACCAGCTTCCAGAAGCACATCCATACTCATATCTCTCGCCGGACAGGCTGAGATGTGGGCACCATCCAGCTCTTCTGAGCTATCAGAAGAGACTGGATGTCTCCATCGACGACACCTGCCCGGGATGTAACACAACACCCCATACCATTGGACACATCCTAGTCTTCCTAGAAGACTGTATTTCACACAATCACTTACGCCAACAACACAATCTACACTCCTTGAGAGCTGTGGGAAAGCCTGACCATGGCCATGGCCTTCCTTAGTGACTCAGGGGTGTTCGGCCAGGAAGCTTAGGGAACAACAACAACAACAATGTGATCTGACTCGTCACTCACTTTGATCATCCCAAGGCAGACCTATTACCTATATTATCTAGGCCTATATAATATATCTTGGAAATGCCTTTTCAAGAGATACCGGTGCCAATGATGTACCGGTACATATAGGAAAAGATAGGTTAAGGTTATTGTTAAAAAAACAAAAATTAGTATATTCAGTATAATCCTGTGTAGCGGGAAAACCTGTACATATACAGTATCTCGATAATTTGGTAATGTTACAATATATTTTTACATTTTACACTCGTAAATAGTCCACTAGGCTAATATAATATACTATACTATACTAGGTTAGGTTAGGTTAGTTAGAGAGATTGTTCAATGTTTCTTAGTAAATAGGCATCTGAAAAACAGCCAGCAAACATAGCTGGATATGGTATGGGAGGGAGAAGAAGAGAAGTAGTGGAGGAGGAGGTGGGGATCAGGTCAGAAGTGTGGGAAGCCATGAAAAGAGTGAAGTTGGGAAAAGCACCAGGAACAGATGGAGTGTGTGGGGAAATGTTGTGGTATGGTGGTGAGATAGTGATTGAATGGGTATGGAAAATGTGCAAACTAGCATGGGAGAAAGGGAGTGCACCCGATGACTGAAAGACTGGCATAATAGTCCCCCTATGTAAGGGCAAAGGGGAAAGAGGAGTGTGTGGTAACCACCGAGGAATACGTCTTCTAAGCGTAGTAGGGAAGGTATACAATAGGATAGTGATTGAGAGAGTGGGTGAGAATGGAGAAATGGATAGGCGACGAGCAGGGAGGTTTTAGGAAGGGAAGAGGATGTGTAGATCAGATTTTTACCCTGAATTGTGTTGTGGAGAAATATCTGGAGAAGAAACAAAAGGTGTATGTTGCCTTTATGGACTTGGAGAAGGCCTATGACAGAGTGGATAGAGAAGGTTTGTGGAAAGTACTTAGAATATACGGAGTAGATGGCAAGTTGCTGAAAGCAGTGAAGAGCATGTATGAGGGTGCAAAGGCGGCAGTACGTGTGGAGAGTGAGCAGAGCAAGTTCTTTGACCTGAATGTTGGTTTGAAACAGGGGTGTGTGATGTACCCGTGGTTGTTTACTGTATATATGGATGGAGTCATCAAAGAAATACTATCAAGAGCAGTGGATGTTGGTGTATCGCTGAAAAGGGAGGGAATTGAGTGGAAGCTACCTATACTGCTGTTTGCGGATGATACAGTTCTGATGAGTGATAATGAATGGGAGTTGCAGGGTCTGGTAAATGAGTTTGGAACAGTGTGCGAAAAACGGAATTTGAAGGTAAATGCAGGGAAGAGCAAGGTTATGGTCTTCGAAAGGGGTGAAGTCACAGAGTGTGAGGTGAAGCTGAACGGTCAGGCTATGGAGATCGTCAACTCTTTTTAAGTATCTGGGCAGTGTGTTGAGTAAAGATGGGACTATGGATGAAGAAGTGCGGGAGAGGGTACAACAGGGGAAGAGGGTTGTAGGAACGCTGAAAGCAGTAACAAGAAATAGGGTGGTCAGTATGGAAGTGAAGAAAGTCCTTGCATGACAGTGTGGTAATCCCGACACTGACTTACGGAAGCGAAGCATGGACGTTGGTTGAGAGACTCGGACCAAGAGTGAGAGCAGTGGAAATGAATTACTTAAGAAGTGCATGCGGAGTTACATGGAGGGATAGACAGACTAATGAGGAAGTAAGATGGAGGTGTGGTGTGGAGGTAGATGTGCTGGAAAGTGTGAAAAGGAACAACTTAGATGGTTCGGCCATATGGAACGTATGGAAAGCGAATGACTAAGAGGGTGTATGAGACGAGGTGGAGGGACAGAGAGTGAGAGGTAGACCGATAGAGAGGTGGAAGGATGGAGTGAGGAAGTATATGAACGAAGGCGGTGCTGGTTGGGGGGAGGGGCGTCGACTGACTGGGGACAGGGGTGCATGGGGGCGGTTCGTTCGTGGCCACCCCTTCGGGGATCACGGCGTCAGGCAATAGATAGATAGCTTAGATAGAAAACAGTTCTACCCAATTATAAAAGAGCTAACTGGGAAGCATTCACAAATGAGACAGAACAACACTTCACAACTCTAAACAGTACACCCATCACTAACATCAACAATGCTGTACACATACTCAATAAAACTATCCAAAACGCTGACAAGAAACACATTCCAAGAGGTAACAGAAAAAGACACAACCCCAACTTCACACCAGAAATTCAAAACCTCATCAGACAACGCGACATACTGAAACACTCCCCAGCACCCCACACACAAGACATCACACAACAAATTCAAGTACTCAACACCCAAACTAACAACAAAATACAAGAACAACAAAAACTAAATTGGAATAACTTCCTACAAACACTTGATCACAAAACAAACCCCAAAAAACTCTACAAAACACTAAACAGCATCACACTTTCCAACAGCAACACAATCACATGCTGCAATCACAACAACAGACTCTACTCCTTCATGTAAACAACAAGCAAACACTCTCATCAATCACTTTTCACATGTCAGCCACCTAAAACCTCACAAAGACGACCGACGTGTCATCCGACGTAAGAGACAATTCCCCACAGACCCTGACTATACACCCTTCACCAATCACCAAACAAAGCATATCATCAACAATCTCAAGCACTCACCCGCCTGTGGCCTAGACAACATAAGCAACATACACCTCAGACACCTGGGACCACAAGGCATACAAGCACTCACTAACATATCAAACTACAGCTATTCACACAACACAATACCAGACATTTGGAAGCATGGTATCATCATCACATTCCCCAAACCCAACAAAGACCCCACGCTACCCTCCTCGCACCGCCCCATCACACTCCTTTGCTCCCCCTCCAAAGTCATGGAACGCCTAGTATTACAACTAATTACACCTGACCTACCCCTAGCTCCATCACAACATGGTTTTAGACCACTGCACTCCACAAACACTCTTCTCACAGACCTTACACAAAGAGCTTTCGACGGCATCAACTCAGCTAGACCACCACACAGATCACTATTAGCCACACTCGACATTAGTAAAGCCTTTGATGCCATCCCCCGCCACAACCTAACAAACAAAATCTACAACACAAACATGCACAACAACACAAAAAGGTGGCTGGCCAACTTCCTAGCAGGCAGATGTGCACACGTATCTTTTGCCGGTCAATCATCTAAAATCAGAAACTTTCCAAACGGAGTCCCACAAGGATCCGTCCTATCGCCCGCACTCTTTAATCTGTACATGCACGATATAACTACACCCAATACGCCCCAAATAAACTTATCCTCCTATGCAGATGACCTAACACTCACATGCACACACCATGACCCAAAAAGAGCAACAGATCTCCTTCAACCCTATCTCAACACACTACATGGCTGGTGCACTACAAACAGACTTAATCTAGCCCCAGCCAAATTCCACCGCAACCCTGCTCACAAGTTGGACAGGAGAACACGAATACATCCCTCAACTCACCATAAACAACACACCCCTAACACATACACACACACCCAAAATCCTAGGAGTAACATATGATACTCATATGACATTCAAACAGCACACCACAAACATTAAAAAGAAACTGACACCCAGACTTAACGCCCTCAGGTCACTTGCTCACACAAAATTTGGACACAACAAAGAAACTACCACCACAGTATATAAACAATACATAAGATCAGTGATGGAATACGCAAGCCCAGCCTGGGCTTCTAACCTAGCTGAAACACATCATAAGACCTTACAGACTATTCAAAACAAAGCCCTGAAGATCATTACAGGTTGCACAGCTACTTCACCCACAGATCACCTACATCAAGAAACCAAAATCCTTAAAGTCAAAGACCATCTGGACATGAGAGGCACTCAATTCCTGGCAGCAGCCTCTACGAACCAAGACCACCCACTAAACTACATGGCAACGCACCCACAAACACCAAGAAATATCAAAACAACACCCAGCACACGGTATCACACACAATTATTGTCCTCTCTCCCTCCCTGCCCACCCCGAACCAACTTCCAAAAGCACATCCATACTCATATCTCTCACCGATCCATCCACTCACTCACAGACAACACGCAGCTGCATACACGACCTCCCGAAATCCATCCTTCCGAATCCTCCCTTCCTCGCGAGGACAGAGTCCACCTGGCCAGGCTGAGATGCGGACACCATCCAGCTCTCCTGAGCTATCAGAAGAGACTGGATGACTCCGTTGTCGACGCCTGCCCGGGATGTAACACAGCACCCCATACCATTAAACACATCATAGAAGACTGCATTTCACACAACCACTTACGCCAACAACACAATCTACACTCAATGAGAGCTCTGTGGGAAAGCCCGATCGTGGCCATGGCCTTTCTCAGGGACTCGGGGCTGTTCGGCGACTTCGGCCAGGCAGCTTAGGGAACAACAACAACAACAACAGTTCTACCCGGTACACAGGATCTTACCGTATAGGCCTATTCTTGCATATTAGTGAAAACAATTATTCTAGGATAGGCCAAAAAGCTTAGCTTGAAATGTATACCAGTAGCTTAAGTAGCTTAATAATGCTGTAATATGAATCTTAAAACCATATTAATGAACAGTACATTACAGGTACGGGTAGGCTAAAGACATACTTTTTGTTCCATCCTGCATAGTGAATGAAGTACTTGATCTGCTTGTCCTTGACTTGCACTTTGAGACACTTTGCCTCGTAGATGAGAGGGCCGTGGAAACACAGGACCTTCTCCGCTGTAAAACAAATTATATTAAACATTGTAACACAATAAAATGATACAACCATAGCCTAGCCTACAGAGGTAAAACAAAAAAATAACAAATAAATCAAAATAGGCTAAAAATCACCTAGGGAATGCCTCAGCCATGCCTAACCTGTCATTTTAAACCCCACACAAAGAACATAATTAAAATCATTATTACATAACATATTTCAAAGTTGTTATTACGTAATGCTAGCCTATGTCAACTTCCCTGTCTAGCCTACTCGAAAACAGAAAACGCCTTACATTCAGTGAACTTTGTTTTTACAGTAGGCTTCTCCATGGTGGTTAGGCTAGCTCTAATAAGGAGCTTAAGGACACCCTAAGCGACAAACGCCGCCTGTGTCTGATCGTCCTCCGTTTAAAAAAACAAAAATAGTAAAACCTATAAAGCAGTTGCGAAGATAGTAAAGTGGAGTCAGTTACTGTTAGCAACCGCGTCTCTATGCCAAGTGAGAGAATGGATTGGCTGGCCGCTAGCGTCGCTCAAACGTCCAGTACGGCTGTAATTCCAGTTTAAAATGATAGTAAGTGTTTATATTCACAAGTCATGCCGGTAAGTTATATGATATATTATTATCTTTGATTGTACTGTGTACTTGGTTATTTAAAGGATATCAATTATTATGTATTATCCAAAGCCGCATTCTCCTCAAACTGAGATCACCAAGAGTTATACCAGTCTTTGCTCGCGTGAAGGTATCACATTTTCTCGGGCTGTGTCTCTAGAAATGAAGTTGTATAGTAGATTGTTTCTGCTTGTGTTACTCTATATAGCGGCATAGCCCCTAGGTCAATGGATGGGAGACCTGACTGGGGTACTCAGGAGGGTCCCAGAATAGATTATTAGCGAAATGTTGAACAAAATAAATAATATAGGCGCTACGAGGGGAGGGGGTGATCCGCGTAGTTTATTTCATGTTGCTGCTCTCTCGGGGGAATATTTTTTAAATATGCTGCTTTATCCAGCATCACCACTGGATTATCTTATATCTCGAGTGTATGGTCAACAGTTCATCCTGTCGCTGGTGTCAGCTCCCCGATACTCCAGAACATCTTGTGGAAGAGTGTCCCCGTTTCCACAGATATCGGACGACAGTGAGCGTGACCGGGTCAGGAGTCTGGATGCCCATGGCTTAGATTGAGGTTGCTCCTGGGTGGCACAGATATTGATGACGGCCAGAAACTTAAGCTGTGAAGATGTTTGTGTGTACCTCCTGGCCACAGGCATTGCCAATATAATCTGGAGATCCCACTGACAGGGCCAAGCGAGTGTCTGCCACCCGACCCCCACAAGAACAAGATATGTCGAGCATTATAATTGCTTCCTTCACCACCATACCAGTCTCCGGAGTTCAGTACACAAGGGTTATACAAGTGTAATACCTCGATTGAAGGAAGTACTATTAAGATATATCTTGAGTTTAATAAGTAGCCTACAATTGTAATACGGCCTTGATTGAAGGGAGTAGGCTACTAAGTTATATTATCTGAGCACAATCTTAATAGTGAATTTATTTTGTGGAGCCTCCCTCGTGCGTCTCATAACTATTGAAATAATGGAAAAACAAGCACCACCACCAAGGAATTTTGCTCCTATGACCACCAAACCTCAAGGCCACAAGGTAACAACTCCTAACCCCCCTGATACTACTCTCCTTGACGCGGTTGGGGGGCTTCAGTGACTAATTTTGAGTAGTTTTTCATTCCTCATTCTATGATTTTCCCCTTCTATTCTTACTCTGTCCCATCTAAACGCCTGTGCAGTAATCTGGAGACAACCCTCCAAGCAAACTGCACATTTAAACAATAAGAAGAAGAAGAACAACTCCTAGCCCAACAAAAGGCACCCAAGATACTACCATCGGGATGACATGTCCCCCAACACCAAGGAAGAACTTATCCATCACCATAACTGAAATAACAGGGAAACAGTTAACCAAGCATTCACCACCACCAAACAGTTTTCCCTCTCATCCTATAGTAGTTGGGGTAGGCAGCCCTGCCCAGGGAAGTACTACCGCCAAGGTTTCGGGAGACTCAGGGAATAGCCTGAATTCCATTTTCTCTCCCAGGCCTTGGTAGCTGGATACATATCTTTCTGCCTCACACATCAGGGGTATCAGGAAAACCCTCTTTATATAACATACACATCCAACTTCACGACATTGCCCTACATTGCTATCCTCTATCCATAAAACACTACTCTTCCCACTACATATCATACATGTAACGCCATATACCTTACCCAATAAATATGGCAGTACAATTGTTAAGAGCAAACCTGGTGGTCCCTCGGATATCCACCCTCGGCAGGGTTGGGTCATTGACACAGGGCCCTCCCGGTCGTCACCATGCGACTATGTCAAGAGCATTGCAACGTCCCAAAGCTGCTCGTCGGTGCAGCTTTTTCTTTAGCAATATAAGGGGACTTCACTCTAACATCAATTCTGTACACCAATTTCTTCAAGCAGAATCCCCTACTCTCCTTTTTTTGACAGAGACTCAAGTAACATCCACATCTGACACGTCTAGATTAAATTTTCCAGGTTATCAACTGCTCCAAAATTTCAGATCTAAAGGAGGTGTATGTTGCTTCGCAAAATCTGAAATTGCCCTGGAGGAGGTTACTAGTTTCAATTGTCCCTATTTTGATTATTCTATATACAAATTAATTTCTGCTGGTAAATTTAAATACATATGTTGCATCTACCGTTCCCCAAATACTCCTCCAGAGCAAAGTCTTTTTGATTCTCTGTCCTCACAACTCAGTGTCCTCAACTTAAATGCTTCTTCTGAAATCACAGTGTTGGGTGATTTTAATGTCCATAATGTTGAATGGCTCACTCATTCAGCCAGGACTGATGATGCTGGTCTTGAATGTGAGCTATTTGCAGACTCATTTAATCTCACTCAACTAGTCAACCAACCCACCCGTGTACCAGATAATCCTAATCATAATTCCCACCTACTGGACTTATTTTTTAACAACCAATTCAGAAAATTATGATGTTACAGTGAGGTCCCCGCTTGGATCTTCTGATCACTGTCTGATACAGGCCACCTGTCTATCACCTACCACACCTTTCCACTCTGAACCTGTTTTGGTGACTAAATGGCATTACGATAGGGCAGACTGGGAGGGTGTTCAAGGTTTCTTTATTGATATTCCCTGGACCTCTTTATTTTCTAATGATGCACACTCCACCTTGAGCCACATACAAGATTTTGTAAAAATTGGAATGGAAACTTTTATTCCTCATCAAAAGTACAGTAAAAGATCTAATTCACCTAAATGGTTTGACCATAATTGTGGTAGAGTAACTGAACAAAAAGCAATAGCCTACAATGCATACACAAGATCAAAAACACATGAAGCCTTTAATTACTTTAGAAACATCAGAAATCATGCCAAAACTGTATTAAACCTAACTAAATCAAACTTTCTCCACAAGCAGGCAAATAAACTTCTAAATAATCCAAATGATAACAAAATATTTTGGTCTACTCTTAACTCATTTAAATCCAACTTCACTACTGCTTCATCCATTCCACCATTAAAATCTCCGACTGGCAATCTTGTAAGTGACCCACGAGGTAAAGCTAACCTTCTTGCGGATATTTTCTCCACCAACTCAACCTTAGATGAAATAAATCAAGATGTCCCTGTACTTAATTTTAATTCGCCTGAAATTCCCTCACTTAAGATCCACACCAGACATGTCAAAACTATTTTGCAGAATCTCTCAGTAGATAAGGCTCCTGGTCCAGATGAAATTCCTCCAATAGTACTTAAGAATTGCTCCTTGGTGCTCGCTCCTGTATTGGCAAAATTTGTCCGTCTGTGTACTCATACCTCATGCTTCCCAGTACCCTGGAAAGAAGCAAACATCCATCCAGTTCCTAAAAAAGGTGCCTCTTCAGTTCCATCAAACTACAGACCAATAGCTATAACTTCCACTCATGGTAAAGTCTTTGAAATTATATTAAATAATCACATAATTAAGCATCTTGAGAATAATAAATTAATCAGTGATAGGCAATATGGTTTTAGACGATGTCGATCAACTGCAGACATGCTTTGCCTTTTTACGCATCAAATCAACCAAGCTACAGACCAACATGGTGAAACACATACAATAGCACTGGATATATCAAAGGCATTTGATAGAGTCTGGCATCAATCCTTATTGTCGAAGATGTCACACTACGGCCTTGCATCATTAGTTCCACTAATTTCTTCTTATCTTCATAACAGAAAAATATGTGTAATGGTAGATGGCCTTTATTCTCAATTTCACTCAATAAATGCTGGTGTTCCCCAGGGATCAGTTTTGGCCCCAATTCTGTTCCTCATTCATATCAATGATCTCATATATACCACTCATAATCCAATACATTCCTACGCAGATGACTCAACACTCCACAGTTCCTTCACATTTACCAATTCTTTCACCCAACCCGATCTTATAAATTCAAAAATAAACACTGCAATTTCTCTGAACCAGGACCTTTCTAGAATTAATGGATGGGGACAAAAGAATCTAGTTTCCTTTAATGCACAGAAAACCAAGTACATTCAATTTTCTAACCGACAGAATCTCACTGACTCCCATATTTTTTAATGATGTAAATATTCCCACTTCCCCTAGTATTGACATTCTCGGTGTAACATTAACTACTAACTTGAGCTGGATACATTATGTTAGAAGCATTGCTAAGAATGCCTCTAAAAAACTGGGACTCCTGTACAGAGTTCGAGAATTCTTCACTGACGAGCAGTTGGCCGTGATATATAAAAGTCATGTGCGTTCTCAGATGGATTACTGTTCACCTCTGTGGGGTGGAAGTGGAGTGGTTGCATTGAGGCAGTTGGACAAAATTCAAAATAAAGCTATTAGATTAATCAATAACCCTGCAATCACACAGGACCTTCCTACATTATCCATACGAAGAAACGTTGCATCCCTTGCATTATTCTACAGATATTTTCACAGCAATTGTTCCGAGGAACTTGCTTCAATTGTGCCGCCTCTCCACATCTTTCCCCGTAGAACTAGGGCAGCTGAGAGCGCCCATGAATTTACACTTTCTCCTCCACAATGCAGAACTTCTGCTTATCAGAATTCATTTATCCCCAGAGCTACTACTCTTTGGAATTCACTTCCCTCGAATTGCTTTCCACAAACTTACAATCTACAAATGTTTAAATCCAGTTGTTACAAACATTTTATGAATGGAGGATGCCTTTAGGCACATGGACCTTTTTGTTTTATCTGTGTTTTTCCTTCCTCCGTTCATTGTCTCTTAAAAACAAAAAATACCACACCTCCTCACGACAGTGGAAGAATGGGAAACAGCGACCGAGTAGAAGAAAGAGCCGGGAACGAAAGGACATGGCTGAGCAGCCTGAGCTTCTCACCATACCGCCAGGAGACGCAGAGTTTCCTACCACACCGCCAGGAGGCGCACCGTGGGAAAAACAATTCAAGGTCACCCACCAGGATCAACAATGATATATCCCACAAACCCAGAACACGAGTTGCCACCATCAATATGACACGTCCTCTAACACCAGGAGGGGACTTATTCATCACCATCAACAATCCCGGAGTCCAGGGAAACAAGAACAATAAACGAAAAAGACGGAATTCTCCCACCAACCCTCAACTCAACAAGGACACAACCCCCAACCCAGCTAAATGTGCTCGAACCATTACCGTCAAGATGGGCTGTCCTCCAACACCAGGAAAGGACATATAGTCATCAACAGGGACAATTCCAAAGCACCGAGAAAGGAGAGAAGTGGGAAAGACAGGGAACACCAAGAATGACGCCATCAAAACCGTACCTACCCTCGCCCTTGTTCCCCACCCCCACGCCGCCTCCGAGACAAAGGAAGCCGAGAAGTAGGGTCCAGGCAGCCTACCCCAACTCGAAGCCACAGGGAAATAACCACCACAAGATACCCTACTGCCAGGTGTCTTTCTGTCACCTAACCACTCCACCAAGCTTATGTCTACTACTAAATACGACATAAGAGATAGGCAAACCAAACTGAAATGATTACTGATTACGGATTATTGATATTTACCATGGGATGTAAGGTATCTTAAAATAACCCCATAGAAATACTTTCTCTAAAGTATCTATTTCTTTTATCCTCCCCTTTTCCCCAGCTAACCTAATCCCACAAGGACCCCAATGGAAATACGCCTAACGGCCTTATTGGGCTATCCTTAGTTGGAATTATGCAAAGCTGGTACATGTCATATTTGTAACATACTATGTGGTACCAACTATAAATGTATATATGTAAATTGCTAACTGAATAAATATTATTATTATTATTATTATAACCTGGCAATGAGAAAAGGGGAGTATATACTACCTACGATTTTCATATCGGTACTCAATTTGGAAAGCTGTTCTTGTGATCAATAGACGGAACGCAGTATACTAGATTGAGAGCTCAGTATGAAGAATTGTTCTTGCTATCGATGGACGGAAAAACAATTCCAATACTGCAGTTACCCTGTTTAAATTGTTTTGAGTAGGTATCAACAAGGCTGGTTATTAGACTCTTCAATAGAAGCTAACTAGTATCCTTCCCTACCTCACCCGGCGCTATTGTGGATAAAGTACCTACCAAAAGGAATAGTAGCTTTATCTTTATAGACCGAAATAAACAATAAACTCATCAACCCTCAGTTCTGAAAGACTCTTATGAAAGCCAGAGCAGTTAAGAGAAGTTGCCTAAAAACAACTATCTGACGTTAGCTCGATAATGTGGACATATACAAAGGTATACTTGTAGCCTACACTTTATTCAAGGCCCAAGACTGAAAGTTCTGCATCAAAGTTCCTTTAAAGACCTGAGTAGTCAGTGAGTTCGCTCTTGCGTTAACTCGATTCTATTTTACCTTTGCAATGGCTAGGTAGGTAGTATTCAAGGTCCCAATCCAAGAGCTCCAGTAAAACTGTGCTAACCCAGTCACGACAGGACAACCCCCACGGCCAACACATCTACCGAAGATTGGATTACTTATTCTACACATCTAAAGTGAAGTTATTATACCGTTATAAGATACAGAAGATTTAACCACTAACTGTGAAAAGGATCTATACTTAGTACGTGTATTTATAGAGAAAGAGATAGAAAGATCAACAGTGGAAATTAGTCAAAATATATCTACCGGGTATATCAAAAGAAGTATTCTAGAAACATCGGATAGGCTACTATACGAGCTTATGCAAAAAGCGAGAGAAAAAAAGTACTAGTAAAATCCAGATAAATCAGGGAAGTACTGATAATAATTCTGGTAAAGAAAATAACAAATAAATTCAAGTTAACTCATGCGTAAGCACCATAGTGAATTAACTCAGAGAAAATAATTACGTTCAGCTTGCAACCCAAACAACTCTACACAGGTGAAAACCAAAAGTTCGTATATATAATTACTACGACGTAGCCTGTCTAAGCACAAGTGTAAATCCTCAATTGAAAGGAGTGCTATTCTTATCTCTGAAATAAATACAAGACAAGTGTAATCTTTCAATTAGAAAGCGGTCCACAATACTCGCCTAGATATTGCATAAAATAACCCGGCCAGTCTTACGAGTCAGACGTAGTGGAGCCCGATCGTTCGTGCATCTATTTTTGTTGTTCTAGACCATTTGTTCTAGCCTTACGTATACGATATTCTTGTGCCAATAAATAGAATATGAATGCACGTCTTGTTATAATTATCCTCTATTACTTTCTGTGTCTGTGGTAAAGCAATTTTAATTTCTCGTTAGGAAGAACCCACTTATTCTAACCAATCAACCCCAGTAAAAACCTGGCATAACCTCTATATATACCATTATCTATTTGAATGCAATATTTATGTGTTGAATATAATAATATGAATGTACGTTTTTGTAATGCCCTCGAAAATGTCCCGCACCCACAATAATACTAACCCGAGTTGACGACAGGTATAGCGTAAAATAGTCGGAGATGGTAAGTCCAATAAACTCATCACGTGATAACACCACGAGACTATCACCTGGTTCTTAAAAATCGGACTAAGGTTGCTATACTTTTAGTACGTCCGTGGTAGTACAGTGGGTTAGCGCGCGGGCCTGGTGGTGATGGTTGGGTCACTAACCAGGGTTCGAACCCCACCCCAAGGCATCTCAAAACCTGTGGGTTTTTTAGGGGGGTTAAATTCCCTTCAGAGGTTCGTACCCCGCGCCAGGTACCAGGAAAAGTTGATCCTAAAAGGTAGCCTGGGGATATTTCAGGAGACCATGAAATTCCCTTCACACCCAGCATTTCAGTTTTGTTATAATTATCCTCTTACTTTCTGTGAATGTGTTGAAACGAATTTGGCTCCTCCAGTCAAGTAGACCTACTTAATCAATCCAATCAACCCCAGTAAAAAACTGGCATAACAGTAAAACTATTCAAGGTAGCCTATATATATATACAGTTCACCTTCCTTGGGACTAATAATCTAAATTTAAAAGATATAAATAGGAGAATTAACTAGGTGTGTCTTATGCAACAACGAAAGAGAAGACCTGAAGCACTTCTTGCTGTGGTGTCCAGCCTATCAAAAAGAAATATGTGAACAGGACTACAACAACCATATGAAGAAGAAAATAATGTAATTGGAAATCTACTTTTGAAAGAGAAAAATACACCGACAAAGTAAAAGAAAACATATATAAGATGTGGAGAACAAGGGACAGAAAGAGGAAAGAAATTAACTAAGAAGACAGACGAATACAGAAAAAGAGCACGACACAAAGACACAATAAATATAACATAAAATATAACTGCCTAGGGAAGTTCCGATGGAAGGGCCATATAGTATTTCCCGACTTTACACTGAACTGAACTGATCCGATCATCCGCATGTATTGAAGTAGCGGACGAAAATATATATATATGAAATTTGTTATGAACGAATTTGCTTTCTTTCATATATATTTGATTGTAGAATGTAATACAAACAAATATTATTACTATATTATTATTACTAAATAATATGTATTTTCCCCCCTGATACTACTCTCCTTGACGTGGTTGTTTTTCATTCCTCATTCTATGATTTTCCCCTTCTATTCTTATTCTGTCCCATCTAAACGCCTGTGCAGTAATCTGGAGACAACCCTCCAAGCAAACTGCACATTTAAACAATAAGAAGAATATGTATTTTAGGCCAATTAGACGCTATAATTTAATAGCCTAGCATACTTTAGGCCTAATTACTTATGGACATTACAGGATAAATATCCTAGCAGTTGTTTAGATGTAAAGAACACTCGATATCACTGTTTTTTGAGCGTCAAACGAAGACGCTGGTATAAACGTAACCATGGCAACCCCCCAGTTTCTTTGTTTATGTAGCGCGAAAGAGCGACCGCCGACCGATGTCGTTCAATAAGCCCCAAATCTCGCTACAATTCTACGAATAGGCTACTGTAGCGTTGGAAGTCCCATTTTTTAATGCATCCTATTCGCTTATTAATATCACAGTTAACTTCTTTGTATTATGTACGCGAGTTTGGAGGTTAAGAACACCCTGTCCCGCAGCTACACTGCTCCTGTTTGTTGTAATTTACTATAGCCTAATCACGTAGTAGTCTAGACGTTATGAACTTATGATAATCTTCAAGGACACTAGGCTACATCCGCCTTATAAGAAACAATGTATTAGGCCTAGGGAAAATAGGGACCAATAGACTCCATATTTTTCTCATTAGGCTATAGGCTAGCCTAGTCCGCATGGAGGAATTTCGGGTCAATATACAGGAGGCGCTATAATATAGGTAGCAAAATTCTAATGGTAGTTTTGGGTTCCTATCATCATATGCTTCATTTCTATATACTTTTTATCCACGGGAAAAAAACAAAAAATCTTGGGTTTTTTATTTTTTCTTGGATTTTTGTTTTATTTTTTTTATTAACCTAACCTAACCTAACCTAAATGTATTTGAGGGCTATTAGGTTAGGTTAGGTTAGGTTTTTTGGTTAGGTTAATGACCAAAACAAAAAATTCCAAGAAAATAAATGAAAAATCCCAAGATTTTGTTTTTTTTCCCGGGGATAAAAAGTATATAGGCCTAGAAATGAAGCATATGATGATAGGAACCCAACACTACCATTAGAATTTTGCTACCTATATTGTAGCGCCTCCTGTATATTGACCGAATTTCGTTATCGACACTTGAAAAAACCTGATTTCACAGAAAAATACACCAAAAATCTGTCAAAGATGTCAAATAGCGGGGGGGGGGTGGCCATAATACTAGGATAGGTAAGGTTGTTAGGTTAGGCTAATGTCCTTTCAAAGGGGTATAGGTTAGGCTATAGTAAACACTAGCCTATACCTGGTCAGAGGTAAGAAGAAGAAGAAGAGTCCTGCTGTAGTCTCCTTGAATGCTACCGATGTTATATAATTGCCGTTTCGGTGCCACAGCCTAGCCTATTTCGTGGTAAATAAGGCCGATGTAGTCTTGTTGAACGTTACCGTATGTGTATTGTTAAGGTTTAGGGCTTTAGGCTAGCCTATAGCCTAGTTCAAATTATGTCTGTGGAAGTGATAGCCAAAAATGACCAAAACAATGATTGATAGGGCCGATATTTTGGTTATTTGCCCCCTGCTGCTGCTGGCAACATAGCCTATATGATGATGACACAGGGTGTCAATCCACAAAATATGAATTGTGTTATCATTATGGTTTATTATTTTGTTATCATTATAGCACGACGGAGCGGCGAAGGCGCGAGCTCTAGGGGGGTCCGGGGGCATGCCCCCCCGGAAATTATGTGAGAAATTTTGTGAGAATTTAGGTGTCTAAAACAGCATTTCCTGCAATCTAAAAGCAATCAAGATGAAAAATAGGCTATGCCAAAATTGTGTCAATTTACCTTTTTTGTTTCTTAACCCTTCAACCCCGGGTGGTACACGTGTGTACCATTATGTTTTGCCCCCAGGAACCCGGGTGGTACAACATTGTACCATTGCTTGAAAGCCTGTGAGCTTCGTGTGCGAGGCGTCGGTCCGACGCATGTAAACAACAGCCGGCTGGACCGACGCCCCGCATCTCCGGCCACAAGAAGGAGAGCGTCGCTTGTTCGTGTGTGCCTGTATGTTGTTGTTAAGTATCGAAAAGTAGTGTAAAGTGGCTGTTTTGGCCATAAAGTTATCTCCAATGAAATCATCATCACAAATCAAGCACTTGACTAAGAGAGCTCTACTTAACGCCATTCTACAGGTAAATAACACAGCTACACTTGGGGATGCGCGGGAATGCGGGAAGCAGTCAGCATAACAATGATACGGTAGCCTAGCCTAGACGTTTTTCGGCCAAAACACCCGGATTTCGGGGAATATTTATGTAATGCGTAGCCGGGGCGGGAGGGTTAAAAAAAAAGGTGGAGTTTCTGTTATCATTATACAAAAAGTTCATTTCCGTTATCACTAAAAAAACCAGCGTCGTTTGACACCCTGTGATGACAATATGTCATGGGGGGGGGGGGGGGGTGAGGGACATAGCCTAGGCCTATTATTGTATTCATCGACAGCCAAAATAGACGGGAACATGATCGCAAGCGGCCGCCACCGCCTTCATGTTTACATAATTCGATAAGTTCGCGTCTATTTTGACAGCGATTTTTGTTTTGGGTTAGGCTATTTGCCCCTTGCTGGCAATATATATGATGATGACAATATGTCATGGCGGGGGGGGGAGGCCCTCGCCATAATATTGTATATGACGGCAGTCAAAATAGACGGGAAAATGATGGCAAGCGTCCGCCGCCACTCAGCGTAGTGTAAACAAGGCGGGTGATATGCCCGAACTCTACATACTTGCCAAGTTGCCCATCTTACTATAGGTTAATTTCTGATCAACTTGACACCTAGCCTAGGCTATAGGATACATGTAGGAATCGGTTTTTACACCATACCTGAAAGAGGATTTATGGAGCTCCGATCTTACTCTTAACCTTCTTAACAATTTTACAAACACCTAAACTTCGTTAGATGCTGAAATAGTCGCCCGAAAATATGCCAGGGACTGGGATTGAACCCGGGACCCTTAGACTATGAGCCAGAAACTCTACCAGTTAGACCAAGAAAGATATCTCACTTGACCAGGTCGGCTCAAATTATTTCCGCATCTGGTTCTGTTTAGGCTAACCTATTTTTACTGACTTTACATTGGCCTACAGGTACTATTATTCATCAAATTAATGAGATAGGGGCCTATGACAATAAAGCAAACTCCAACATTCCTCCTTATCTTGTCTAATATTCAATATGGTAGCATTCAAGGAGACTATAGCAGGACTCTTCTTCGGTATAAGCTATCCTAGTGTTTACTAGCCTATACCCCTTTGAAAGGACATTAGCCTAACCTAACAACCTTGCCTAACCTATCCTAGTATTATGGGTGGGGGCTACCGCCCCCACATCCCCGCTATTTGACATCTTTGACAGATTTTTGGTGTATTTTTCTGTGAAATGGGTATTTTTTCAATTTGTCAATAACGAAAATCCTCCATGCGGACTATATGGAGAAAAATATGGCGAATCTGTTGGTGCCTATTTTTCCTAATAAATTGTTTCTAATAAGGCAGATGTAGTGTCCTTGAAGATTATCTTCAATATAATACCCATTCCAACTCCATGAAACTTAACACAAAATATTACCTCATGTACATAGACACACCAGATGAATACAGCTGGACGAATACATGTATAAAGATAAAATACAGACGGCAAACCCGAGCTCCCCCTAAACTCAACCCAAACACCTTTGAGTTGATAATTACAGTACAGTATATAGGTTACCACACCACAGGTATGATGGAGGAGGCTAGGCTATGGTACGACAATATATACAGTACACACATATATACTGTACTCAATACTGTACAGTAGGCTACTGTATATTATATACCGGTACTGTATTATATAGTATATAATTTTTGTTATGTAAATGAAAATAGTGGTACCGGTACGTCAAAATACAGAACTATGCTTTTTGTAATTACCCATTCAGCTAACTGCCTTCTTACATCTAGAGTTTTCTACAAGATGAATGGCAGTATTCATGCCTGATGTCTATTTTGAGAATTGTTGGAATCGAAGCTAGCAAGTTTTCACTGTACAGGTACTGTACAGTTTTTCATTTTTACATGTTTTGAGAACATACAGTATACATATTGTACTGCTTTCAGTAGTTGCACTATGGCACCAAAGCAAAAAAGGCAAAAACTAAGTGAGGAAAACGATGAAACTCCAATTGAGGACAAAGATCAAAGAAGTGTGAGCCTCAGTGAAGTCTCAGCACCAGCTTCTGATATCACCCTTGCGCAGAGATTCTTGGACATCGAAGATGAGCAATGTGATAAACTGCTGAAACTGCGGTACGGGCAAGGAACTCTGCTGGTGTACAACCCTCTGGACTATGCCTCACATATACATAAAGACTTTGTGCTGAAGTTCTGCCAGAGCCCCAAGAAAGTGCTGTTGTTGGGGATGAACCCAGGCCCTTGGGGGATGGGACAGACTGGGGTTAGTGAAATGTTCGCACTTCGATCAATCTTAATGTTGTTAAATTTTGAGTTACTACCAAAAGCTATACCGGTACATTGTTTCTTTGCATGTGTTACTATGAAATATTATGTACAGTAATATCCAAGGCAAAATTTGTGGTAACATTCAAGGAGACTACATCAGGACTCTTCTTACCTCTGACCAGGTATAGGCTATATCCTAGTGTTTACTAGCCTATACCCCTTTGAAAGGACATTAGCCTAACCTAACAACCTTACCTAACCTATCCTAGTATTATGGGTGGGGGCTGCCGCCCCACACCCCCGCTATTTGACATCTTTGACAGATTTTTGGTGTATTTTTCTTTGAAATCAGGTTTTTTCAAGTTATCGATAATGAAAATCCTCCATGCGGACTATAATGAGAAAAATATGGCGATTCTATTGGTCGCTATTTTCCCAAATAAATTGTTTCTAATAAGGCGGATGTAGTGTCCTTGACTATTATCAAATTTGTTTCATATCTAGTGCCTAATATAGGATTTAAATTGTAGAATGTTACCAATATATAATATTCGATACCATCTCAGTGGTCCAGAGGTAAAGTTCCTGCTTTGTGTGTGGTGAAGTCAGGATGTTGAAGATTTGAATATATCCACATACTACTAGAGTTCAGGAATGTATTCAATAGTATGGCAGTCCAGCAACTTCACTACTCTTGGATTAAATATTTGAGCTGAGGTACTGTACTAGACTATGTATTTGGATTTATAATTAGCTAAGCCTACCTCTTTTCAGGTACCATTTGGCCATGTTGAGTATGCAAGAGACTGGTTAGGAGTGAAAGGGGAGGTGACCAGACCTGCAAATGAACACCCTAAACGGCCTATTGAAGGGCTCAGCTGTAAAAGAAAGGAGGTGAGTGTTCCCCTCTATAATTATTCCTCAAGGCTCAGTTGCCCCCCCACCCCCAAGATCTGGTTTGTCCCCCACCCCCTACAAGTCACATGACCCTCATCAGACTTGTTATAAACTTTGTCTAGATAATTTATAATGCCTACTAATTAGACATTAGGTACCGTACAAAGGAGTATGAAGGAAAGCAAGCAACATAATATCTGCTGATCCTTACGAGACTGCTTGTAGCTAAACTACGGTAGGTAAATTTCTATAATTGCACCTATACGAGCTAAACAAATTATTATTGTATTTAACCGGAAATTACGATGAGGTAAGTGATGTGGTATTGGTGGCAATATGCGGAAATGGATTATAAGGGCATTCCGCCCCCTCTGACAAAAGTCTATCAATCTAAATGTGACACCGATTTTACAATGTTTCAGAGAGACATTAGCCTAACCTAACAACCTTACCTTATGGTGATGGGCTGGTCTATCAGAGTGAGAACTGAGCGATCTCTGCCATACCCATAGCTTACTCTGACTGTTCCTTTTACTGTACTTATATATTTTTTAGATCTCAAGTGACGGCGTCTCTTCCGTGGATTGACCTCACAATCTGCCTACATAGAAGTTGGCAGATTGGAAGCCAAAGCGTCACATTTTTCCTTTGCCCCTCAACTTTCTCTTCATAATTGCTGAGGGGCACAGGGCCCTGGGTGGGGCTTTGGTTTCCCGGGCATTTCTGCACCCTCCTCAGCTCCCAGCCATTGAGTGGCTTGGGTCACCCAGGCTTTATTGTGGTCGGCAGGGAGGGTTCTGTGGGGGCGCTAGGTTATGGCCTTGGCCTTGCTCGGGGCCTTGGGGCTGTTCGGCCAGGCAGCTTGGGGAACAACAACAACAGCCTTACCTAACCTATCCTAGTATTATGGGTGGGGGCTGCCGCCCACACACCCCCGCTGGTTGGGTAAAACAGTAGAAATCCAGTTGGGGGGGAGTGAGTAACCGTAGATTTTCGTAAGGGGGGCGGAATGCCCTTATAATCCATTTCCGCATATTGCCACCTATACCACATCACTTACCTCGTCGTATCTTCCTGTTAACAATAAATACAATAATAATTTGTTTAGCTCGTATAGGTGCAATTATAGAATAATTCCCTACGGTAGGCTACCTAATCTATTATGAAAGAGAAAGTACGGCTCAAGAAGTACCGCTATAAGGTTTCAGGAGAAAATATTCGATTTACCATATCTATAAGAGTTATGTTGCTATTGGCTTCGTTTGTTCATTAACAATACAGTTACATTTTTTTTTCTATGTGAGTGAAGGAGGCAAAAGGCAGAACTGCCTGTAGCGAGTGCCTCCCCCAGAGTTGAACGAGTGCCAGGGCCAAAATCAGGGGACGTTCGAGCCAAAATGCCTGGACACACAGAGTTTGAAGCAATTTAAGTCATAGGAAGAGGGAAAGACTGATTCTGGGAGAGAATTCCAGAGCTCAGCTGTTGAATAGAAGAAAATCTGAGAGTAACGTTTCACTCTTGGGTTAGAGAGTTGCACAGAGTAGGGGTGGGATTGTGTTGCAAGATAGGTACCAGGTGCCCTATGTAGAGGAGGTGGTATACACTGGGAGAGCTCTGACGAACACTGATTATTATAGTAGCGATAGAATAGCGAGAGAGATGCAACATTGCGGCAGAGAGAGAAAGATTGCAGGGAGTTGGTGAGTGGACGGGAGCTAATGATACGAAAGGCCTTCCTTTCTACTTTGTCTAGGTGTGAGAGAATCCTCCCCACACATGTCAACAATACTCACTACAAGGACGCACCGTGCCCCTGTACAGAGCAGGAAGCTGTGCAGGGGTAAAGAACCCCTTGAGGCAGTTGAGCCAATGCCTTCTCTATACAAGGCCTGAGCGATAGGTCCGTGACGTCACAGCTTTAGGTAGACCGTCTCCCCGCGCTCTGAGCCGCTCTCCCAACTCTCGCTTACCACCACTCTCAACCCAAGACCAAGATATACAGTATATACTGTATATCTTGCCCAAGACTTTCCCTGAAACTCACTAGACCCTACACGTCCCTTTTACAGTAGACATTTCTGACTTGCATTTGCCCCTCACATACGTATAATTTATTTGAAAACTAGGTTATGAATATAAATAAAATATATATTATAAAATCATTCCTATTTCATTAAGCTATGCATAATGCAAGATCGGATATCTAATTCGATAAAATAAATATGATTTCCAACTTAATTGACATAAATATACTCATCACTTATGTGGGAAGTAGGCTATGAATATAAACTGGATACATATTTTTAAATCATGTCCATTTCATTAAGCTAAGCATACTGCAAGAGCAGATAAAAAGTCACAAAATAGACACTATTTCCAAATTTTATTTACATGAATATCGCCATAAATATCATCAACTCTTTACATATACAGTTCAATCGCCCACTTTTCTTCTCACACAAGTCACAAACTCTTTCATCAAGTTTTACTTCTAACTCTCCACCTTAATTATAATTTAAATCCACTTAACTCTTTCACCCACTTCAATCACAACCACATCAATCCACCCTCCACCGCAACTCATTACATTCATTATATTGCATCACTTAAGGTGGCGTCACATGAGCTATTTATTTAGAAATTGTTTGGAGCAATTAAGATATGATGGCTTTATATATACAGTATTAGAAGAAATAAGCCACCTAAGATAATCTACATTAAATCTAGCTTTTCTTAGTATTTTCGAAAAGCCCTGAATGTCAATAGAAAGAGCTTGGCCATGGAAAATTGCCAGAAACACACGCACATGTGACTCAGCCTTTAGCCTATGTCAAAGTCTGAAGCTTCCTCTTTTTCCCTGACAATTTGTTTTGATTTATGAAGTCGTTTTCTTTAGTACAAAAATTATTTAGCAAGGTAACAGTAACCAGCAAGATAGGTTATAACTTGGAGATAATCCATACATTTCTCAATATCATCATACGTTACCTCTATATCAAACCTATGCATGTGTAGCAAATCATTATTTTCCATTTTCTCCCACTTTTCCTCTTCAAAATCTTTTACATCAACACTGGTTATGGAACGGTATCCTCAGTACTGACATCATCCTCAATTTGTTTTCTCACTCAAACACTTGCCGAACAGATATGTTATAATTGCAACCTGCAAGCTGCCGATATTTGCCGAACCTCGCCTCCAGTTGATCCGTTTGAAATTTTCCTGGCAATATGTACTTCATTTTAAGTTCGCCTATACAATAATCTGTTATATGTAATATTGCAGTGGTTGTATGTTTGAGAGCAGTAAATGTTTCATTGGTCAGTTTTCCAGCTACTTCTGTCATGCCATCCCAAAGATTTAACCAATTGAGAAAGTAATGCAAGAACATATATTTTTCATAAGTTTCATCATTAGTCAATGGGGCAGCATATTTGTTATTAAGACGAATACCTTTATATGTAGATTTGACATTCATTACCGTCCACCACACATAGATTATTTGTATGTATTTTGCAACATCTTCATAACATGGCAAATTATGTTTTTCTCCTAGAGTTAGTAATGCATTAATAGTATACTCATTGAAAATGTGTACAACTAAATTGACATTTTGTTTTTCAAGATTTGAGGGTGACAACGACTTTAGTGTAAGCTTATATGCACAGTTAGGCAACTTAGATGGAACTGCTCCTTTACAAATCCTTGGTTTGCCTAATTTAGCCGTAAGCGTCCTTCCAGTTCTCTCATCAAAGTATGAAGTCTCCCTCTCTATATCATCTGGATGGAAGTGTAGTTCACACACCTGTAAATAGGTGGGAGTGGTGTATGTTACATATATGTTTGAATGTATATGTTCATGATTTAAATAGTGTTGATAGGCATATATATATATACTGTATATATATATTATCATCGCGCACAATTTGGCTCAGTAACATTTTCTATTGATTAATATAAGTAGGTAGTATATAGCCTACCATTTACCACCACAAAAAAAAAAAAAAAAGGCCTAAGTATGTAATCTTCTCTACTACAGACACCCTGCAATATTTTTGCAATATCAAACTAAATATGGTCAACAAATGGTTGCTAAACGTAAGATTGATGGCTATTTTTCTATTAACCTAAATTAATATTCCTACGTACCGTATGGGTAATAGGATGATTGTGTATATATATATATATATATATATATATATACTGTATACTATATATATATACATATACTGTATAATAATAATAATAATAATAATAATAATAATAATAAAAGCGCTATTAACCCAGAATATTATTCATATACTGGATGACATATGCTTAGAAACCGTAAGTTGTAAATATAAGAAAACCAGGAGAATCAGAGAAAATTGAACAAGAAAAGGGAGGACTATTATAGTTCATATTACTGTAGCTAATTTCAATGTACCGGTATATAAATTATAATAAACTGGCTACTACGATTACTATAACCAATACCGTTCTTGCAATAGAAAAAAACTCTTAAAACATTATTCAGATACTTGTATATGTGAGTATATAAAGCTTTTGGTGTGTAAAAATACCGCGACCTTGACATTATTGTGGCCGCCACTTGACCGTGACCGTCGCCATATTTGGGTCCTAGTTCAACTCGCGCTTACCCACATTCTCAGTTAATTTTTACCCTCTTCTTCAGTATCTGATATTCAGTATATTATCTAAAGGTTAATACACTTGGAAATGTAATCATGGGACAATAAAAATAATACATGTACTTACTTTGCTGTACTGATTAGGTGTATAATCCTTTCGTTTTATAGCTCTCGTCCACTGAGCTGAAATATTTTCGTCTTTAGGGAATGAAAATACACACACTTTAGGCCCATTATCATAGTTTCCTTTGCACTAAGGCACACAGCATGTTGTAATCATGGGACAATAAAAATAATACATGTACTTACTTTGCTGTACTGATTAGGTGTATAATCCTTTCGTTTTATAGCTCTCGTCCACTGAGCATGGGACAATAAAAATAATACATGTACTTACTTTGCTGTACTGATTAGGTGTATAATCCTTTCGTTTTATAGCTCTCGTCCACTGAGCTGAAATATTTTCGTCTTTAGGGAATGAAAATACACACACTTTAGGCCCATTATCATAGTTTCCTTTGCACTAAGGCACACAGCATGCACAGCACAGCATGTGTCCCATGATTACAAGGGCATCGTATTAAGAGTATTTTATAGAGTTAAAAGTCTATATATTCACGAATAGGCTATGTCTACGAAAACCAAAAGCACAGGAACAGTTCAAACACGCTGCAAATAAGATACTAAACAGTTGCCAGTTAGACTAGTAGTCGAGTTGCCAATGCGGTTTAGGATCCCGACCCCCTAATATTCGTGACGTAGAAGGTCACGTGACAGATGGTCGCGCAGGCCTTGTATAGAGAAGGCATTGGTTGAGCACACCCAGCTTCTGGGAGGCTGCTTTAGCAAGACTGGTAATATGGTCCATCCAAGTGAGAGCAGAAGAAAAAGAGACACCAAGAATATTGAGAGAAGATGAAGGATTGATTTTTGTATTGTTGAAGAATAAGGGATAGTCAGCTGGGAGTTCCGGAGGGTTAGATAGATGGAGAAATTGGGTTTTGGAAGCATTAACCTAAGAAGTGCACAGGGGGGGTAGTGGCCACCCCTCCCTGTGCGGAGGTATTTAGGCTGTTTTCTTCACTCAAATCGTCATCGTACCATAAATATCAATAATACTTATCCATAAGAAAATTTACAAAGAAAGAAATAGGCTTGAGAAGGCAAAGAACTCATTTTGTGATAGAGTGGTAAATGAGTGGAACGCACTGCCCCAGTATGTAGTCGATTCCGAATCAATAAGGGAGTTTGAAAGTAATCTTGATAAAGCATGGGGAAGACAAGATTTGAAGTTTGATTATACCTGTACAGTACAGTAAAGCAAAAATACAGAATAGTAAAATTTTTGCGTCTGCTACCGCCGCCGCCAACACCGTGAACGACCGCAGCAGTGCAAGTACTGGTACTGAGCTGGATACACAGGCCTAGTTTGCCTTTTTCCAGAGGATCTACTGTAAGAAACTGTAAGAAATATGCGCCTTATTTTACGTTGATTATGAAGATATTAACCTGTTACAGCAATAAAACAAGTGGAAACAGTGTTTGGCTGGTCAAAATCGGCAACAGAGGCCGGGAGTTGTAATCATCGAGTGTGAGCCAGCCTCCCACTCCTCCACTCCTCCCCACGTCTGGAGAGACACTGTCGCGCGATACTCTCTCTCTCGCACTCGCTTGGTAACACATATGAGCACAACCTGCTAGCAACTCGCTATTGTTAGCACAAAAATATACCTAAGAATAAGGGAATAAGAGGGAGAATAGGTGATAATTGAAGGGGGGGGGGGGAAGGAGGGGATGTGGAGGAGTGATATTTGCCATGGCCAAGGGGCAAAAAAAAAATAAAATAAACAAAAATATATATTGGGCTGGTTAAAAAAAAAAAAAAATTTAGGCCTTGGATTATATAAGGCTTCCCGCAGCACACCGGTAGGCCTTATATAAGTCTTGCCGCACTTGCTGGGTTAAAGGCAACAAGGTTTTCTCTGCTCCAACTGGAAATAGTAGTTAGATCAGAAGATAAGTGTTCTTTGGCTTCATTACGTTTGTCTTTGAGGGACTTCTGGCTGGGGCGTATCATACTATGATACTATTTAGTTTTCAAGCATTGAATCACAGGAACAGAGCTTTGATTCTAAATGTGTGGTGTTATGATGGTACCGGTACTGTACTGTATTGGCAATTCCCCCTATACTGTACTTGATATATTTCCAGCTGATGATCGAGAATTATGGATGTGGCAACTGAGCGGTAATGTCTCGTGATTGGTTGGAGTGAATCTGTTTAATTTCATGGGTTGTTTGTGATAAACATTAAAATAACTTTCATTGTAATTCTTCCATAGGGAAGAATGGTAGAGATTGGGAGTTGAATCAGTTGCTGTTCGCTGATGACACAGCATTGGTGGCGGATTCTGATGAGAAACTGCAGCGGGTAGTCAAAGAGTTTGGTGTGGTTTGTGGAAGGAGGAAACTGAAGGTGAACGTCAATAAAAGTAAAGTAATGGTGTGTAATAGGGGAGAGCATAGGGTGAATCTAGATGTGAGGCTGGATGGGGAAATATTGGAACAAGTAGAGTGTTTTAAATATCTAGGAGGAACGATAAGCAGGAGTGGAGGTATGGAAGTGGAGGTAAAACAGAGAGTGTGTGAAGGAAGGAAGGTTTTCGGAGCAATGGGAAGTATGTGGAAGACGAGAAATCTCGGAGTGAAAGTAAAAAGTGCACTGTATCAAGGAATTGTTGTGCCAACAGTGATGTATGGGGCTGAGACATGGGCTCTGAAGAAAAAGGAGAAAAGAGGGCTGGATGTGATGGAGATGAGCTGCTTGAGGAGTATGTGTGGAGTTACTCGTAGAGATAGATTGAGGAATGAAGAGATACATAGGAGAGTGGGGCAGCAGGAACATTTGTCAGCCAGAGTGGACAGAAGGGTGCTGAGCTGGTATGGTCATGTTGAACGAATGGGAGATGAAAGGCTTACAAAGAGAATATGTGAGTCAGGTACAAGGGGAGATAGAAGGTCAGGAAGACCCCAATTGAGATGGAGAGACTGTGTAAGAAAGGCTTTGGATGATAGAGGAATGACTATAGATCAGGCAGGGGAAGTGGTGGTGGACAGGAGTGAATGGAGAATGCTTGTGAATAGTTGAGTGAACACGTGGTCATTTGGAGTAAGGGGTCGGGCGCAAGTTGGACTAGATTATAGTCCATCAGGCGCCTGGCCCGGGGAGACGATTAATATGAAGGGTGCGCCTGGAAGTGTGGTGGGAGGGCTTGTGGCTTTGGCTCCGCTGCATGTCTGCCTGCCGAGATCGGAACCTCTCCGGGTGGTCGGGGGCCGGGGGAGTGCTGGAGCGACCTTGGTGACCCTGGTCTCTGGGTCTTCTCCTGGGTGACCTGGATGTGTGTGAGTTTGTGCTTTTTATATGTGTTTATTTGTTGTTTTATGTTGTTTTTGTGTTTTCCCTGTTCTTGCTCTGTCTTGAGTCGGCTACCCCCAAAATGGGGATTGGGCCTGAGCATATAGATAGATAGATAGATAGATTGTAATAATTTGACTCATCATAATATATTATCTACAAAGTATAATAGTCTTCTATTCTAAATCTCGTAAATGCCGTTTAGCATTTATATTTTGGAATACTAGCAGGCATTAGCCAAAAATGCATCTGTACCCAAGTCAACTGATGCCCAAACGAACACTGCATTTCAGTAAACTTATTCTATTTGAAAATTAAAAGACAATTGACTGTTTAAGCGCATATAAAATGTATTATAACACTTAAGTACATGTAATATAAGGCATGCACTAAATTTTCTATCCAAATTTATAACCATATGAATACGCAAATATATAAATCTTGTATTTTCTTGAGACGGTATGCAAGATTATTATTATAAGAAAAAGAGAGGGGGAGAGATATGATTAAACTAGAATGATTAAACAACAAAATTAGAGAAGAATGTACTGATACTCTGAATCTTGAATTTCAGAATAATCCTCCATAAAGAAAGACATAAACGAGGAACATATACAATTCTATATAGGCTGATCAATGATCCTACAGGATTGTCCATCAGCTCGCCACCCCACCCTTGTGGGGAGGTGAGGGTGGGCAGGCCTCCCCCAAAACAGCCTTTGTCACCCCCCCACCCCACTCCAAGGAAAAATGAAATAACGCCCTTGGGCTTTACATACATACATAACATTTTAAGACCGAGTGCTCCACACATACATGCAGT
The DNA here is from genome assembly GCA_032716605.1 of Paralithodes platypus. Classification (NCBI taxonomy): domain Eukaryota; kingdom Metazoa; phylum Arthropoda; class Malacostraca; order Decapoda; family Lithodidae; genus Paralithodes; species Paralithodes platypus. The sequence goes on from CM064575.1 coordinate 13,154,530, forward strand.
TTCAGTCTCTTGTCCTAATGGCGGCGTTTCAGGCAACCCTGTTAAGGGCTTTCACTTGTCAAGTTTTTGGATTTGAGATCGGCACGTATAGTCCGATCCCAGGTCTTCCTCGATCCCCCCCTTGGTGCAGCTCCCTCCACAATCAATTTTGTTCATCCATTCTCCACATGTCCATACCATCCCAGTCTACTTGTACGCATCACCTCGCTAATACTCTTTATACCTAAACGTTTCCTCAGCTCATCATTTATTCTATCCTGCAGCCTGGCCCCACACATCCATCTCACCATTCTCATATCATTACGTTCCATTCTGTTGACATCCTCTACTTTAACGGCCCATGTTTCTGAGGCATACATCATTTCACTTCTAACACATCAGGCATACACCTTTCCCTTCAGGGGGAGAGGCATTCTTTTCATGGTCAGAATTGGCAGCAGTTCTCTAAACTTCCCCCAGCCACATCTAATTCTAGCGACAGTGCCAGCCTCGGCCCCACCACCGGAAGAGATGGTTTCTCCTAGGTAACAACACTTGTCCACCAGCTCCAATGACTCATTTCCAAAATTCACAGCCACAGGATCATCACTTAACACAAGCTTGCCTTTGCACAATACGCACTCAAATTTCTCTATTTCTGACTTATCCTTCGGCAGGGGTCCTTTTATTGTACTATAGTGCTTACTCCCATGATGTACCCAACATCGACAGATGCTACATCGAATCGAGTTAGCGCCCACACCCTTTCCACACACTGCACATGGGTATGCACCCCTCTTTTCCACATTGCCTCGTCTCAATCTACAATGCATAACCTTGGTTTTGTTAATATTGACTCTTAAACCTTTGCTCGCCATGCCCTCTCTCCATCTTCTGAATTTGGCCGCAGCATCTTGCATATTGTCAGCTATTAGGACTAAATTGTCTGCATAAAACAGTTCCAACGGGAGTCCGCCTCTAAAAACTCTAGACAGTGCCTCCAGGACCATAATAAAGAGGAGGGGGCTTAACACTGAACCCTGATGAACTCCAACACGGACTGTGAACTCATCACTCAGTACACCTTTCACCCTCACCGCAGTTCGCGAATCCTCATACATCTTTATTATCACACGCACCAGCCACTCTTCCACACCAAGTTTCCTCATAGCCCACTGCACAACATTTCTAGGCACCCTGTCAAAGGCCTTCTCCAGGTCTACAAACACAAAGTACAGTAAAGATCCCTGTCTTTTAGTAAGTATCTTTCCTGTATCTGCCTGACTATGAAGATAGCATCGGTTGTACTACGTCCTGGCATAAAACCAACCTGCATATCATCAATGGAGATACTTTGCCTTTGGGCAGCCTTAACCCTCTCACCACGGAAGACCTCTTGAACGCCCATAAAAAAGCATATATCAGGTACCCGGAAGGCCTCTTGAACGCCAGTGGTTGAAAGCCTGTGAGCTTCGTGTGCGAGGCGTCGGTCCGACGCATGTAAACAACAGCCGGCTGGACCGACGCCCCGCATCTCCGGCCACAAGAAGGAGAGCGTCGCTTGTTCGTGTGTGCCTGTATGTTGTTGTTAAGTATCGAAAAGTGGTGTAAAGTGGCTGTTTTGGCCATAAAGTTATCTCCAATGAAATCATCATCACAGCTCAACCAGTTGACTTAGAGAGCTCTACTTAATGTCATTCTACAGGTAAATAACACAGCTACGCTTGGGTATGAGCGGGAATGCGGGAAGCAGTCTGATTAACGAATATACGGTAGCCTAGCCTAGACGTTTTTCGGCCAAAACACCCGGGTTTCGAGGAATATATATATAATACATAGCCGGGGCTGGAGGGTTAACCCATGGGATCCGGGGGGCCTCATATTAATTTTGGTAAAATCAACTTCATAATTCAGTAGCTACTGATTGAGACTACCTAGAGCAGTCAATGTTTTTTGCAAATTGTAGAACTTTTTGTTGTCTGTAGAATGCCGTAGAGATGACGTTGCTACAACGCGTGGTTGCCGAGTTCTGATGATTATAGCGGCGATTTTTTTTTTACCATTTTGCCTCATATGAGGCCTCCCGGATCCCAAGGGTTAAGTAGGCCCGTAGTTTATTTCTTGCTGAAAAATTCCTGATGGGAGGCACATAGCTACTTGTGGAATCCCGTCTCCTGCAGTCCTGATGCTGCTGGGTTGCAGATTAAACATTAGATACTGCACAATGATTTTTGTTGCCTTAATGAAGCTAACTCTTGCACATACTTTTTTCCTACACTCTTTCCCCAAGTGGTAAGAGGGCCTTCAACCATGGTAGAGGAAAAAATGAATATGTCCACGCATTCTACTGCGTGTCGTAAGAGGCGACTAGACTTGTGGACCAACAGCCATCACTATATAAGGAAGTCTTAGCTATTTGGCACTGCCTTGGTATGGCACTGCCCAGGCTGATTAGGAGTAGATAAGTGCTGCAGAGGACTCAACTAGTTCTTACCTGGGCGCTGTTTTGTTGCCACACCAGAGTCGGCCACAGTGTCGACATGTTCGAGAAGCGTTGTTGCAGGACTTCATTATTCCATAGTTCAAGTTGCCTAATGGCGGCACACTGGCATTGAATGTTGCCGCCCCAAACACGGATCTGGCGCCTAGGGATCGACCCGTCCGAAGGGATCCAGAGGGTATAGTGTACTGTACAGTGATTCTCCAGACTGGCACTCTCCGCTTAAGGGGAGCGTCCGCCATAGGTATAAATTGTGTAGGTTGAAAAATCCGAAAATGAGATTTTCAGTGCACCCATAAGGGCAACACTCCAGGAGTCATGCGGCAAAGTTTTAGACTCGAAAAATAAAAAATACCCTAAATCCCCCCCCCCCCTTACACACCGCCGTACTCACGACATATACGTGGTATGAACAATAATACCAAATATAATCGCGTTATTATGCACAAATATGGACAAATTACAGTCAATAGAGGTCTCAGGCAACTCAACTCAACTTCCACAAGCCTTCTCCTACTCTGGTTGTTACGTAAGGAAGAGATACGAGTCAGTGGCTCAGTGCTTATCAAGCAGTCGAGAGGAGTGGACCTGTATCGCTATTCGCTCCAGTCATCACTCTATTACCACCGTTTTGGCTACATTTTCGCCGTTTTTTCGGCAATCTACAGTATAGAACTTGCTTCTCAAACATCATGGCACGCAAGAAGAATATCCAGAAGAAGTGGGAGCGGAAGATAACGACATTCGCGCCAAATAAATAAAATACCTTTGGGGGGGTCCAGGTGGCATATTATTGACTTAGACCTAGTAAATTGTACTGTATTTTAGTGCCAGAGCATGTATAAAATTAATCAATAGCAAACAGTTGCAATAAATTGTCATTTGAGAGAGGAATCGTTGAGTAATGGATAAACAACAAAAATCGCCTTTTTCTCAAAACTATAGTTACTCGAACACTTTTCCCTAAAACTTTTTTCTTTTTGGTCCAATTTTAATAAATAAGATATAATTGGAAAGAGGAGTAAAAATGCAACAAATCTGTTTGGCGGATTTTTTATAAACCAATATATTTTTTGACAGGAGGCTTGCAACCTTTTAAAACTTAAAAAACAAAAACAAAATTCTTGCGGCAAAACTATAGCGTTTATCAAAAATCCACCACACAGATTTATGGCATTTTTCTCCCTCTTTCCAATGGTATCCTACTTATTAAAATTGGACCAAAAATACACTTTGTATAGGGATTGGAAAATTTGCCGAAATTGCGAAAATCCGAGGTAGCGAAAAAAAACTATTGGTCCGATTTGATTCATCTTTGGATATGTTGTTCCTAGAAGTGGTATCTATCACCTGTATAAACATGAAATGATCGGACTATTTTGAAAAACATGGCGGACGCTCCCCTTAACTGTATTGGAGCCCAAACCTGGTGGTAGTACTCTAGCCCTTCCTACCCGGCCTGTCTTACCTAAGGACGGTCGCCCGTACCCGGGCGAAATGGCTGAAAAACGTCTAGGCCTAGGCTACTGTATTTATGTTTATTTTCACTGCTAGAACTTTCCCACTCATCTATAATCGTAGTGCGGTTTTCAATCTGTATTTTGGCGTTGAGTAGGGCTCTGTAAGTCAACTGGTTCAGTTGTGATGACGATTTCAGTGGAGCAAATATTGCAGAGATGTTGCCAATATGGGGGCTTTTCAGACACTAATTTCGTCTGACGTCAGAACAATAACATTGAAGAGTCTTCTCCTTCTTGTTTTCGGAGGTGCGGTGACGCAACGCTTGGGTTTGTTGACATACGTCGTACGCACGGCGTTCAGACCAAGCTTAATTAGGCTATTAAGCTGCTGTCTTAGGTAAGGACGGCCGGGTAGCGGCCCTTCTGCAGAGCTGTCCTTACCTAAGGGAGCCCAGGTAGGAAGGGTTAAGTAGTACTCAATAGGTGAATAATACCAGGCCAGCCGTAGTGCTGTTCTACGCGCACAGAGTGCATCCCTGCGACTGGTTCTGGTGGGGTGCACCAGGGCCACTGGATCCTACCCTTGGGTTACGGTGCTGGGAATGGGCAATCTGGAGACGGTGTTCTGGGGACGTTAATTTTTCCTTGCCAGCTCCATTCTTACCAAATATGACAGACAACCTAACATACAAACCACACAAGTCTGATGCTAAAAAAACGCACAGGAGACGAAATGCAGCCACCCGCACGTTCAGGTTTGCAATTGTAAATGTAGGTAGTATGAGTGGCAGAGAAAATGAAGTTGTGGAAGTACTCGAACGTATAAGAGTAGATGTGTGCTGCGCCCAGGAAACCTGATGAAAAAGGTGTGGTGTGCAATGGATAGTTCTAAAAGCAAGAGGTACGGTACCGGATTTATTGGAAGGGGGATGAGAGTAGTGATTAATGAGTGTTTGCTTGTTGTTTACATGAAGGAGTTGAGTCTGTTGTGATTGCAGCATGTAATTGTGTTGCTGTTGGAAAGTGTGATGCTGTTTAGTGTTTTGTAGAGTTTTTTTGGGGTTTGTTTTGTGATCAAGTGTTTATAGGAAGTTATTCCAATTTAGTGTTTTTTGTTCTTGTATTTTGTTGTTAATCTGGATGTTGAGTGATTTGATTTGTGTGTGGGGTGCTGGGGAGTGTTTCAGTGTGTCACGTTGTCTGATGAGGTTTTGAATTTCTGGTGAGAAGTTGGGGTTGTGTCTTTTTCTGTTACCTCTTGGAATGTGTTTCTTGTCAGCGTTATGGATAGGTCTGTTGAATATGTGGACAGCAATGTTGATGTTAGTGATGAGTGCGCTGTTTAGGGGTTTCAAAGTGTTGTTCTGTCTCGTTTGTGAAAGCTTCCCAGTTGGCTCTTTTATAGTTGGTGTAAGTGTATCTGTGGCTAGCTGGGGTGAGTCTGGTTTTGGTGGTGATAATGATCGGGAGGTGGTCGGAGCCTAAGGTTTTAACCTCCCTCCAGGATGTTGTGGGGGCGAGTTCTGGGGAGCAAAAGGTGATATCTGGAGATGATGGGTCATAGAGGGCTTGGTGGGGAGTATGGGTATGTTGATGGATGTCATTGAGGATGTTGAGGTTATCTGATTGGCGTTCTAGGGCCAGCCCTCTGTCTGTGTCCGGGTTGTCGACAAACCAGGCCGACGTCTTGGCGTTGAAGTCACCACCCAGGATGATGTGTGGGGTGTTTGTGATTTGTTGTAGTTGTGGTCTGTATTCGTTGGGTACTGTAGGGGATGTATGGGGAGGGATGTACTGTATGTGTGTGTGTGTGTTTTTTTTTGTTTTTTTTTGTTTTTTTTTGGGTTTTTTTTTCTCCCCATATTCCAACTACTCCCTCTCGGGCATAGGCTGAGAGCCTGCACATTCACCGCTCAACACGGTGAAGCCCGTTAGGTGTTGTTCTAGCCTAGGAAGTGAGATAAGTGAAGCACGAGCTACAACCTGCCATCGCAGACATGCGGCTCTTGGTTGCCCACTCTGGCTCGAAGCAGTCCCACTTCTGAGGCTGCTTCGCCTTTATGATGGTTATGTTGGAATTGTTGCCAGTGCGTAATTTAATGGATTGTATTTCTGTTGTGTTATCATTTGGGGGGAGGAGGGATTTGGTA
>CM064575.1:13160718-13270718 GCA_032716605.1 Paralithodes platypus
ATTGTACCAATTTATAAAGGTGGGAATAGGGAGCATCCATGAAACTATCGACCTGTGTCACTTACTAGTATAGTGTGCAAAATCTGTGAGAAAATAATTAAAAAAAAGATGGATGATTTACTAGGAAAAACTAATCTACTATCTAGCAGACAATTTGGATTCAGGGAGGGTACCTCATGTGTTACAAATCTACTCAGTTTTTATGACAGAGTGGTCGACATATTACAAGAGAGAGATGGATGAGTGGACTGCGTGTATATTGACATGAAGAAGGCTTTTGACAGAGTATCACATAACAGGCTGAAGTGGAAACTAAAAGAGTATGGAGGGATTCAGGGTAGTTTGTTAAATTGGATGGAGGACTATCTTTCAGGGAGACAGATGAGGACTACTATCAGAGATAAATTTTCTACGTTGAAAGACGTCACAAGTGGAGTTCCGCAGGGAGCGGTGCTGGCTCCCATAATGTTTCTAATATACATTAACGACATGCCAAAGGATATAAAAGCATACTGTATATGAATATGTTCGCAGATGATGCAAAGATCATGAAGCGTATAGAAGATGAAAACAGTGGAAGGGAACTACAGAAGTATTTGGATAGGATAGATCAATGGAGCAAGAAGTGGAAAATGGAATTCAACACAAATAAATGTCATGTAGTGGAAATGGGAGTAAGTAAAAGAAGGCCTCATATGGAATACAAGTTAGGAGAACATACTATTAACCCATCAGAGAAAGAAAAGGACTTAGGGATATAACTGTTAAGGGTGATCTTTCACCTGAGAATCATATTAATAAGATAGTGGGAGAAGCATATGGACTATTAAACAGAATAAAAATAGCTTTTAACTATATAAACGAAAAGATGCTGGAGAAAATAATAAAAACATTTGTGAGACCAAGACTGGAGTATGCGGCAGTGGTGTGGCCACCACATCTAAAAAAGCATGTGAATAAGCTGGAAAAGGTTCAGAGAGCTGCAACTAGGATGATACCATAACTGAGAGAATTACCATATGCGGAGAGATTAAAGAAATTAGATTTACCATCTCTAAGGGATAGGAGGGAGAGAGGGGATATGATTATGATGTACAAATATGTGAGAGAACTCGAGAAGGTGGACAAGAAGGATTATATTGTGAAGGATAATGGTAGAACTAGAGGACATAGATATAAGCTAATGAAAGAAAGATGTAAAGGAGATGTGAGAAAGTATAGTTTCCCTTACAGAAGTATAAGTAAATGGAATCAGAAGATGAAATGGTGTGTGCAAAAAAAAATCATATTTTTAATGCAAAGTTAGATAATTATTATTAAGGAAGCGGGACAATACGAGCCTAAAAAGCTCAACTCCTGTATACTACAATTAGGTAAATACAATTAGGTATGCACATAGTGTACAGACTTGAACATCAACGATATATCCTGAAGAGTTTCCTTCATGACATTCTGGTAGATACACTTAATTTCAATTTTGCACTTTTATGCCATTTTCTTAAAGCAATCCACCTTTTTGACGAGACTTGACTGCTATTCTAGGTGTCCATAGTTTTTAACTACCATCCTCGTATAGTTCACTAGTCTTGTGAGGGCTCAGGCTCAGTAGACTAGTATAAAAATTATTAATCATCATCAATTCACATCTGCGCCAAGCCAATTGTTACAAATGTATCATGAAAATGTTATGGACTATGTTTAGTTTTTATTGTTTTTGTTATTTTTCTTATTCTTTTATATAATAATTAATAAAGATCTTAATTGTGTAGGTGGCTGAGCGTAGAGGTGTGGAGGACGTGTGTGACAAAGCCTTAGTGTCAGTGGTTGATCTCTTTGGCATCATACACGTGGTGGGTGTGGGCAACTACGCAGCGCAGAGAGCAAGAGCTGCACTCAATAAGGCCGGCCGAGAGGAAGTCCAGGTACGATATAGCTAGATTCACAGTTATACCATCAAAATGTATCAGCTTCCACTACAATTCATTATTCAACATAGCCTACTGTATAGTTACTGTATTGTCCTGTGGCGAAATGGTAGCGCATTTTGACTCTCAATTGAAAGTACCCGAGTCCGATTCCCGAGCAGAGCGAGACAATTGGGCAGTCTCCTTACACCTATGCCGCTGTTCACCCATCAGTAAGTAGGAACCTGGAGTTAGTGTACATTTGTAACGTCCTATTCGAGGAAGTAATCTGGTAACCTGGATAATATGCAGTAGCCCCTGTAACAGGCTGGATAACTCACCCAAGCTACTCACCTCAGTCTCCAAAGTTCAATATCACGGATATGAGCATAGAGCATTTGAGCCAAGCGCAGTTTAGCGTAAGGCCCCCAATTTTGTAGTTGTAGGGATGGCGGTGATGCGGTCACAGAGTGTGAGGTGAGGTTGAATAGTCAGGTAATGAAGAATGTCAGTTCATACAAATATTTCGGCAGTGAGGATTAGTGCTGTCCTCCGGCTGGTTCATTGAACCGGTAACCACCATTTTTTCACTTCCGGTCCAGGCTCGGACACTTTTCGGTTTGCCACTTGTACCCGGAAATTAACTGGGCAACTATTTTTCTTCTTCTTAACCCTTTCAGTATCCGGGTATTACTTGCATAAATTATGATCGAGAACTTTTTCCTTCTCATTTATAGAATTGTCTATCCCCACCGATTCCCAAATTGCGCCACCAAAATTGTTTACAATTGCTCGTTTTTCACCCATACAGTAATTATCGCCTTAACACTCAAGCCGCGGGTCCCGACATATGTCGAGTGAGAGAACCATGGCCTATCCCGCAGGTCCCGACATATGTAGCAAGGGATGTTGAGCACATTATCGGCTCTGAGAGAGAGTCCACGCTTTGGGAGGACCGCAGGCGGGCTCTGACCGTTCGGCGTGGACCTAGTCCCGCCACTGACAGCCCCACCACACCTCTACACATCCCTGGCCTCTCGAATGCAAGGATATTCTTAGGAAATTACTGTATTTTAGGGTTTTTGCACTCGTGTTGCAACATCATTGCAAGAGAACCCGTGGTCGTAGAAGGATGATTCAGGTGTCATTCGAAAGCTCTATTATCGCCTTTTCACAGATACATAATTGTATTACGCTCTGGCTCTTGTTTATGCATGAAAAAGAGCATGGAATGAAGGTCGTTTAGGGTAAATATGCCCGCCACACAGGTAGAAGAAATCGCAAATATCCCCGTCCGTAAGGAGTTAATTGTACTTGACCATTCATCATCAGAAGATAGAGGGAAGGCAATACATAAAGAAAAACCTGAAACCTCTAATAATTATCGAAAATAATGAATAGGAATATTTCGCAAATATAATTTTGCACGTAAATTAATTATATTTTGGAAATTCACAAAATAAATACAGTACAGAATATATGTTTGTAATATGAAATGACAAGTATGTTTTCTGCTTTTTTCGATGGTTCATTCAGAAATAATTTATAATAATTATTGGAAATTATATAAATATTCTAAAATGGTTGTTTTCCGCTTATATAATACGGCCGTCGGGCCAAAAATATTAATTCTCGGTTGGTCTTAGACCATAAGAATTACTTTTAATCCACCTTATTATACATACATAAAACGAGGAGAGGGTCTTCTATTTATTTTAGCAAGAAGAAAAATAAAAACCTAATTATCATCGTGAATATGTTTGCCTAATTTTTTTCTTCTCCATCCGTGCGTAATTGAACGGACATTTTCAAGGACATTTTCAGTGACAACATAAGTTTTTAGGAGTGCACTAATTAGTATTTTGTATGCTCTTTCCATCGGTATCATAAAAATTTATATTCTATGAATATTTTATTTTATATGAATATTTTCATCCCCGTCATTGGAAGAGTAATCACAAAATAATTCGCCTCACTTTATACGCACATTTCACCTCATCTGGTAGACTGGTAGACTATGAAATATGATGCCAGATTTACGGCAATCAATAAGGAAGCTTTGAAAACAAGAACCAAGTCTCTACCACTAAAACTTGATTTTCTATCTATCAATCTATCTATCTATATACTCAGGCCCAATCCCCCCTTTTTCTTTTTTCTTTTGGGGGGTGGCCGACTCAAGACAGAGCCAGAATAGGGACAACACAAAACACAACAGAAAACAATGAACACACAAAAACAAAATACAAATTCACACACATCTAGGTCATCCAGGAGAAGACCCAGAGACCAGGGTCACCAAGGTCCCTCCAGCACTCCCCCGGCCCCCGGCTACCCAGAGAGGTTCCGATCTCGGTAGGCAGACATGCAGCGGAGCCGAAGCCACAAGCCCGCCCACCACACTTCCAGGCACACCCTTCATATAAACCGTCTCCCCGGGCCAGACGCCTGATGGACTATTATCTAGTCCAACTTGCGCCCGACCCCTTCTCCCAAATGACCACGTGTTCACTCATCTATTCACAAGTATTTATACAAACAATTTGGTCTCCGAATATACCAGTGGCAGTTAGAGCAGGAATAAATATGCGATACCTTACCTTACATCGTGTCTGGGACGATAATTTCTTGGCTACGTACACGGTGGTGATATTCAAGCTTTTATATGTTTTATCAATGCTATATATATTAATCTCAATCATATATAGATACAAATTGCACATAATACCAGCAATTCCAGATATTTAAAGGGGTGAGCGACCTTACCGCGCTGCCGTTTAATCAATATTAGAAAATATATGAAAAACAGAATCTAAATGTAAATGTAGGGAAGAGCAAGGTTATGATCTTTGAAAGGGGTGCAGCCACAGAGTGTGAGGTGAGGTTGAACGGTCAGGCTATGGAGAATGTCAGCTCATTTAAGTATTTGGGTAGTGTGTTGAGTAAAGATGGGAGTATGGATGAAAAAGTGTGGGAGAGGGTGCAACAGGGGAAGAGGGTTGTAGGAATGCTGAAAGCAGTAACAAGAAATAGGGTGGTCAGCATGGAAGTAAAGAAGTGTGGTAATCCCGACATTGACTTAGGGGAGTGAAGTATGGACGTTGGTGGAGAGACTCAAACCAAGAGTGAGAGGGGTGGAAATGAGTTACTTGAGAAGTGCGTGCAGAGTTACATGGAGGGATAGACAGACGAATGAGGAAGTATGAAAGAGGAGTGGTGTGGATGTAGATATGCTGGAAACTGTGAAAAGGAACACCTTGAGATGGTTCGGCCATGTGGAACGTATGGGAAGCGAGAGAATGATTGAGAGAGTGTGCGAGAGTGAGGTGGAGGGACAGAGAGGGAGAGGTAGACCGAGTGAGAGGTGGAAGGATGGAGTTAAGAATTATATGCGTGATGTCGGTGCTGGATGGGAGGAGGGGCGTCGACTGACTGGGGACAGAGGTGCATGGGGACGTTTCGTTCGTGGCTACCCCTTCGGGGATAACGGCGTCCGGCAATAGATAGATAGATAGATAGATAGAAAACTATCTTTCGACATTCGCTGTCATACTACATACACATTCATACATACACAAATTTAAAGACCGAGTGCTTCATACGAAGCACGGCTCTTGTCTCACATTCTAATGATGGCATTCCAGGCAACCCTGTTAGCCTTTAAAGCGCGAAGCTATGGTATTTGAAATGTACCGCCAGGCGAAGGTATTTTGGTTCATTCCTGAAGAAAATTGTCATATTTATTATACAGTATAATCATAATTATTTATCCATATGCACCTATTTTACTTTTAATATGAACATATGAGCATTGAAAAGCAATAAAACAAGTGGTAACAGCAATTGGCTGGTGAAAATCATATATTTTAGCCCCGTGGTTGTAATCTGACCCAGACCGGCGAGAGAGACACACCCTCCCTCTCTCATGTCTCGCATTGTACTGAGAGACAAGGGGTGGTCTGAGACTGGCTTAGAGGGTCGGAGATACACTCCCCCATCCTCCCCCCTCTCTCCCAGCCGTCCTCGCACATTGGGTTGTTATGAAAGGCATTTTTTTATGCCTAAACTCTTAAGGGCACCGACCGGTTAATTTAGGCTTAAAAAACTTGAAATCCTGAAAATACCAATAGGTGTTTACTCAACAAGAGTCAACATCCCTTCATAAGCCAGTGAAATGTTATTAGTGAAAACCCATTGGAAATTGTGTTTTTTTATGTTTTCCAAACTTTTCCTGTAATTCTAAAAACGTTATATAGCGAACTTTGAAATTAACATGCTCAGTAACTACTGGTCGTACGAGGAGGATACCTATATAAATGGAAAGAGCGTAAGCTACTCTACATCCTCCCATACGCTTTATCTTCTACTTTGCCGTGTTCCTGTGTAAAATATTGTAAAAAGTAAAAAACAAAAAAGTAAAAATGTTCACCTAATTACCTTAGACTTTCACATGTTTTTCTCAGAACCTATATTGTCGCACTTTTGGATGTTACTCTAAAATTTGTATTGGACCTATAGGAATGGTGTATATACCATTGGAAAGGTAATTAAAAATACTACAATTCCTATAAAGCCAATTTACTCTAGCCAACTTTGTTTGGTTGCAGCATGTTTTCACAGTCGTAAAATTCTACAAAATAATTTCACCTTAATTCATAATCACCTAAATCCAAAAATACACAAAATATATCAAATGTTCCTTATAGCAACAACAGACACACCTATTGTGAGTTGTTTGATCACATACAGCACGTGCTATAGGGATTTCTGTAGGAGTAGAATGAGTCGTAGTAGTGCTATAGTTTGCAACCTTTTGTTACCTAATTTGTAAGAAAAAAGCAAAAAACAAAAAAACAAATTTGTTTACCCTAGTTTTATGGTCACATACACCTGTGCCAAATTGCATTTACATTGGAAGTTAGTAAATAACCGGTCGGTCCCCTTAACAGTCCCGGCGCCTTCGCCTTCGGGTTAAGAGCTGCCTCACTTGTCAGGCTCTTTGATTTAGGATCAGACCGCAAAGTCCGATCCCACGTCTTTCTTGGTCCACCCTTTGGTGCAGCTCCCTCCACATTCATGGACTTGCCTTCGCCTTCGGGTTAAGAGCTGCCTCACTTGTCAGGCTCTTTGATTTAGGATCAGACCGCAAAGTCCGATCCCACGTCTTTCTTGGTCCACCCTTTGGTGCAGCTCCCTCCACATTCATGGACTTGCATCTTTTCACCCAGCTTAGTTCATCCATCCTCTCCACATGTCCAAACCATCCAAGCCTGCTAGTACACATCTCATCACTGATACTCTTGATACCTAACCTTCTCCTTAGCTCTTCACTTGTTATTCTATCTTGCAGTTTGGCACCACACATCCATCTCGCCATTCTCATCTCATTGTGTTCCATTCTGTTGATATTATAGGTTTGAGTCCCGTAGGGAAGAATGAAAACCTAATATTTAGTAGTGGCCCCGGAATCATTGACGATGCGCCTTACGTAGGTAAAGGCCAATCTTTGAACTCTAGGCTTGCTGTTCAAACTTACCGCCCAAGGAGAACTTAAAATACGATTGCCTTACATCGTGAGCAAAACGCTCTTAATAACCACTCACGGACTCGTCCCTATGATGTGGGTCCACTACTAGAAAAACTAGTAAAATAAATAAATAATAAAAATTAAAATTAAACTTGACCTAGCTTTGCGCTTCCCAGGCTTCTGCTCTTGGGTACCGCTCGCCATCTTGTTCAACCCGAGCGCTCTTCCTTAATCTGACATATCGAGACTCTCAAAAATGTAGCAGATGAATGGGAAGGGGATGGACGGGAGGGCAAAAATCGTCAATGATTCCTTGGCCACTACTAAATATTAGGTTTTCATTCTTCCCTACGGGACTCAAACCTATAATTTATTCGTGGCCCCTTCATCATTGACGATGCGCCTGAATTCTCAAGACTGGAGTGGGGACATTCATCATAAATATCGCATACCACTAATAACCCAGGTAATCAGGTCAGTTTACTATCAAAATAAAAGTATAAAAGAGTTACAGGCGGCGTTTCTTAAAGGAAGCCTGTGGTGTTAGCACCTTTAAGTTTAATAGAACAGTTGGTGTAACATAAGGATAAATTATTCATATAGTCTATAATATATTTCAGGGAAAATGAAACCTTCATTATCACATTATTTTATTAATATGTAGGCTTACATATTCATGGTCTTTAGGTACTGTATTACAAAAATATTTGTACTCTTATTCTAGATATAATCCCTGAGATTAATGAGTACAGTAGTCCCTCGAATTTTGCGTCTTTCAAATTTGCGAAATTTCGATTTTGCGAACGGGGCCCAAGATTTGACCTTTTTTGCGGGACTTGATATGTGCGATATTACTTGAGTTTTGCGGGTGGCGCCAAATGATACGGGGTTTCCGCACTAGTTTTCGGGGGGGAGGGGTAGCAGGGTCGTGACGTCGGGCCGCCCTGCGGCCCATTGTTTACTGTTTATAGATTCTCCCACGCTCTCGCATAATCGACTTCCTTGGGAAAAATTGAAGGGTTACCTGTGCCCTGGGTCCCCTGAATCTGTATTTCTGTGTTTTTCTTTATTGTAGGGTGGATAATTAAGTGTATGTGTCATAATGTGTGTACAAACAAGGACGAAAATCACCAAAAAATAGGCCCTCGATGATGAGATGTCGACCATATTCAATTAATCCCATAAGGTTAGTTATTTGAAATTTGCGATTTTGAATTTTGCGGGCTGCAATGTCGACCATATTCTCGCAAAATTCGAGGGAGTACTGTATATTGGAAACCCTATTGCATTCATAGTGTTTCATCCAAACGAAAAGAAAATTTATCCATGTTCCTGAGTAGGCTTACTCTAGCCTAAGGAACGGGTTAACACATGACCTTAATACTCGTTACATTTTGTCTCACTTCCGAGGCAGGTAGAGTCCTTAGCTAGGATACTCCCCCCCTCTTTTTTTTTTACATCATGAACTCAGCTTAAAATTAGACTTTCTGCCTTCGTGCTATACATGTACGAGAAGGTTTCATGAGATTGACGGACAGGTATCGTGTGAGAAAGGTATGATTTGATGACCACAATTGGGTCTTCTGAATATCTTCTAGAGAGTAATTATGGAGGAATCTAAGTGATGCCGCCCATTTACGGATATCGTGTGATCTTGCCAACACGCCCGGATTACTCTCTCGAATGACTTCCACCAGTAATGCGGCTAGTCGGCGTTTTTGTAATCGAACACCTGTCCGTGAAACCCAGAGGGCTCCCGCCTGTGATGGCCGGGAAGCCTGCATAAATAACCCAAGTGACTGCACTGGACACAGTAAATGGTGCCTGTCACCCTGTTTCAGAGCCGGTATCTCGAACTCTGTAAATACATGATTAGAATGTTCATTCTTAGCAATGAAGTTAGGGGCAGGAGCAATATGTACACCCATGTTGCGCCTTGTAAATCTTAAACAGTTTGGCTCCGAACTCATCGCCGCCAACTCAGACACCCTGTCACCTGTAGCCAGTGCCATCAGAAAGATGGCCTTTTCTAGTATTAGGTCAAAGGGAGGATCTTTGCAATATCTACGGGACTGCAGCATCTCAAGGGCTAGGTCCAGAGACCAGGTGGGTGTGAGTTGACAGGGGGGAGGACGAAGCTTGAAGCATGACCTAATGAACCCCTTTTCTTCCGCCTCCGGTACAGCTAGACCAGTTAAATCTAAAAATGGTGTCCTAATTGCTGTGAGGTTATTCCTTAATGTGACAACTGACAACTTTTGAACATCGAAAAGGTAATTTAGATACTTAAACACCAGAGCCACGGAGGACTGTTGTTGACCAGTTTCTACAATCCAGGTAGTAAATGCTTTCCAGTGTGATTGGTACTATTTTTGGGTTGATGGAGTATACTGACTAATTAATTTATGAGTCACGGTTTCCCCAAACTGGCCTAGCCACTTGGCCTTCTGAATGTCCACAAGGCGAAAGTCAGCGAGGTCTTGAGGTTTCCAATTGTCTCTTAGTGGAAATACGAGATCGGGAGTGACACCGGGTTCTCGCACCACGTCTTCAACTGGTTGTACCACACTTGAGCCGGCCACAGGGGCGCGATCATCGAGACCATGCCCCGATAACCCCGTAGTTTTTTTAACTACTTTGCACATTAACCCTTCTGACCCGGGGGCCCCCTCCTAAGGACAGTGTCAGATACCCGGGCGATTTGGCTGAAAAACTTCTAGGCCTAGGCTACCGTATCTTTGTTATTTTAACTGCTAGAAATTGTCCACGCATTCCTAAACGTAGTGCGGTTTCCAATCTGTAGACTGGCGTTGAGTAGAGCTCTGTAAGTCAACTGGTTCAGTTGTGATGACGATTTCCGTGGAGCGAATTTTTCCGCGATGTTGACAATATCGGAGCTTTTCAGACATTAATTATGTCATACCATACAACAACAACATTGATCCGACGTCTCCTTGTTTTCGGAGGTGCGGTGATGCAATGACCGGCTTTGTTTACACGCGTCGGACGCACGGCGTTCAGACCAAACTGAATACTGTAGGCTTTCAAGCTTACTTCCTTTTCTAAGGACACCCGGGGTCCTGCCCATCTGCCGCGGTGTCCTTAGAAAAAGACAGCCGGGCTGGAAGGGTTAAGGATGCATCTAAAGGTGGAAACAGATAAATGGAGCTCCATTTGTTCCATTCTACTAGAAATGCGTCCGGACCCCCCGCCGGAGTTAGACTTCGGCGTGTGAGGTACTGAGGGAGCCTGTGGCTTGCCTCTGACACGAACAGATCCACTTGTGGATGGTAGGGCTCCGCAATCAACTTTTGAAAGATGTTTTGCCTGAGGGCCCATTCTACTTGAGTGCTCTGCCTCCGGGACAGAGCATCCGCCCATACATTTGCCACGCCGGGCAGATATGTTGCGTGAAGATAAATCCCGAGCCTCGCGGCTAGCCGAAATATCTTTTCCGACAACCCTTGTAACACTTGTGATATCACTGACCCTTGCTTTTGAATGCATGTCACTGCAGTCAAATTGTCCATTCTGAATGCTAGGGATTTCCCCGCTTGGCTTGGGCCGTGGTCCTGTAAGAAGAATAGTGGGACTAGTAACTCCTTGGCATTGATATGAAGGTGATTTGATGTTGATCAACGACCCTGGCTCTGGTGACCTAAGTTCGATTGGTAACTCCAGCCCAGGGTTCCTGACGCGTCTGTATCTACCCAAACCGTCAGAGGTGGTGCTGTCCAAGTCAAGGATGAGTGGATAACTTCTGGCTCCGTCCAAGCCGCTAGGAGGTTGTGGATTAAGGTTGGAATTGTCCTCAGTGTTTCCGCCGGTAAAAGTGGAAAACACCTGTTTCCTTCCAAGATCATTCTTTTGACTTTCAGGCGATCTAACGGTACCGTCAGTTGTATCCAGTTGAGTGAGCCTATTAGAGATTCCCAAATCCTTCTCGTTGTCATCCGGGAGTGTAGGAATCGGAAGAGTTTCTTGCGAAACCTCTGGCGATTGTCTACACTCTGACTCAGAGTTAGTAATTCGGTATCCCAAATAAGGCCCACCCATTGGATTTGTTTGGTGGGAA
This sequence comes from Paralithodes platypus, assembly GCA_032716605.1. Classification (NCBI taxonomy): domain Eukaryota; kingdom Metazoa; phylum Arthropoda; class Malacostraca; order Decapoda; family Lithodidae; genus Paralithodes; species Paralithodes platypus. The sequence continues at coordinate 13,172,225 of CM064575.1, forward strand.
TGAGAGATGACTTTGCAAAGTTTACTCTGAACCCTAAGGCTTTTACATGATCTAATACTAGTTGAACATGGTGAAGGCATATTATCTTGGATTGTGCTAATACTAGCCAGCCATAAAATTATAATTCCCTGTTTGAGCAATGGTAGCAATGCCTGTCGTACTAATTTTGTGAAAACTCTGGGTGCTAGATTTAACCCAAAGGGCATTCTTTGGAAGACAAACGTCTGGTCTCCGTTGCGTAAGGCTAGGAACCTTTGAAAGCATTTGTTGATGGGGACATGCCAATAGGCATCTTTTAGATCTATCGAGCACATCCAGCCTTGTGGCGGGAGTGACAACCTGATCTGATTCACCGTCAGCATCCTGAATGACTGATTGTGAATGTGGGTGTTGAGATATGAGAGGTCGATCACTGGCCTCATCTGAACACTGTCCCTTTTTGGTACCAAAAACAACCGGGATATGAACACTGGCATTGACGTAGGACTGGGGATTATGATCTGTTTTTGTTCCATCTGTTTGATAACTGATCCCACCTCTAATGAGACTCGGTTGAATTCTGTGGGGAAACGTAACCGGGGTTTCCGGGACCACCGCCATGAGAGCCCTTTGCGGACCACTGTCCTTGCCCATGTCCGTCGGGGCCATGCTCTGAAATGGTCTCGGAAGTTGCCAGTCATGTGACTGGTCTTGTCCGGCAGAGCTTCTTTCGGATCCATCTTGCCTTGTCTTGGCATTGGAAGTGAGAGAGCCCTGTGGCATGTCTCAGTTAGTGGAGGATGACTGTGATTCTGACTTTGGTTTGGGGGGGAATGAGAGGTCTTGCTACCATTGCTGCTGTGATGCCCCCTGTATTGGTCCCGAAAGCCCCTCCCTCTACCTCTGAAGCTACCGCGCCCTATAGGTGCCCCAGAATGCGCAGGGGTTGTGAAAGTCCTGGCAGATTGCTTGGACTGTGGCTGGCCATGGAAGGAACTGAACTGTGACTGACCAGGGAAGGAACTGAACTGTGACTGACCACGAAAGGAACTTTTAGGTTTGAATTTCTGTGTAGTTGCCTTCTCATCTCTTTGTTTAGAAGTGGTGGCAGTTGTGTGGTCTAGAAGGATTGTCACTATCTTCCATGTTTCTTGGGAGACCAAAGTGGTTGTAAAAATATCAGATAGGAGTAGCCTTCTAGCGATCTCCCGGAAGTTTCTTCGCCAAATGCACTCTCATATCTTAGCGTCCCCGTACAGCCTCAAAGATAGCTGTCCGGATATCGCCCAGAGATTGAACTGAGATTTGGAGGAGAAGACGTCTGGTCAGAGAAAGGGCCTTCTTAGATCCGGCGTCCATAACCGATTCAGCCGTTCTAGCTAGAGAGGCTGCTAATTGTAGGCTGAGTAGGTGTGGAGACACCAGTCTCCAGGCCTTCTGTCTTACTTTAAAATCCCTGTCAATCTGAGCCTGTGTGGGTAAGCAAAAAGGTTCAGGTAGATCCCAGAAAGATAATTTTGGGGCACTCAAGAAATCAAGTACGTGTATATGTTGGGAGATCCCGTCCACCTTGCCTACTGGCAGAGAAAACCAATGATTGTCTTCTGCCGGAAGTTGAGGACTACTTTTGTTGGTGATGGTGTTGGCCAACATCTGGGCCTCTTCACCCCAAGTAACCCAGTGCCCATGCTCCCCTCCCTTAATATGAACTAATGAGGTCCCATGAGTGTCCCTGAAAGGAGTGTAATTTAGTTCAGGGGTCAAACTCTGCAACGCTTTTAAGTAATTAAATCCATCAGTTTTAGACCAGTCCGAAAAAAGTTTTCTGGTGGAAGCAGGAGGCAAGGCGGGGGATGATGTATTTACCTAATTGTACAAAAAAAAATCTGGATTGAAATAATGTGGAGTGGCCTGGATAACAACATCAAGTACCTCACCTAAATGGTTCTTGGCCCTTAATTTCTTCTTCCCACTTACTTCTATAACCCAGTCTTCTGGGACAGGTGACTCGCCTGAACGCAAGGTGTGTGCGAGGTCTGGGCGTTGTGGTAGAAGTGGTGACCAAGAAGTGTCTGGTCCATACAAGAGTGGCATAGGGCCCTTTTTGTTGGGAATGGACTTGTTTAGTGGGGGAGCTAACAAACCCGAAAACAATTTCATGTGAGGTTGTAAGAGAGCAGGGGTGCCTGGAATCGAAGCCATAGGGCTGATTGTGGGGGCAGGGGGAGGAGAAGTTACTGTAACTTGAGGATGTACCACTACGTCCCCCAGAGGTCGCACTGCCGGGGTTACGGGTGTTGTAATAGTCATCTGTCTCTCACTTTTAACTTGTTTCACAAAACAAAATAGTTCTCGTAACTCGCTCTTTGTTAATTCAGCCTCACTGTCTAGTTCGTATTGAGATGAGGGTTGTGACACCTCTGAGCCCTGCGTCCCAGATTGTGGAGCTTCACTGTCTTGTTCATACTGGGATGAGTGCTGTGACATCTCTGAGCCCTGTATCTCAGATTGTGGAGAGACTGTTCGGTGAGTAGGCTCCACTTCCTCAGTATATCCCCCCTGTTGGTACATCTCTATCAGTGGCCCTTTCTTTAGTGATTCCGTTGACCGGGTCGATGGGGCTGGGTGATCTTCCCACCCAAGCTCATCGACCCGGGCATAGGTATCATACTGTATGTATCTGTTTGTGATTGATAGGAATCCTCATGACCGGGGAGATTAATCATATGCAAATCTGTAACCTCAGCCATGGGGAGTTCCTGAATAGTTGTATCCCGTTCTGTGGGGCCCCCGCTGGTGAGAACCTACACTGCCACCTCTTTCTTTCCCTACCACTGGTAACGTGACAGGGTTTGGTGTAGGTTTATGGGGGATAGTAAATTTGTGGGGAGAGCTTAAGACCGAACTAGATGTGTCTCGTGATGTCTTTCTCTTTTCTGAGGATTTGTGTCTAGATTTTGACGGTTCCTTAGCTGTCTTCTTACTTGCTGAGGAGGACGTCTTATGTCGGCTCGACTTTGGTTTGTCCCCGGCTGCCAATGCGGAGTCGAAGTCCGAGCGGGGCCTCTTGGCCTCCTGGTCTGTTGCCTGTGGCTTAGTTTGTGGCAAGGGCGACTTTGACCTGTCTCGCCGGCTGGTTGAAGGTCGTTCCACCGGCGGGCTTCTGTCCCGAGGTCTCTTTCGGTGGTTGGAGGAAGAGTCTCCCGAAGAAGATCTCGGAGGGGGTGAGGTAGTCTTTGGACTCTTTAGTGCCTCCTCCAGAGTTTTATCATCTAACTGGAGGGATTTATGAGCCTTTGTTTTACAATATGCACCATATTCTGATTTAATATGTTGGAGAATAGCCTTGCATTGACTATCTCTAGTTAATAAATGCATTGCAGAGGGCTGAGCAGTTGGGACAGAATTTGACAGCCATCGACCTCTCGAACGGTCTAGACAAGTGACACACTTTATGCAGAGTAAGTGTCCCATGAGTGCTAATCTGTTGCAGCCTAGAGCTGTACAGAACAAATATTAAATTTTGTCCATGATTACCTCCTCACCCCCGCAGAGGTATTATTCTTCCTAGGTGTCTCACAGTCGAACCTGAGTGAGAAGAAATTTCAAGAATCAATGCTCATAAGGACACGCTAGGCTGGAATAATATACATATATAATCTCTACGTTAAGAGAATAAAGTTTGAGTAACTCTTAAGCAATCTTAATTCCCTTTACGTTAACCATTTCTTAGAAATGTAATCGATTATTGTGTAGCCTGTTATGTGCTATTAATTTGTAAGAAAGAAGAAAATTTGAATAATTCATAAACAATTTTAATTCCCTTATGTTAACATATGTTAACGTATGGAAAGCGAGAGAATGACTAAGAGGGTGTACGAGAGCGAGGTGGAGGGACAGAGGGGGAGAGGTAGACCGAATATGAGGTGGAAGGATGGAGTGAGGAACTACATGAACGAAGGCGGTGCTGGTTGGGGGGAGGGGCGTCGACTGACTGGGGACAGAGGTGCATGGGGGCGGTTCGTTCGTGGCCACCCCTTCGGGGATCACGGCGTCAGGCAATAGATAGATAGATAGATGTTAACATTTCTCCGAAATGTGAATGAGTATTGTGTAGCCTCTTCTGTGCTACTATTTTATAAACTTCTTACCTCATTCGTTTTGTGATATGTGAATCAAACCCCGGCGATCGTCGAGCGCTGGATTATTATGATTCTAGATCCGGCGGATAAGTCGCCAATAATAAAGCTAAACAGTCGAACTGGGAGCTATAAGATCGAAAGGGGCGAGTTTATTTCTCGGCTTCGCTGTGGCTGTTGTGGCGATGGCTTCGCCGTGGCTGTTGCGGCGATTGTGGGGCCCTTTTTTTTTTTTTTTTTTTTTTTTTTTTTTTTTTTATCAGCCGGCGTAACGTTCGTCTATTTCAAGGCCAAAGGTTCGTTAACTTTTGGAGGCAAAAAAACGTGATTACGAGGGGGGAGGGCGTCGCCGTTAACCTTCGTAACTCGAATTATTGTTAGTGACATGCTGGCACTATATGCCTTAATTAACCTAATTCAAATTCCTTTGTAAACTGTGCCAGTCATGGAATATGGAATTTATCTGTCTTAGGCCAGAAGAACGATTTGTTGTTTGTGTTAGTTTGTTGTCGGCGGAAGACGTGGTTAAGGGGGGCGTCGCCGTTAACACTCGAAACTTGACTTCTTTTTTGTAATGCGCCGGGGGCCCCGGCGGTATACTATATGCCTCAATTAACGCAAACTAAATCCCTTGTGAACCCGTACTCGGCTGTAACCACTGAATTATAATATAGCTCAGAGTGTTTTCCCGGCGGGGGGCCCCCACGGTACACCTTGAGATACATTGTTCTTTTATTAAATGTTCAGACTCGCTAGAACTATATAATAATCCCGCCGGAAGGGGGCCCCTTCGGTCATTGTGTAGGGATAGACAACGTGTACATACATGGCATAGTTATATATCATGAACAATTAAACATCAATAATAACACTCCTTAACTATATATATATTTGTAACCTAATGAGGCCAACTAGATGGGAGCCCTTGGTGATGGATTCGTCAATGGCTCAAACCTGCGATTCAGCGTCGACCTCGCCACCTGTAGAAACTAGAAACACCTGATGATACGGTTGCAGAGTAGATTGGTTCCGTGCCGGACCCCTCAGCTACGTGAGAAAATCCGCTGGCACTAGCCTCGAAACATACTTGTTGCACATCCTGAATGGACCGAGCAACAGGCTCCAGTTCACCCTAAAAGAAGCCTCATACCTAATAATTGAACTAATAATGGAATAGGGTAAGAAAACAACACATTAGGGGTGACGTGCCTTATATCACGACGCGAACACCCCTTAGGTATAAGGAAACTACGCACTAGGGGCGGCATGCCTGGTCACAACACGCACACTCCTTAAATTCCTTAATAAACACGGATGCTAAGGGCCCAGAAAAACAGTCTCCAGGGCCCGTATTTAACACTTCAACCTACACCGAATCTATAATCTAACCTAATTTCAGCACTGTCATGGACAAATGAGCAAGGACTCACTAAGTGATGAATTAAGGTGACGAATGGGGTGTGGGTAGGAGCGTTTGGGATCTACGTCCTTTCGATACGGGTCCAAGGAGATTAAGGAAGAGCGCTCGGGTTGAGCAAGATGGCGAGTGGTACCCAAGAGCAGAAGCCTGGGAAGCGCAAAGCTAGGTCAAGTTTAATTTTAATTTTTATTATTTATTTATTTTACTAGTTTTTCTAGTAGTGGACCCACATCATAAGGACGAGTCCGTGAGTGGTTATTAAGAGCGTTTCGCTCACGATGTAAAGCAATCGTATTTTAAGTTCTCCTTGGACGGTAAGTTTGAACAGCAAGCCTAGAGTTCAAAGATTGGCCTTTACCTACGTAAGGCGCATCGTCAATGATGAAGGGGCCACTAATAAATAATCCGCTTTGACAGGCCGTGTACAGTGTTACAAATTATATCACGTAATTCCTTGTATTATTAGCTTCTCGGAGCCGGCAGAAGGCGCAGTTAGCGTATTTTGGTGATTTTTTATTATTATTTTATTTCGAAAGGCACTAACTGCGCCATGGTGCATTTACAGGGTGGCTTGGGAAGATGTATGTGTGTCTCCTGGTGAGTGAAAAGGGTTAAAAGGTACAATGAATATTAAAATATTAAACTTGAAAACGAACTAAAAAGTTACTGATCAAATAAAAATAACGAAGAATAAATAAATACAGTATACCAAAATACACAAGAAAATACTTGACATTAGTAAAGCCTTCGATGCCATCCCCCGCCACAACCTAACAAACAAAATCTACAACACAAACATGCACAACAACACAAAAAGGTGGCTGGCCAACTTCCTAGCAGGCAGATGTGCACACGTATCTTTTGCCGGTCAGTCATCTAAAATCAGAAACTTTCCAAACGGAGTCCCACAAGGATCCGTCCTATCGCCCGCACTCTTCAATCTGTACATGCACGATATAACTACACCCAATACGCCCCAAATAAACTTAAGCCTCCTATGCAGATGACATAACACTCACATGCACACACCATGACCCAAAAAGAGCAACAGATCTCCTTCAACCCTATCTCAACACACTACATGGCTGGTGCACTACAAACAGACTTAATCTAGCCCCAGCCAAATCCACCGCAACCCTGCTCACAAGTTGGACAGGAGAACACGAATACATCCCTCAACTCACCATAAACAACACACCCCTAACACATACACACACACCCAAAATCCTAGGAGTAACATATGATACTCATATGACATTCAAACAGCACACCACAAACATTAAAAGAAACTGACACCCAGACTTAACGCCCTCAGGTCACTTGCTCACACAAAATTTGGACACAACAAAGAAACTACCACCACAGTATATAAACAATACATAAGATCAGTGATGGAATACGCAAGCCCAGCCTGGGCTTCTAACCTAGCTGAAACACATCATAAGACCTTACAGACTATTCAAAACAAAGCCCTGAAGATCATTACAGGCTGCACAGCTACTGCACCCACAGATCACCTACATCAAGAAACCAAAATCCTCAAAGTCAAAGACCATCTGGATATGAGAGGCACTCAATTCCTGGCAGCAGCCTCCACGAACCAAGACCACCCACTAAACTACATGGCAACACACCCACAGACACCAAGAAATATCAAAACAACACCCAGCACACGGTATCACACACAATTTAAGGGGAGGTGTGGCAGAGTGGTCTTGCCACTGGACTGGTAATCCAATGGACCCGGGTTCGAATCCCAATATGTCAATGGGAAGATATTATTGGGATGGAATTTGTGCTGTACCTAGTTTCAGTGCATTACCACAGCACACCGAAATGCCAAAACAAAATACCCTCATTGTTCCCTGATTAAATAGCACTGTATGAATATTCCCATATTCAAAATATGCTACAGGGGGACAATGCCTAGTGAGTTAATTGCTCAATAGGTGGCGTTCTGAGAGTGAGGGTCCGAGCCTGGGGAGTGAGACTGTGAAGTGCAGGGGCGAAGCAGCTTCTGAGATGGAGTTGGGTTCGGGCCGGGAGTAGGTGCTTCGCATGTCTCACTCCCTAGACTGGAACAAGACCTCACGGGCCTCACCGTGTTCAGCGGTAGAGTGTAAAGGCTATCAGCCTATGCCCGAGAGGGAGTAGTTGGAATATAGAAAAAAAAATATATATATATATATATTGTCCTCTCTCCCTCCCTGCCCACCCCGAACCAACTTCCAGAAGCACATCCATACTCATATCTCTCACCGATCCATCCACTCACTCACAGACAACACGCAGCTGCATGCACGACCTCCCGAAATCCATCCTTCCGAATCCTCCCTTCCTCGCGAGGACAGAGTCCACCTGGCCAGGCTGAGATGCGGACACCATCCAGCTCTCCTGAGCTATCAGAAGAGACTGGATGACTCCGTTGTCGACGCCTGCTCGGGATGTAACACAGCACCCCATACCATTAAACACATCATAGAAGACTGCATTTCACACAACCACTTACGCCAACAACACAATCTACACTCAATGAGAGCTCTGTGGGAAAGCCCGATCGTGGCCATGGCCTTTCTCAGGGACTCGGGGCTGTTCGGCCAGGCAGCTTAGGGAAGAACAACAACAACAACAACACAAGAAAATACGAAAATATCGTAACCGCAATGAACCTTTACAAAACAGAGACCGAAAACATTGTAACTGCGGTGACTCTTTAGAAAAGAGACCACTAGTTATTTCTGTACATTTTTCAGGTCTACAAACACAAGATACAGATTCCTATCTTTAACACCTAACGAGCGGCCTAGGCGGTAATTTATATATACCGCCCAGCGGGGTGTTTTTACCCTAAATAGGGTTGTTTACGTGATCATTTTCATCCTTGTACCATCCTTGTATGACCGCTAGTTTTCTTGCAATGATCGCACAACATGAGTGCAAAAACCATGTAATTAGGTAGTTCCCTACATAATTCCCTGTGTAGCGAGTGCGTAAGGGTGGGGGAGGGTGGGATTCATGTCAGTAGGTCCGCCGCGGTGGTCTGGAGCAGTCATACGCTTGCTACTCTCCTGCCACCACTTATCTCTCTCTCTCAGCAACATTACGTGCTGAAAATGGCACACGACATAAGTTGTGAACCGCCTCTTAGTCCAAATTTCTTTCACACGACATAAGTTGCGCGCCGCTAATAAAGGGTTAAGTAGATATCTTTCCAGCAGCTGCGTGACTATGAAGATAGCGTCGATTGTGACACGTCCTGGCATGAAACTGAACTGCATATCGTCGATAGAAATGCTTTCCCTTATCATACCTTCAAAGACTCTCTCACAGACCTTCATGACTTGGTCAAGCATTTTCAGGCCCCTATAATTTCCCCTATCCAATGAGTCCCCCTTGCCCATAAACAGTACGGTATATGTTTACTATCATACTTTTGTGCCATTCATCAGGGATTACTTCCTCTCTAATGATGGAGTTAATTAGCTCTGTGACCAAACTCACTCCTATATCACCTGAGGCTTTAATCATCTCTGTTACAATGCCAGAGCATCCTGCAGATTTTCCATCCTTCATTTTATTTATGGCACTGCTTACAACAGCTGGCTCTATTAAAGGTGGGGGGCCGAGTATTGGCTTTTCGTTACTAACTGCTCTCTATTCCACTCAAATTCCATTTTTAGTAATCTTTTGTAGTTTACCTTCCAAGTATCTCTAATTTCTTTGTCGGCATACACAATTGTCCCATTATCATTCCTGACACACTGTTCTCCTACAACATCTCTACTGTCTTCCTTAACTCGCCTAGCTAAATTAAAGATCCTATTGGGATTTTATGCGTTACTCACTTGGTCTATGACCAGGTCCTGGTATAATTTTCTTTGCCTTGTATATTTTTTATTTTTTATTTTTTTTGCAGTTCGCTTAGCCGCCAGATATTCCTCCCTGCTGCCTCCTTTCTTCCATGCTTTGAAACATCTTCTTTTCTTCTATATTGAATTTTCCACCTCGTCATTCTACCACCAGGAAGTCTTATGCCTTGGGGGGGGCCTTTAGTTTTGCCACAGACTTTGTCAGTGGCGGCAAGAAGGCTACGTTCAAGGAAGTTCCATTGGCTATTTACATCATTCTCCAGCTCGCTGTGAAACCTATTCTTGTATTCAGATATATTCAGCAGCCGTACTTTCCTTTTGGGCATGTATACTTTCTTTCGCACAGGATCTCACATTAAGCTCAAGTCACAGGCTAGGAGCTTGTGTTGGGAGTTTATGTGCAAAAAAAATGCACAATGTCTCCATGGATGTCACGTGACCCGGCTAGACGAATCACGGGAGGCCTAGTTTAAATATGAAGCGACACCAGTTGTCCAAATTCTTTGTCCTAAAGCCTGCGTCATACAGAGCCCGAACGTTGGAGGACAAATTCCCGAATAGGATGACTTTCACAACAAATTCAAATTTCATTCGGGTCGGGTATATTCCGAACAATTCGGCATAAGTTCCTGACTAGTCCTGGGTTGGTCTGATGTTCATATGTGTAGCCGACATTCCGGGGGTTCGGCAAAAAGTTAATGCATGCCTTAACTTTTCACGAACATTCGGGACCAAAAAACGTTACAAAATGGTCGGATGTTGGTCGGGATTTATTCGTAACTCGTTCGGTATTTGTTCGGATTAATTCTTTGTTCGTTCTTCTGATTCGGGACTTGTTCGGTACTTTTTTCCATTGCCGATGTTGTTTGGAACTACCCGAACAAATCCCGCACAATTCCCGACAAAACTTCGATAAAATCACGATGAATCCCTCGTATTCCAGAATAAAACCCGCACGAGTTACGAATTTTCAGAACAAGTTACGATCAAATTCAGACAAATATACGAATAATTTTGGATGTTTTTTTTTTTTTTTTTTTTTTTTTTAATTCCAACTTACTTTCTCTCGGGCATAGGCTGAGAGCCTTAGCATTCACCGCTTTACAATGAACAGTGAAGCCTGTGAGGTCTTGTTCCAGTCTAGGGAGTGAGAGGTGCTCACTCATGGCCCGAAACGACCCCATCTCTGAAGCCACCTCGTTCCCGTGCTTCACTGTCTCAACCCCTACACTCGGACTCTCACACTTACACACACACAACGCCACCTGTTGAGCAGATAACTCACCAGGCATTGCACCCCTATAGCATATATTTAATATGGGAATATTCATACAGTGCTATTTAATCAGGGAACAATGAGGGTATTTTATTGACGTTTCGGTGGGCTTGTGGTAATGCACTGATACTAGGTACAGCACAAATTCCATCCCAATAATATCTTCCCATTGATACATCGGGATTTGAACCCGGGACCTTTGGATTACCAGGCCAGTGGCAAGACCACTCCACCACACCTCCCCTGCTCGATGTATCTTGTTTATCTCAACTCAACTATAATCTTGATGATTATATAAGTGTGTGTTAAGTGTGTTCGGTGTAAACACTTACAGTATGTTGGTTAGTGAGATATGTGATTGGGAATTAACGTTAACGCTACCGTACTATTATGTACTTAACTATTTTAGTTGACTGACTTGTGGACTAAAGCAACTCTTTAAGTAATTGGGTTATGATAAAAGTAATACTATTGTTTTATATTAATACTTGCGAGTTCTTTAATTTTCTTTTAATTAAGCTTACATTGCTAGTAAGAAAAAGAACGGTGATACTATTGTCTCATATTAGTAATATCGCCTTAGACTAACATGGCTGTTTTAATGTTACTTCTAGTGATTTCCTAAGCTGAAGATTTTTTTTTAGCTTCAAAATATTATTTTTGCTTTTCATATTATTTGAGTGAGACCTGAATCGAATCTATGAAGCGATCCTGTAACTTAATTTACTCATAATCGAACTTCAATGTTACGTGGTTAAGAAATACATTTATCTAATTATTAAATATATATCTAACTTTTTATGTGACTTTGATATTAATCCTGATAATAATAATATAATACTATTAACGTAAGACAAGAACCAAGAATAATAACTACATTAAATATAAATAAAAGGACATGATATAAGAAAACTATCTATTCATTTCAAAAAGGGTAAGAGACAGAAATATTCTTACCGTAATATTTATCTTTCAAGACTTGATATATAATTAATAGTCCTTCTTTAGATAATTATAACTTATTCGGTTCATAACCATAGCCTACTAAGCTTCGGTTAAATAATAATTCTTTATAAATACTACATGACTTTAATTAGTTTCAGTATTTTTTCATAATTAAAGAGTATCAGTCAATAAAGGTACCAAGTCCTAAGATCCAAAAGGAAAGGAAGCAACAACAGGAAATAATTTTATTAGATTTTACTTTCGTTTTGCCTTCAGCTGACTGATACCTTAATATATATCTCTGTGCTATCTAGATTCATCAAGTTAACCAATTGAGGATCAAGATACGTAACAGAAGAGTTGAGACTGGTGGGGTGTGAGCCAACCCATCTCTTTATATAGGGCAGGTAAAAAAATTCTTGCTACAGTCTTAAAACAGTCTGATGTTGTTCTCATAATGTTCTTCTCTATCGGTTGTTTGTCGACATCTCATCGGTTAAGTTCGGTTAATTATCGTAAAGCATTCCAATGTCATTCGGAACTGTGTCTGATGATTCGGTTATGGTCGAAAATCATTCTTTGCATAACGAGTGTAAGTTCGATTCATGTTCGGTAGTTGTTCGAGATTTTGTCGTAGGTCGTTCTTGACTATCGGATATTATTCTGAACTCGTTCGGGCCATGTTCGTAATCTTCAAATTTCGGGAGAGTCTCAGCTATATTCGGTAAAAATTTGCAAGTCATCCAATTCGGGAACTTGTCCTCCAACGTTCGGGCTCTGTATGACGCAGGCTTAAATGACACTGGGAGTAGTATTGTAATCACTGTGTCTGAATTTCTGTGTGTGTGTTTGTGCCCACAGTCTTTTGTGGCAGTAGTGATGATGATGGTGTTCTGTGTGTGTGTCCCATAGGGGCACAAACATCACAGTAGCACCCCTCTGAGTAGGGCCCACCGTGACGGTAGGGGTGGCATAGTATTGTAATCAGGGGATATTTTAGACATCAATCAAGCAGGGCAATACCCAGGGGAGGCCTCATAGGCATGTGCTTAGGAGTTGCTGGAATCCCTGTTTCATAGGTCTGGCCTCCCTCTCCGTTTCTGTTTGTGTCTCGCCTAACCTACTCGGAGAGTAATCGAATCGCTAGAATAAGATTGCGGCTGGGGAAAGTTTAAGAGAACTTTTGCCACTACTCACTATGAGGAGATTCCCTCTCCCCTTGAAAGGAAAGGCGTATGCTTCATGCGTTAGAAGTGCAATGACATATGCTTCAGAAAGGTGGCCTATCAAAGCGGATGATATCAACAGAATGGAACGCAATGAGATGAGAATGGTGAGATGAATGTGTGATGCCAAACTGCAAGATAGGATATCAAGTGAAGAGCTAAGGAGAAGGGCATCAAGAGTATCAGTAATGAGGTGCGTACTAGCAGGTTTGGATGGTTTGGACGTGTGGAGAGGTTGGATGAACAAAGCTGGGTGAATAGATGCAAGTCCATGAATGTGGAGGGAGCTGCACCAAGGGGCGGACCAAGAAAGACGTTGGATCGGGCTTTGCAGTCTGATCTTAAATCAAAGAACCTGACAAGTGAGGCAGCTCTTAACAGGGCTGTCTGAAACGCCGCCATTAAGACATGAGACCGGAACTGCGCTTCGTGTGGAGCACTCGGTCTTTAAATTTGTGTATGTATATACTGTACAGTATATATGTATGTATGCATGCCTCACTGCCCAGACAGCCATAAGGGATTACACACGACCAGGGAAATATATTACTTCATAGGTTATTCTTTCATGAAGATGGTTAGTATTTGGTCTTGAGAATGTTTATTATGCAGCCTAGGATTGTTATAATTATTCAGAAATAAGATTTGTTAACAATATACTGTATATCCAAGACCATAGAAGAAGACAGGAATGTTTGTAGTAAGGAATGAAAGCCTAAGAACCATTAATTTTTATTTTCAGTGAGTTTTGTGTTGTGTACACCCAGGTTAGGAGTACCGTAACATGTAAATGATAGATCTGTTTGTGCATTTATTGTACAATATATATATTGTTATTGTTCCCTAGACTGTCTGGCCGAGCAGTCCCGAGTCCGGTTGACCGAAGCCGTGTTAGATACTCGGGCCCCCGAAGGGGCCTGGGTGAGATGAGATCTGTCTCTGAAAGGGCAGCGGGGGAGGGGATCATCAGCCCACGGGCTTGCACCCCCGGGCTAATGCCCGCACCGTCCGCAGCCCTCCTTGCAGTGCCACCCAATCGGGCGATCTTGCCAGCACCTAGAAGGAAAAATGGTATAGGAAAAGAGGCAGAAACGGTTAAGGTAAGGTAGATCCGGACTCCCGTGGGAACTGTTTTATGCAGACGATTTAGTCCTAATAGCTGACAATGTGCAAGATGCTGAGGCCAAATTCAGAAGATGGAGAGAGGGCATGGCGGGCAAGCGTTTAAGAGTCAATATTAACAAAAACAAGGTTATGCATTGTAGATTGAGATGAGGCAATGTGGAAAAGAGGGTTGCATACCCATGTGCAGTGTGTGGAAAGGGTATGGGCGCTAACTCGATTCGATGTAGCATCTGTCGATGTTGGGTGCACCATGGAAGTAAGCGCTATAGTAGAATAAAAGGACCTCTGCCGAAGGATAAGTCAGAAATCGAGAAATTTGAGTGCGTAGTATGCAAGGGCGAGCTTGTGTTAAGTGATGATCCTGTGGCTGTGAATTTTGGAAATGAGTCATTGGAGCTGGTGAACAAGTTTTGTTACCTAGGAGATACCATCTCTGCCGGTGGTGGGGCCGAGGCTGCCACTGTCGCTAGAATTAGATGTGGCTGTGGGAAGTTCAGAGAACTGCTGCCAATTCTGACCATGAAAAGAATGCCTCTCTCCCTGAAGGGAAAAGTGTATGCCTCATGTGTTAGAAGTGCAATGACGTATGCCTCAGAAACATGGGCCGTTAAAGTAGAGGATGTCAACAGAATGGAGCGTAATGAGATTAAATGGTGAGATGGATGTGTGGGGCCAGGCTGCAGGATAGAATAACAAATGATGAGCTGAGGAGACATTTAGGTATAAAGAGTATTAGCAAGGAGATGCGTACAAGTAGACTGGGATGGTATGGACATGTGGAGAGAATGGATGAACAAAATTGGGTGAAAAAATGCAGGTCTGTGATTGTGGAGGGAGCTGCACCAAGGGGTGGACCGAGGAACACCTGGGATCGGACTATACATGCCGATCTCAAATCCAAAAACTTGACAAGTGAAGCAGCCCTTAACCCGGGAACTGCAGGGAGACTCTTAAGAGTTCCCCCGGCGGACTGCGGGGAGACTCTTAAGAGTGAGTGAAAAAAAAAATCAACTTTTGACATAGATTTTTTTTTTTTTTTTTTTTTTTTTTTTTTTTTTTTTTTTGCCCCTGGGCCATGCAAAATCTCAGTCCTCTACCTCCTCTCCTTCCCCACTTTCCTCCTCTCCTTCAGTTATCACCTATTTTCCCTGTTATTCCCTTATTCTGAGGTATATTTTCGTGCTAACATTAGAAATCCGGTTGGAGGGTGTGGTCATCACTGATAGCAAGCGAATGCAAGAGAGAGAGAGAGAGTATCGATCGACTGTGTCTCAGTGGCCTTGGGGGAAATTGGCGGGAAAGCAGCTTGCCTCACCCATACATTATACAACTCGTGGGCTATATCTCCGATTTTGACCATCCAAACGCTGTTTTCACTCGTTTTATTGTTGTTTCAGGTTGTTGTTGTTGTTGTTGTTGTTCCCTAAGCTGCCTGGCCGAACAGCCCCGAGTCCCTGAGAAAGGCCATGGCCACGATCGGGCTTTCCCACAGAGCTCTCATTGAGTGTAGATTGTGTTGTTGGCGTAAGTGGTTGTGTGAAATGCAGTCTTCTATGATGTGTTTAATGGTATGGGGTGCTGTATTACATCCCGGGCAGGCGTCGACAACGGAGTCATCCAGTCTCTTCTGATAGCTCAGGAGAGCTGGATGGTGTCCGCATCTCAGCCTGGCCAGGTGGACTCTGTCCTCGCGAGGAAGGGAGGATTCGGAAGGATGGATTTCGGGAGGTCGTGCATGCAGCTGCGTGTTGTCTGTGAGTGAGTGGATGGATCGGTGAGAGATATGAGTGTGGATGTGCTTCTGGAAGTTGGTTCGGGGTGGGCAGGGCGGGAGAGAGGACAATAATTGTGTGTGATACCGTGTGCTGGGTGTTGTTTTGATATTTCTTGGTGTCTGTGGGTGTGTTGCCATGTAGTTTAGTGGGTGGTCTTGGTTCGTGGAGGCTGCTGCCAGGAATTGAGTGCCTCTCATGTCCAGATGGTCTTTGACTTTGAGAATTTTGGTTTCTTGATGTAGGTGATCTGTGGGTGAAGTAGCTGTGCAGCCTGTAATGATCTTCAGGGCTTTGTTTTGAATAGTCTGTAAGGTCTTATGATGTGTTTCAGCTAGGTTAGAAGCCCAGGCTGGGCTTGCGTATTCCATCACTGATCTTATGTATTGTTTATATACTGTGGTGGTAGTTTCTTTGTTGTGTCCAAATTTTGTGTGAGCAAGTGACCTGAGGGCGTTAAGTCTGGGTGTCAGTTTCTTTTTAATGTTTGTGGTGTGCTGTTTGAATGTCATATGAGTATCATATGTTACTCCTAGGATTTTGGGTGTGTGTGTATGTGTTAGGGGTGTGTTGTTTATGGTGAGTTGAGGGATGTATTCGTGTTCTCCTGTCCAACTTGTGAGCAGGGTTGCGGTGGATTTGGCTGGGGCTAGATTAAGTCTGTTTGTAGTGCACCAACCATGTAGTGTGTTGAGATAGGGTTGAAGGAGATCTGTTGATCTTTTTGGGTCATGGTGTGTGCATGTGAGTGTTATGTCATCTGCATAGGAGGTTAAGTTTATTTGGGGCGTATTGGGTGTAGTTATATCGTGCATGTACAGATTGAAGAGTGCGGGCGATAGGACGGATCCTTGTGGGACTCCGTTTGGAAAGTTTCTGATTTTAGATGACTGACCGGCAAAAGATACGTGTGCACATCTGCCTGCTAGGAAGTTGGCCAGCCACCTTTTTGTGTTGTTGTGCATGTTTGTGTTGTAGATTTTGTTTGTTAGGTTGTGGCGGGGGATGGCATCGAAGGCTTTACTAATGTCGAGTGTGGCTTGTTTCAGGTTAATACCTTTATAATCAACCCATAATAGGCGCATATGGATAAGTATTAATGCTATTAATGGTACAATGAATATTTTAGTGACGGAAACACCTCAAATACGTCAGCACAGGGGGACGTTTCCAATTACCCCCATGCGCACTTGTTAGGTTAACAGGGTTGCCTGGAACGCCACCATTAGGACAAGAGACTGAAACTGCACGTATGTGTGGAGCACTCAGTCTTAAAATTGTATGTATGTATGTATGCATGTATGTACACACGCTGGTAAACACGCACTCAGTCACAAACACAAAGTTGCAAGAAACATGCAAACACAGTCACACAAACACACACACTCACTCACTCAGTTTCACACACACACTCATTCACTTAGTCACACACACACACACACACACAGGGAAACACTTAAATATACACCACATCAAACACACAAAGATCTGAGCTTAAATCAGCTCATACTGTATATGCTTGTTATTTATGTTATTAAGTTAGAGTGTTTAAGATCTGTATGTGGTAACCCAGGTTTGAATCCTGGGAAGATCACATGGTGTTTGGGGTTGGTAGTGAAATAAATACATTAGGGGAGGTGTGGTGGAGTGGTCTTGCCACTGGCCTGGTAATCCAATGGTCCCGGGTTCGAATCCCGATATATCAATTGGAAGATAATATTGGGATGGAATTTGTGCTGTACCTAGTATCAGTGCATTACCACAAAGCCCACCGAAACGCCAACAAAATACCCTCATTGTTCCCTGATTAAGTAGCACTGTATGAATATTCCCATATTTAAAATATGCTACAGGGGGGCAATGCCGAGTGAGTTAATTGCTCAATAGGTGGCGTTCTGAGAGTGAGGGTCCGAGCCCAGGTGGTGAGACAGTGAAGCGCGAAGGCGAAACAGCTTCAGAGATGGGGTCTGCTTCGAGCCGTGAGTTGAACTCTAGTGCTTCACTTGTCTCACTCCCTAGACTGGAACAAGACCTCACAGGCTTCACCGTGTTGAGCGGTTGGATGTCCAGGCTCTCGGCCTATGCCCGAGAGGGAGTAGTTGGAATACTGTATAGAAAAAAAAAAAAAAAAAGTAATACTGTACATTTATTATGGTAAGAGAAGCAAGCATATTATAAAACTTCTATGTTCCATGTATATGAGAGATGAAGAACTTGAAAGTTAGAAATAGACTCGATACAAAAAACACAAATTTATTAGCTTAGGCAACTGTTAATGTATATACGTGGCATGGTCAGTAGTGTGTCTGGCTGCTGATCGAAGGGTCGGCAGTTCGATCCCAGGCCGTGCCATTAGTAGATGTCAAGAGTTTAGGCAGCTTGGTTTAGCGATTTGTGGCAAATGTCCAGTTAAGTCCCTGTAACGAGGGCACGCCATAGCCCTGTCAATCAAACGAGTGCATGGCGTTAAGAACTGTGTCAACTGCATAATAATACATATACAGTACAGTATTATGGTAAGGATAGGTCCACTAAAAAATAAAATAATAATATACAATGGATATGATGAAAAATATCTTGAAAGCTAGCACTCAGATGCATCCGCTGACTGACAGATCGCTGCACAATGGCTCCAGCTTGGAGCCTTGCCAAACTTTCTAATCTACAAGGCTCTGACTACGCCAATCCCTTCCTCCCCACCTATCGACCTGGGGGGGTAGGGTTGATCAAATGTTTTGCTTAGGACCATGACTATCTAGTGAATTAAAAAACAAAGACAAAAAATGGACTGACAATTGCATTGACCAACCGAATATATCTGAAGTTTGGTGAAAATCCATCAAGTGGTCTAGGAGGAGTTTTCGGACAGACAGACGGATGCCAAAAACAGACAGGCTGACCGGTTACTCTGCTTACATAAAGTTGATAAATATAATGTGATCCATTTTTAATATTGGTTTGCTTTTTCTTTCACTGTAGGTGAGCACGTTGATGCATCCAAGTCCTGTCAACCCAGCAGCTAACAAAGGATGGGCAGAGATTGCACTCAAACAGTTAACCGAGAGTAAGGTTATCGATTACTTTAAGCCTAATGTATAAGTTTATTCATTATTTCATGTTATCAGTTTATTAGACCAAACTTGGTCCTTAAAGTATATGGTAATTATTATATTGATCTCATTAGTATTAAGCAATAAACCAACAATTCAGTTATAATTTTACAGTACAGTCCTGTATATCTATGGTAATTAAATTGGAGAATGATTAGTGTTAAACAAAATTGGTGTCATGATATGATTGGAAATTATACCCAAAATAAGCTAAGCAAAATATTAATTGGAAGTACTGTACCGGTAATTAGTGCCATAATCATGGCTCATTAAATATTTATACAGTATCTATTTAAATACTGTTGTGAAAATAGTGGAAAATTATCTATTCTAAAATAGAATGATGAAAGCAAATTAACCCCAAAATGCCACGTACACCAAATATGTTTATGCAGGAGGCTTTGGATCAAGCCAGGAAAGCATTAGGGTGTGGTGAGGTGCCTGTAGGGTGTGTGGTGGTGTACAAAGGTCAGATCATAGCCCGGGGTAGAAACACCGTCAACGCCACTCGCAATGCCACCCGACACGCCGAGATGAACTGCATAGACCAGATTATGTGGTGGTGTGGTGAGCACGGCCTGGATTATGAGCGTGTGTTTGAAAAGGTAGTAGTATATGTGACTGTAGAACCGTGTGGGATGTGTGCCGATGCCTTGGGACAGCTGCGGGTTAGGAGGGTTGAGTTCGGCTGTTCCAATGATCGCTTTGGAGGCTGTGGTTCGGTTATTGATGTACCTTCACTTTATAGTTACCCTATAGAATTCCATAAAGGTATAAGAGCAGAAGAGGCAATAGAACTTCTGAAGGAGTTCTATAAAGGAGAGAATCCCCATGCACCCACTGGTAAAGCGAAGAGAAAACCTGTAAAAGATTTATTTTAAATATTAAGTGAAATTGTTTTATCTAGTGTTTTTTAAGTACGTTATTATATCTGAAGTGCTAATTTTTATATATATTTTTCTGATACCGGTAACTGGTATAGTATACATGTATATTTTAAGGGTATAAACAGCTATGCAGTAATTATGGCTAAGCTAAAATTTAATAAATCATTGTGTAGACTTGCAGTTTTATATACAGTATTAGGTATACTGTAATGTAGTGTAGTATGTACTGTATTGACAAATACATAAGTTAAGCATTATAATCTACATTGTGTTTTTATTTATAATGTTCAGCTCCATAAGTTACTTGTCATTGTGAAACTGCATAGGGATTGAAAGAAAATTATCTGTTATTTCATCCATCTTAGAAAGGGATTGTAGACATCAGATGTTCAAGAGGATAATATCTGAAGAATTTTACGTGGTGTATAAGGAATACTAGATATCTTTTTTCACGACCTTGCCTTTTTGCTGATTTTTGTTTATAGTCAACATTATACATACATACCCGTACATACAAGTTTAAAGACCGCTTCTGTAAGAGTGTGGGGTTACAGTCTCACGTCCTAAATGGCAGCATTCCAGGCGACCCTGTCGAGGGCTGCCTCTGTTGTCAAGTTATTTATTTTGAGATCGTACTGGAGTACCTGATCCCATGTCTTTCTAGGTCTACTCCAACTTGCAGCTCCGCCCACGCTCAAGTCAGTCTGGCATTTCTTCACCCAGTTTTGATCATTCATTCTTTCCATGTGTCCAAACCAACCAAGTCAGCTCCGCATCACTTCACTGATACTCCTAATGCCCAGATGCCTTCTTAATTCCTCACTCGATATCCTGTCCCTGAGGTTAACCCCACATATCCATCTCGCCATTCTCTTCTCATTCTGTTCTATTCTATTGATATCCTCCGCTTTAACCAGCCATGTCTCCGAGGCATAGGTCATCGCACTCCTAACACAAAAGGTATACACCTTTCCTTTAAGGTGAAGTGGGAGTCCTCTCATGGTCAAGATTGGCAACAGCTCTCTAAACTTCACCTAGCCACTTCTGACTCTAGCAATGGAGCCAGCTTCAGTGACACCACCGACGGAAACCATATTGCCCAAGTAGCAGAAATTATTCACACTCCAGCACTACACTGCAAAAATCAACACTAACAGACGGATCATTCTACACAAGATCTCCCTTACACACTGCGCATTCAATGTCTATGATTCTCGTCAAAGGTCCTCTTGCCCCACTACATCTCTTGGGTACCTAGTGACTACAGACGTAAAATTGAATTGAGTTGTATGTATGTATGTATATACTCAGGCCCAATCCCCACTTTTCCTATTTTTAATTTTGGGTTTTTATTTTTTTTTTATTTTTTTGGGGGGGGGACTCAAGACAGAACCCAAATGGGAACAACATAACAGAAAACAATGAACACACTAAAACAAAATACAAATTCACACACATCTAGGTCACCCAGGAGAAGACCCAGAGACCAGGGTCATCAAGGTCCCTCCAGCACTCCCCCAACCCCCGACCACCCGGAGAGGTTCCGATCTCAGCAGGCAGACATGCAGCGAAGCCGAAACCACACTTCCAGGCGCACCCTTCATATAAACTGTCTCCCTGGGCCAGGCGCCTGCTGGACTATTATCTAGTCCAACTTGCACCCGACCCCTTCTCCCAAATGACCACGTGTTCACTCATCTACTCACAAGCATTCTCCATGGTATCATACTGTATGTATAATTATGTATCAGAGGTGGGTCGATTAACTTAAGAAATAAACTATAGTTGGTTTTATTTCAGCTGAGGGTAAATTGGATCCATTAGCAGCTGATTTTTCAATAGTGAATGGAAATGTAAGTATCTGCCTTGTTTCTGTGTCATATAATTGCCAAATTTTCCTTATTAACAACATACAGTATATGACTATAATAACACTTTGTAATAACAAAGTCATTGAGATGGAGACGTATTCATTTACCGTTATCGTTACGTAAATTAAGTTTATACTGTACTGTATTTTAATTTACACTCGTCTAAGTTTAAATTAGTACCGGGTATGTTGTTGGGTTTTTTTTTTTATCTTATTTGGACCTGTTATCAATAAATGTTTTCCAATAATTTTCAATATATCATACACACATCGTTTGCAATAATTAATTTACAATTATCACTTAAATCTAATAGAGTTTCTAATTTATATCACCTGTTCATACTAGGCCTAATCTACTTGTAGATAATATTAGCTTAACCCTTCCTACCCGGGCTGCCTTAGGTAATGACAGCACGAAAGAAGGGCCAATACCCGGTATGCCTTATCTAAGGCATGAGCTTAATAGCCTAATTAAGCTTGGTCCGAACGCCGTGCGTACGACGTATGTCAACAAACCCAAGCGTTCGTCACCGCACCTCCGAAAACAAGAAGGAGAAGACTCCTCAATGTTATTGTTATGACGTCATGACGAAATTAGTGTCTGAAAAGCCCCCATATTGGCAACATCTCTGCAATATTGGCTCCACTGAAATCGTCATCACAACTGAACCAGTTGACTTACAGAGCTCTACTCAATGCCAAAATACAGATTGAAAACCACACTACGATTATAGATGAGTGGGAAAGTTCTAGCAGTGAAAATAAACATAAATACGGTAGCCTAGGCCTAGACGTTTTTCGGCCATATCGCCCGGGTAGGGGCGACCGTCATTGGCTGAGACAGCCCGGGTAGGAAGGGTTAACAATCAAATACTGTTATTCTTATTACACAAATCCTCTTTGACTGTACAGTGTAGTTTGTACTACAGATCACTATAAGAGCTCTCAGTTCTGCATTTCATAAAATTTTAAATTTCAAACTACAGTATTATTTATTCCTTATAACGTATTACAGTAATATGTTAATCTGCTAATTACATGCATACATACAGTAAACCCTCGCCATCTCGGACCTCTAGAAGTCGGAAACCCGTACTAGTCGGACTGGCTACGGCCTCTCGGACATGCACTTCCGTATTTCGGACATTTCCGTCATCGTTCCGACAGTCTCTGACGTTGTCGGACTTTATATAAGTATTCGGAAAATGTCCGATATGATATTTTTCAATTCCATTGCATTAGAAATGATTCAAAGATTACAAAAAGTCCAAATAAGACATAGTTATGTTAATGTATAAGGGAGTTACGTAGATGCATTAGAGAGATAGATAGATAGAAAGAGAGAGTTACAGAGGGGGAGTGAGCGATAAACACGAACTATTATGAGACAGACTTAATTGGTTCTGAAAAGACAAGATAGATAGAGAGTTGCAGAAGGGGAAGTGAGCGATAAACACAAACTATTATGAGACGGACTTAATTGGTTCTGAAAAGACAAGATAGATAGAAAGAGAGTTGCAGAAGGGGAAGTGAGCGATAAACACGAACTATTATGAGACGGACTTAATTGGTTCTGAAAAGACAAAGGAGACATTTTTATTGACTCTTTTTCATGTTATTATTTGTGTGCTAGAAGGATAATATTGTTTTCAATTCCATCGCATTAGAAATTATTTATAGATTACAAAAAGTCCAAATAAGACATAGTTATGTTTTAATGTATAAGGGAGTTAGTTAGATGCATTAGAGAGATAAATAGATAGAGAGAGAGTGGCTAGGGGCGAGCGAGCGATAAAATACTAACATATACGAGACGGACTTATGTTTCTGAAAGACAAAGGAGACATTTTTATTTACTCTCTTTTTCATTTTATTATTTGTGTGTTAGAAGGGTAATATTGTTTTCAATTCCATCGTATTAGAATTGATTCATAGATTAAAAAAAGACCAAATAAGACGTAGTTATATATATGTATAAGGGAGATAGATGCATTAAATAGATATATACACTAATAAGGCGTACGGTCCGGACGGTGTTCCTCCTGTTGTTCTCAAAAACTGTGCTTCCGTGCTGACTCCCTGCCTAGGCAAACTCTTTCGTCTCTGTCTATCCTCTAACGTCTTCCCTTCATGCTGGAAGTTTGCTCACATTCAACCTGTCCCAAAGAAGGGTGACCGCTCTCAACCCTCCAACTATCGTCCAATTGCTCTTATTTCTTGTCTTTCTAAAGTTTTTGAAACTATTCTTGCTTCCAAATTTCTTAAGCATTTCTCTTCTCATAATCTGCTCTCAGATCGCCAGTATGGCTTCCTTAAGGGTCGCTCTACTGGTGATCTTCTTTCATATCTTACTAACTCTTGGTCATCCTCCTTTCGGGACTTCGGTGAGACTTTTTCTATTGCACTAGACATATCGAAAGCCTTCGATAGAGTCTGGCATAAATCTTTAATTTCTAAACTACCCTCCTTCGGTTTCTATCCCTCCATCTGTGCCTTTGTCTCTAATTTCCTTTCTGGCCGTTCCATAGCTGCGGTTGTGGACGGCCATTGTTCACTTCCTCACCCTATAAACTCCGGTGTTCCTCAGGGCTCTGTCCTATCTCCTATTCTCTTTCTAATTTTTATAAATGATCTCCTTAACTGTACCTTAATTCCCATCCATTCATACGCAGACGACTCAACTTTACACTACTCCATTAGTTTTTCAGAACGCCCCAGCCAGCAATCCCTCAACGACAAACGTAATGAAGCCATAGAACTCTTAAATTCTGATCTAAATACTATTTCCAATTGGGGCAGAGAAAACCTTGTTAACTTTAATGCTTCCAAAACCCAATTTCTCCATCTATCTACCCGTCAGGATCTCCCAGCGGACTATCCCTTATTCTTCAACAATACAAAAATCAACCCTTCATCTTCTCTCAATATTGTTGGTGTCTCTTTTTCTTCTGCTCTCATTTGGAAGGACCATATTACCAGTCTTGCTAAGGCAGCCTCCCAGAAGCTGGGTGTGCTCAACCGCCTTAGGGGGTTCTTTTCCCCTGCACAGCTTCTTGCTCTGTACAGGGGCATAGTGCGCCCTTGTATTGAGTATTGTTCACATGTGTGGGGAGGTTCCTCTCACACCGCTCTCCTAGACAAGGTTGAAAGGAAGGCCTTTCGTATCATTAACTCCCGTCCACTCACCAACTCTCTGCAATCTCTCTCTCTCCGCCGCAATGTTGCATCTCTCTCGCTATTCTATCGCTACTATAATAATCAGTGTTCCTCAGAGCTATCCCAGTGCATACCACCTCCTTTACGTAGGGCACGTGGTACCCGTCTTGCAACTCAATCCCACCCCTACTCTGTGCAACTCTCCAACCCAAGAGTGAAACGTTACTCTCAAACTTTCTTCTACTCAACATCTGAGCTCTGGAACTCTCTCCCAGAATCAGTCTTTCCCTCTTCCTATGACTTAAATTGCTTCAAACTCCGTGTGTCCAGGCATTTTGGCTCGAACGTCCCTTGATTTTGGCCCTGTCACTCTTTCAACTATGGGGGAGGCACTCGCTATAGGCAGTTATGCCTTTTGCCTCCCTCAATCACATAGAAAAAAAAAAAAAAAAAAAATCTCAATTTCTCTGGTGTCGCAGACTTTCCTCTTCTAATTCGGAATTTTCCCTCTCTTAAGTCAGACATAAGTCGGACTTCGGACATCTCGGATTTTCGGTCATCTCGGACTGGGTCTCCCCCCAATTAGTCCGAGATAGCGAGGGTTTACTGTACCTACCTAAGGTCATCTAAAGGTTGAGTTTGCCACTCTTCTAGTGGCACCGAGGAGCGCGCCGCCCCTCGTTCTGGGTGATGAAATGGTGCAGCAGACTGTTCGAAGGAGATAGAGGGAGGGTATGGCAAAAAAAGGTCTAAGAGTTCTATCTATTGCCTGACGCCATGATCTCCGAAGGGGTGGCCACGAACGAACCGCCCCCATGCACCTCTGTCCCCAGTCAGTCGACGCCCCTCCCCCCAACCAGCACCACCTTCGTTAACATAGTTAACATAGCTAAAACAAAGGTCATGATTAATGGAGTAGAGTGTGGAACTATGGAAAGAAGCGGCGACTATCCTGAAGTGACCTCGCAACAGCACCATACTATTTTTGCCGACTTTACAATGACACATAATTACAATTTACAATTTTCATAATCACATCCGAACTGCGTCTGATGCGGAAATTCGCCCCAAGTGTTTTTGGGCGTGGCCCGGCCGAGATTCGGACTCGGGCCCGCCACGTGGGAGGCGAGCGCTTTGTCCACTACACCAAGAGAAGTACTCCGCTTGGCGTGATAGCTCAAGCAGATTTACGCATCGAATTCAGTTACAGACTCTTTGCCACAATCTAGGCATTACATCACATTATCGTCCAGGTAGCGAAGACTCCGAGTAAGCGGAAGCAAGCGAGGCACAAGTCTGAGCGTGTCAACTACAGCGAGGCTCCGAGACAACGATCACCAGCGACATTCCTTATATCCGTCATTTGCCGGGCGGGTCACACACCACGGCGAAGAGGCAGTGCAGGACCATACCTCCCCAACGAACCAGAGGTCACTGGGACATCATCCTTGAGAATTTCTGAGAGCTCTAGCCTTAGTAACTGTGGTACCCAACCAGTTAAGGCAAGCCAGTACACCATGAGGATTTACTTAGCCTATATGTACAGCACCCCAACTAAGCCTCTCAGATATCCCTTTATAGCTGCCACCAGTGAAGTAACCTCGCAACGGCACCATACTATTTTTGCCGACTTGACAATGACTCACAATTACAATTTACAATTTTAACAATCACATCCGAACTGCGTCTGATGCGGAAATTCGCCCCAAATGTTTTTGGGCACGGCCCAGCCGAGATTCGATCTCGGGCCCGCCACGTGGGAGGCGAGCGCTTTGTCAACTACTGTACACAAAGAGAAGTACTCCGCTTGGCGTGATAGCTCAAGCAGATTTACGCATCGAATTCAGTTACAGACTCTTTGCCAGGCATTACAATCCATGCGCAGTATGTGGGAAGGGGGTGGGAAGTAACTCAATTCAATGTTGCGTCTGTAGTGACTGGGTACACAAGAGATGTAATGGAGCTAGAGGACCTTTGACAAGAATCATACTTTGAATTTGAATGTGCAGTGTGCAAGGGAGATCGGGTGTTAAATGACCCGCCTGTTAATGTTGATTTCGACAGTGTAACGCAGGAGTGTGTGAATAAGTTCTGCTACCTGGGCGATGTGGTTTCCGCCGAAGGTGGCGCTGAAGCTGGCTCCATTGCTAGAGTGAGAAGTGGCTGGGGAAAGTTTAGAGAGCTGTTGCCACTCCTGACCATGAGAGGGCTCCCACCCCACCTTAAAGGGAAGGTGTATACCTTGTGTGTTAGGAGCGCGATAACCTATGCCTCGGAGACGCAGCCGGTTAAAGCGGAGGATATGAATAGAATGGAACGGAATGAGAAGATAATGATGAGATGGATATGTGGGGTTAATCTCAGGGACGGGGTATCGAGCGAGAAATTAAGAAGGCATCTGGGCATAAGGAGTGTCGGTGAAGTGATCCGCACGAGCCGACTTGGTTGGTTTCTACATGGATGATCAGAACTGGGTGAATAAATGCCAGACTGTGAACGTGGGGGGGAGCTGCGCGTATGGGTAAACCTAGAAAGACATGGGATCAGGTACTCCGGTCTGATCTCAAAATAAAGAACTTGACAACAGAGGCATCCCTTGACAGGGCCGCCTGGAAAACCGCCATTTATGACGTGAGACTGTAACCACATTCTCTGTGGACAAAACGGTCTTTAAACTTGTATCTATATATCTATCTATGTATGTCTATGCGAGGTGAACTTCCTTTGCACACTCTCTAATTCATATATTTTGTTTGCTTTGTATGGGGGATGTTAAGACACTACAGTATTCTAGCCGCGGTAGCACTAGGGATTTGAAGAGCGTTATCATCGGCAATTCACCATGTGTTTTACATGTACATAGAATCCAACCTGTTAGCAGTTTCAACTTTGACCTGGTTATGTTCTTTGAATCCCATATTTTCAGACATTAACACTCCAAGGTCCTTCACACTGTCTTTACGTTCTATAATGTGGTTGAATTCTGTTTTATAATTTGTGTTCCCTTTAACGACATTATCATCACCATATCGTATTAGTTGGAATTTTTCTTTATTAAACTGCACGTTTTCCTTAACCACTGGAACACAACATTTATGTCCTCCTGCAGCAAGCCAGTGTCTTCTTCTGTGTTTACTATCATACAGTACAGTACTTAGTTTTGTGTCATCAGCAAAGGAAGATATTGTACTATGCCTTGTGTTGACATTTATGTCATTAATTAAAATGAGGAAAAGAAGGGGTGCTAGCACTGTTCCTTGGGGAACTGAGCTTTTGACATCCGAAGACTCAGATGTGCCTGATTGTTTCCGGTTTACAAGGAAGTTGTATACAGTATCCACCTCTCTCGTCTCCTCTAGTTATTGGTGTTCACTCTTCATATAGGTCTCCTGCTATGTTTGCATGCATAAATACAAGCATGAAAGTGATCAATATGCGCGCAATATAAAGCAATTTCTCTATTATATCGGGATCCCTCTTTACCTCCTTCCTCCAGCTGTGCTGGCTATAAGGGGGAAAATCCCCTGAAATTCTAACCCTGTCCCATCTCTGATCTCTTCCTCTCTCTCTCTTCCCCCATTTTTACCATAATTTTCGCCTATTTATCGCGTTTATTGTCTATGTGCGGCTTATTTATTGCTGTGTAATATTCAGATGGGCCGCCTATATTGGTACATGTACATTAGAAAGCATGAAAGTGCTCAAAAGGCACGATATACACAATATTCTTTTACCACCTTCTTTCCTTCCCCCATTCGCATGACCAGTCCGACCACCACTCTTTCTCCCCTATTTATCGCATGTATTGTCTATGTGTGGCTTATTTATTGCTATGTACAGTAATATTCAGATAGGTTGCCTATATACGTATATGTAAATTATAAAGCATGAAAGTGCTCAAAAAGCTATATACAGTACACCCAATATTCATTATCAACCCTCCCCTTGGTACCACCCCCTATATGCACGACTACGGTGGTGGCAAGATCGCTGCGCGATGTTATTCGCGCCACATTTTTCAACTGCGGCCCCCCCCTCCCCCCCATTTTTGGGGTATAAATATATACAGTACTGTATATATACTGTATTGCTTAGCATACCTGGAAAGGTACACGCAAGAGTATTAACAGAGGCTACAGAAGATAACGGATGACAAAATAGGCGAGGAACAGGGAGGTTTCAGAAAGGGCAGGGGCTGCGTTGACCAGATAGCCTCAATGCGATTGTTGGTAGCGAAGTATCTGGCCAAAAACAGAAAACTCTATGCAGCATTCATGGATTTGGAAAAAGCCTACGACAAAGTAGACTGGGAGGGCCTGTGGGATGTGTTAACAGTATATGGTGTGGGAGGAAAGTTGCTAATGGCAGTAAAATCTTTTTATAGGAATGCAATGGCAAATGTGAAGGTAGGGGATAAGTTAAGTGAAAGTTTTGAGGTCAATGTAGGTGTAAGACAGGGATGTGTCATGTCAGCTTGGTTGTTCAATATATACATGGATGGAGTGATTAGGGAATGTAGGGCTGTATCAATGGGTGTGGGAGCTAGACTGGAATCAGAGGGAAGAACATAGAAGATTTTAACATGCCTATATGCGGACGATGCAGTCCTGTTGGCGGAAAATGCTGAAGAACTTCAGAGAGTGGTCACTGACTTTGACAGGTTATGTGAAAAGAGAAAGTTAAAGGTCAATGTAGGGAAATGTAAGGTAATGGTGTTTGAGAGAAGAATGCATGAAACCATAGATTTTAAGGAAAAATATAGAATCAAGAAAGAACACAAGAAAAGTTGTAAAATAAAATTGAAAAATGAAGTACTAGAAGAGGTTGAAAGTTTCAAGTATTTGGGAGCTGTACTATGCAAATATGGTAAAATGGAGAGTGAGATAAAAGAGAGAAAAATGCAAGGGAGAAAGGTGATTGGAGAACTTGATAGTATTCTCAAAGGAAGAATGGTTAGCCAGGAAGTCAAAAAGTCACTGAGAAACAGTGTGCTGCTCCCA
The DNA here is from genome assembly GCA_032716605.1 of Paralithodes platypus. Taxonomy (NCBI): domain Eukaryota; kingdom Metazoa; phylum Arthropoda; class Malacostraca; order Decapoda; family Lithodidae; genus Paralithodes; species Paralithodes platypus. The sequence continues at coordinate 13,201,999 of CM064575.1, forward strand.
ACACTCTCGTATGGAAGCGAGACATGGACGGCAAGTGACGAGGACCTCTTCAAACTGAGAGCTGTGGAGATGAGCTTTTTCAGAATGGCAGCTGGCATGAATAGGCTAGATGGGCCAAGTAATAGGGAAGTGTACGAGTCCTTTGGAATGGAAGAGCAGGCTTTGGGCATTGATTGTGGTGTGGTTGAGTGGATAAAGAGAAGTACTTTGAGGTGGTATGGTCATGTTCAGAGAATGGATGAAGACAGAATGCCAAGAAAGATATATGGGAGTCAGGTGAGTGGAACCGCTAGTAGTGGAAGACCACCTATGGTATGGAAAAAGAAAGTGGAAAAATATATTGGAAGAAAAACTTCCACGGTATTGTGGCACGGGCAAGGGAGGCATGTCTTGACAAAGTAGCTTGGAGACGTTTCTGTCATGGTCATCCTCTAGTGGGGGTTTCCCAGGGGGAAACAAAGCGTCGGAGATGATGATGATGATGAGTACTGTACAGTATATGATTAATGACGCATTTCGTAAACGCTGTAGTTTTCGTAGGGATTTGGAATAGTCACCAAAATGGCCATACCCTCGCCTGCACAATGGTGGTCATTACAATGGTAACGTATTTGCCGGGTTGACTTCTTCCTTTCACACATCTTATCAAAGTCAGTGACCACTGAAGTTCTTTTACTTACCTGAAGTTGATTCGGTCAACTCTCAATGGTCACAGTGAGACCTGCTCCCCCCAAGTGTGTTTGCTGCCAGTGCTTGATGAATCAGACTAGTTGAGCAAGCAGCTGTCTCCCCTGCGAAGCATGATTAAACAGGCACCGTTTTGAGATAGCTGTCCAAGGCTCTCTTAAAGACTTCTGTTGGCACATCCAACAGGTTTCTCACGTTCTCTGGCATTTTGTTCAAGATAATAAGGCTCCTATTTGTCAACCAGGAATCTCTCAGTGTGCTTTTAGCTCCCTTACATTTTAAAGGTGAGATGATACATTTTCTACCTCCAGTTCCATGACATGTAGTGTGGAGGTTGGGCACTAGTCCTTCAATAATTTTCCATGTGCAGATGATTAGATCTTTCTCTATTCTTTGCTCTAGTGAATAGAAATTAAGAGCTTTCAGCTGCTCCCAGCAGTGAAGATGTTTTATTGAGCTGATTTGGAATATGAACCTTCTTTGAACACTCTTAAGTTATAAATTTCTCCAGATTTGTGTGGTCTTTGTACACTGTAGTACTCCCGGTGTGGGATTACCAGAGATTTGAAGGGTAGTTACGGTGTCCTGATAGTGCATAGTATTCAACCTGGTAGTTTCCTTGCCACTACAGTATTGGCTTGGTTATGCATTTATTCATTAATATAATAGGCATTTAACCCTTTGGTTATAAGAAACCTATGTCACAGAGGACAATTAGTACTTTGTTATTGTATCATGTACTTTATGTTTATACACATACCCCATAGCTGGGGGTGGCTCTCTTGAGACAGAGCCTGAATAGGGACAACACAATACAACATAAAAAATATATATATATATATATATATATATATGTTAGTATAGCCAGGTAATAGATTCTCTTTTAAACAGACGAGGTTAAAGGCAATGGCAGTTTCAGCATTCAGGATTTTATTGTTATAGCTTTCAATAGTTCTAACAATTTTCCTCTGGGGTTCAGAGATGAGGTACAACAGGTTAGCAAAATTCATGGTGGATCCAACGTTTCACAAGTAAACATCTTGCATCTTCAGGGAAGGAGAGGTAATGATTAGAATAGGGACAAAGCATCATATTTATACAAAATTCGAGGATCAAGAATAGGGAGGTGGGCGGAGCTACTGGGTGTGTGGTGGCTGTTCATTGGTGGAAGGCAGTCTATTCGCGAGACGGGCACTAAATCTTATCGGTGGTTGGTTGTTGGCTGTGGGTGGCTGTGATTGGTTGGTGTTGTCAGTTGTGTGCTGAGCGCGGAAGCGTACAGGAGGGGGCACAGGGCGAGAGGAAGGGGGGCAGTATGCCTGTAGCGCTTGCCTGAAGGAAGTATTTGAAGGTCTTGTGTTTGGTTGTTGATGCTGGGGTTGAGTGGTTGGATGTATAGAGCTTCTAAAATAGCTAGTCTTCTGGGGTCTGATTCTTTGTCGAGTATGGTGGTTTGTTTGTCTAGGTCGGCGCGAGTTAGGGCAAGATGGTGGGGGGCTTGATAGTGATCTTTTATAGCGCCAGATTGAAGGTGGAGGATTAGTCGACGGGAAAGGCGAGTCTGTGTCATTCCAACATAGGATAGGGGTCCACAGTCCCCGGAGGTGCAAATGTGCTGGTATATCACATGATCGTCTTTCGGTTGGTTGGTGGAAATGGGGCGGTTACGGAGGACAAGGTTGGAGGTCTTAGGAGATTTGTAGTAAATAATGAGTTTTATTTTATTGTCAGGGTTGGTGGGGAGGACGTTTTTGTGAATTATTTCTTTCATAATGGATTCGTCTGTTGTGTGGTCGGAAGACATGTAGTTTCTGTAGAAAAATGTAATGTTATTGGCCGGGTTGGTGCTAGGGGGGTCTTGTTTGTACCATTTTTCTAGGTGGTGGTTGATGGCATTGGTGACATCAGTGTTGGAATACCCATTGTTGACTAGGACCTGGGTGAGCCTTTCCAGTTCATTGTGTGTGTCATTCCAGGTGGTGCAATGGGTGAGGGCTCTCCTGACATAGGCGGCGATGGTGGACTGATGGTATCGTTTAGGGCATTCACTTTCCCCATTAAGACATTGGCCATTGTTAGTAGGTTTGGTGTACACTGTAGTTTTGAAGCCGTGGTCGTGGAGGGAGACAAGGAGGTCGAGGAAGGGTAGATGTCCATCGGTGGTTTCTTCGTATGTGAAGTTGAGTCCGGAGGCGGCCATGAAGCGCTGCTGGAGGTCCCTGAGTTCGCCCAGGTCCTTCACCCGCACGAAGATATCATCGATGTACCTGCAGTAGACAGTGGGCCGGTGGGCAGCCAAGAGTTCCTCTTCGATAGTTCCCATGAAATATGATGCTTTGTCCCTATTCTAATCATTACCTCTCCTTCCCTGAAGATGCAAGATGTTTACTTGTGAAACGTTGGATCCACCATGAATTTTGCTAACCTGTTGTACCTCATCTCTGAACCCCAGAGGAAAATTGTTAGAACTATTGAAAGCTATAACAATAAAATCCTGAATGCTGAAACTGCCATTGCCTTTAACCTCGTCTGTTTAAAAGAGAATATATACATATAAAATTCACACACATCTAGGTCGCCCAGGAGAAGACCCAAAGACCTAGGTCCATTTTTGGGGTCCCCAGCTAAGACACCCAAGTCCCAGACCTCCCGGAGAGGTTCCGGTCTCAGCAGGCAGACATGCAGCGAAGCCGCCCACCACAATGCCCGCCCTCCTTACTTCCAGGCATGACCCTTCACAACATAAACAGGCTCCGGGGCCACGCGCCTGACTGATTATTATCAGCCCGACCCCCTCTCCATACGTAGTAGGGACTACGTTGTAGTACAGAATTAAAATGTAAAACTTGTAAACTAAACAAACCAAAACTTAGACAAAGACAATATAAAGGCAAAATAACTAAGTGGAAACAACGCTTACTAAATTACATTTATGAAATAAAAGAACACAATCCACCACATAGCGTGTACATTACTACATGAGCAAGTTAATCTGTTTCCCAAGCAAACTAATCGCACACATAACAACGCACTATTGTCACGTTCAAGGAATTAGTCAGTTTGGAATGCTAAAATAAGGAACTCCTTGCATAATAGGTTTAGTTAACATGAAAATCAAACTAGTATTTTATGGTAATTATAATATAATTCATTACAGAACAGATCTCATGTCAACTATATCATGGTTCTTGAACCTATAGTATGCACTGTAATAAAAATAAACCGAAATAGGAATGCTTCAATCACAGTACTGTATTCCATAACATGATCAACCTAAGTACTTCCATTATTTGTGCATACCGGTAGTAGAAAAGTGGGGATTGGGCCTGAGCATATAGATAGATAGATAGATAGGTACTAGTACATAGCCTGCACTTTTATATATTATTATTCTCCACAAAAGACAACCTTCATGACAAACTATGTCACTTAAATATGCTGTTGAAGCCAGTGCATAATACTGTACAGTACTGTATATTGAAATAACTAAATGGTTAATCAATTATATGCTTAATCAAAGACTTACTGTACTTTCCTGGTCATGAGCAAGTGTTATTAATTTATATGGTATAATATACGTCATTATGACTACATAAGATTTGTATACCTGTATGTAATGTACTGTCAACCGGGGCGTATTCGGGCGATTTTTGCGTATTCCCGTACTCTTGTTTTCATCTCAATGTAAGATCTAAAGTATTGTATGTGTAGCTGGTACATTGGGGTATACAATCATAGCATTAAAGAAATTAAAATACAGTACATATATTTATTATAAATATAATAAAGGTGTCCGAATTCGGACACGATTTGGGGCAATTTCGGACGCCTAGCCTGAATTCGGACATGGATTTAAAATAATTTCATAGGACTAACCAGTGATCCCAGTATAGTTTCGGACCTTTCAGGGGTCAATTCGGACATCTTTGAACATTTTAAAAAGGTCTTGTCACTGAAAACGTAAAGACCATAAATACCATATCGTAAGATACGATTCTTTTCGGGCAATTTCGGACATATCTAGATTTATTGACCTATACTCTGGGTAGCAGTATGACCCTAATAATGTAAAAATAAGGATTATTGTGACATAACTCAGATATACCATGTGTAATGACAACTATAAACCCAATTACACAATATTCGAATCTGACAGGTTATAGCTAAGGTTAGATTAAATAATATTATTTATTTAATTAATTTTCATCCTGTCCGAATGCACCCCATTTTTACAGAAATTTAAAAAATAAATAATTTAATACCCAATTACGGGAATAATATACAAGATAATACCAATGAATTATTTTGTACTTTCACACTAATTACGAATGTACATCTTGGCACCGTAGACTTTCCTGCATCAATTTATCAACATGTCTGCCAAAGAAAGTTTGCCGATATTAAGATTAAGAAAAAAACATATTTTAGTTTTTTAATTTGTAATCGGTACATATCACATACATTAAAACTATTTAAGCAAGAAAGTTAGATAAAAGCATTTCAAACAATCGAGTGAAAACAGATTTCTAATATGTTTATTCGTTATCTATTTATTAATTTCATTAACTTTTAATTGACGTAAAGTCCGAATTCGCCCCAGATAATGGTATTAATTTCTGTAATTATCAATAAGATGAAGCAATATTTATATAATTCCAGTATTGATTTTACGACTGAACTTTAACACAGAAAGCTTTTCTGGTCCAGTTTGACGAGACATGACAGTGGTACCAGAAAACCCAAGCTTCGCCATCACCTCATAAATATCATCAGCATCATTCTCCTTCAAGATGAGAAGGTAAAATACACCATTTGGTGACAACAAGGAATCAATACTTGGAAAGAGTCGATCCATTACTTCCCGGCCCCTCTCCCCACCCGCCCAGGTATGTTCCAGATCCCCCCGTCCCACTTCTTCCGATGGCGTCACCACATATGGCGGGTTGAAAATCAGAACGTCCACAGCTCCTTTAACATCGTCCACAATACCCGATACCAAATCTGTACAGGTGGTTTTTATCTCGACGCCATTGATTTTACCAGTCTGGGCTGTGATGGTACAAGCTCTGGGGTTGATATCGGTAGATTGGTAGCGACACTGCGGGCCCAGAGCGGAGGCCAAAGCTGTGATCACTACCCCAGAGCCAGACCCAACTTCTAGGCACAGTGACGGTTTCATCTCGCGGAGATCTGGTAGATCTTTCTCAAGAACATCGATGAGTAAAAAACTATCCTCAGATGGCTCATAGATGTGGTCTAGATCTTCAGAAATGATGTGTGAGAATATGGGCGTACTAATTTTATCAGTACTTGCCATCTTTCCAAATAATAATTTGTAGGGAAGTAAATATATATACAGTACTGTATATATATTATATACAGTATATTATTAAATAATGCCCTAATTCAGAATTACATTTCAAAGAATAATATTTATAATATATAAGTAAATGTATTAATGGCAAGTTATAAAGAAAATCCTTACATACAATTGACTAGAAAATCTAGACACAATGCAGCTCTTGTAGTAAACAATACAAAATTATGGTCTGCATTAACTGAAAAATATACTGAATCTATTTGAAATTTGGAAATTAAACTACATAAAATTACACTAGTACCTGATACGAACTGCACTGTGAAAAAATATTAACGGTATACCAGATTGAAACAAGTAATAATTATACAGTAATCCTAACTTAATTGTAGATGATAATTCTCCAAATGGAAAGCAGATCCTTAGGGTGCATGAAGCGAAGTAGAAGGAGTAGAGGAAGGGGAAGTGGTCTCTAGTAGCGATCTACGACGGGCGTTTTCCTTATTAACTTGATTGTGAAGTTTATTCAGACGATCCTGCAAATAAATTAATCATTACAAAATGGGTTGGCAGAAATATATAGTCAAAATTATAAAAGAGCAATAATAGCCTAATCATGGAAGGTTAAGATGGTGGTACTAACATGATAATACCTTTGTGTAAAAATACAGTGGATATAGCAAGAGAATTGGCAAATAGTAAGGATGAATGGTTAAAGTAATCAACCAATACTCATCTGTATATGTACACATGTACAGCTTCTCCTACCAATAATGACTTGAACAACAATAAATATAGGCTACCATGCAAGTCTGATGTCCAATAATTATACATGAGACGGATTGCAACCTCCGACATGGCCTACCAGCATGAACGTAGGTAATATGAATTCATATTTGTTTTCACCAACCCACCACGAGGCATAAGATCTCCTGGTGACGAGGTTGAAAACGCAATACAGGGGAAAAGAAGATGCTTGAAAGGAGGCAGATGTTTGACAAGGAGGAATGTTTGGCAACTAAACAAATTGGAAATCAAAAAATATGTATATGTGTATATGTATATATATATACCGATGTATATACAGTTCGCGCCTAGGTCGTACCGGCCCCTGCTTTGATGGTCCCGGGCATTTAATTCCTTCATTATTACCACCAGGCCCACTGTCCCTATCACTGAATTGACTAAAGGCCCTAATAAACACGGGAGATATGAGATTCGGGCAGAAAACATCTTGTAAATACTGTAGGTATTTTTCCAACACAATGCTGGCTTTGGTGGGTGAGCTGTGAGCTGCAAGATGGCCGACCAAAACAAGAATCGGGATGATCTAGATAGATCATTACCACCAGGCCCACTGTCCCTATCACTGAATGCACTAAAGGCCCTAATAAACGCCAGAAATACATGGTTCGGGCAGAAAAAAAGTTTGTAAATAGGTATTTTTCCAAATGAATGGTGGCTTTGGTGGGTGAGCTGTGAGCTGCAAGATGGCCGACCCCCCCCAAAAAAAAAAAAAAATCGGGATGCGCATCTGCCCGCCAGATTCAAATCCGTGAATAACTGGTATTTTGTGGGGTTTTTTTTTGAGCGGATAGCAAGTAGTGGAATATTTAGGGGTGTCTGCGGATAACGAATTTCGCGAATAACGGAAGTGCACTGTACATACAAGGCAAAGAAAAAAATACTGTACAGGACTTGGTCAGTGACCAGGTGTGTAATGCAGAATATCCCAATGGGATCTTCAACTAAGCTAGGCGAGTTAAGGGAGACATTAGAGATGTAGGAGAACAGTATGTCAGGAATGATAATGGACCAATTGTTTATGTTGATGAAGAAATCAGAGATTAGGCATATTTCTATTTGGGTTATGTACTATGTATTTTCCCGTTCCCTTGCACAAGGTGGATGGTAATGACTTAGTGATTGTGAAAAACCTTTAATGCGCCGAGCGTGGGTGCGATCCTCCAGCGAGCCGCTATTGTAGTGAATGGCATAAATGAATGGCACAAAAGCGTAATAATAAATATACTGTATATAAGGGTAAGGGCGATTCATTAGATAAAGGAAATTTTAGGGGCCTGAATATGCTTGACCAAGTCATGAAGCTCTGTGAGAGTCTTAGAAGGTATGATCAGGGAAAGCACTTCTATCAATGATATGCAGTTCAATTTCATGCCAGGAACTGTACCTTGTTTTGTAGACCTAAAAAATACATATGATAGGGTGCCCGCAGACATTGTGCAGTGGGCTATGAGAAAACTTAGCGTAGAGGAGTGGCTGGTGCATGTGATATGAAGATGTACAAGGATTCACGAACGGCAGTGTGTACTGAAAGGTGTACTGAGTGAGCAGCTTGCAGTTTGTGCTGTCTGATAAAATCAAGCAAACTCTTATACTGTATACTTAAAAACCTATTGAGCAAATGCAACCCACCTGTGTGCTTTGGAGAATGTTATTTACCACAACAACTCTCCTCTTAGCATTCTGAAGCTTCTTGATGTAAGAGTCCAACTGAAGTGGACATTTGGTCTGTTCCTGTATCTTGGACAACTCGGCAGCCAGACCCTCTAACTGTTGGTGAAGTTCACTCTGGCTCACTCTGTAAAATACCAAAATTATAAATATATTGATAATAATTAGCTTATTAACCCCTTCAGGCATACATACACAAATTGCATCCTAAGGAAGGATGTCCCTAAATGCACAGAGATGCAGTTAAAGTTCTACAAATAGTAGAAATTTGGTTACAAGAAACTTATTGTGCACAATTTGCATCAGAATTGAGCTACGAGTAGCTATACAGTATATATATGTCGAGCGTAAAATTAAACTATTTGCAACCCTGTGTGACGCATCATCATGCTGTGCTCAGAGCCGAAGCTAGTGTAGTCATCAGTTTCATGTTAAGAATGAAGAGTGGAGCACTTGGTGAGTGTAAACAAATTTATTAGGCCTATAGGGTTGTTTCTTATAATTGCTTTTGTATCTCAAGTGGGGGGCTGGTGCCCCCACACCTCCACAAACATGTCAAATTAAAAACATAATATGTCTGTGAAAAAATACACACGAAACTGCGCGGCATAACAAAATCGTCCACAGAAAACAGGTAGCAGTGTGAGGGTAACATACGCCCGATATAAGCACTCTTACCATACTTTTTAACATGTGAGTATATACAGTACAGTATATAGGTGCTTTTACCCAACAATTTCCCTCATTCTTCAAGCCCTGCAATCACTTGGGGGGGGGGGGGGTAACATTGTTGGAGGTATGATGAAATAATTACAAAGACATGTATGGAATTACGAGGGTGCAATTTAGAAAACAACAATTTTATATTTAATTCGCGAGTCACAATCGCACATTGTATTGCCATAAGTAGTACACACGCCAAATTTTTTTTTATTTTTTTTTTTTATAAATATAGAAATATTAAAATAGAATATCACCTTATAACACTATTCACCTGTACCCTTCCTATATCAACTGACCTGGGAAATTCTTGAATGTGAGTATTATTCTCTCTAAATATTCATTTATTAACTCTTTCATTGCAGGGTTTTTGGCCTTAATTGACCGTAATTCTCTGCACATTTTCATGCATAAACAAGAGCCAGAACGTAATACAATGATATATCCATGAAAGTACTGTACAGGGTAACGTTCAACAAGACTATATCGGCCTTATTTACCATGTGTTTTGTTTTTTTCTTCAAGGAATATAGTGTTTCATAGTTTGAGTGGAGGATTTGCATTAACTTACCCATTATTCATTAATCTAAAGATACGGCGTCAAATGGCGCCATTTATTGGGTGAATCGCGCTTTTACAGTAGGTAAGGGAAAATTGGATAGCCTACACGATGGGTGCTATTGAAAGTATATAGAAGGAAGACAGGAAACAAATCAGGAAAAAAGGAACCACCTTGGATAAGCAGTGAAATTAGAAGAGATAAACATAAGAAAGGGGATAAACAGGAAACAAAGAAATACTCAAGATGAAGGTGAAAACAAAGTCTTTGGAACAAATACATAGAACAAAAACAGAAAACACAGAAACTGATCAAAGAAGCAATAACAGAACATGAGAGGAAGGTGAGCAAGGAAATAAATGAAAGTGCAGATAGAAATAGAAGATTATGGGACAATATAAACAAGTTGAAGGGGAAAGAAGAGCAGAAAGAGGATGACCTACTTATATATGATGCAGAAGGAAAACAATTAACAAGTGAAGCAGCAGCCGAAGATTTGGAGACATTTTGGAAAGGAATTTATCAAAAGTATCCAAATACAGTACAAGAGGAGTGGAATGAAAATGAGACAAAAATATGTAAGTGATAAGAACGAGCAAACACACAAGAGTACTGGCACAGAACTAGAACACGAACTTAACTTCCCAAACGAACTAATTGAACAAATGGACATGACTATGAATATTTTTAGAAACATACAACCAATGCAAGCCCCACAGATAACAGAAAAAGAAGTGGAAGAAACCTTGAAGAAGCTAAAGAACAAGAAAGCAGCAGGGCCAGACGGAATTAAACCAGAATGTTTCAAATCAATAACAAAAAGCAAAATATGTCTAAAAAAAATTACAGAATGTCTAAATAATATTTTATCTGAAGGAGAAGTTCCAGGGACATGGAAAAACTCGAGAACAAAAATGATCCCAAAAACAAATAAACCAACTGTAAATAATCTTTGTCCCATTTCCCTAACAAATGTAGCATACAAAATATTTATGTCAATAATAAAAAACAAAATAGAAAAACAAATCAAAGATAACCATCTAGACAGCGAAATGCAAGCAGGCTTCACCCAAGGAAGAAGGATAGAGGATAACACTACTGTGTAGAGTCGAGTTATAAAGAAAAACTCCCATTAATTATAGCGGCAATAGACTTCCAAAAAGCCTATGACTCTACAAAAAGAGAAAAAATCATAGAAACATTAAAATCACTACGAACACATGAAAATATAATAGACAAAATAGAAGAAATATATGTTGGGGACAAGACAACAATAAAATTAAGTAAAAATATACAAAAGGAAATAGAAGTAACAAGCGGAATAAGACAAGGATGTACAGCGTCAACTACCTTATTTAACCCGTACAGCCCCAGCGACGCGTCTGACGCGTCGGCGATGTATGTAACGCACAGCCCCAGAGACGCGTCTGACGCGTCACCCTAATTGCGCCGACCGTAACCTCAGGTGTAGCCACTCAAGAGGGCTCAGATTTGTATGGGAACTGTGTACGTATCCCACGCAACCGTGCCGATGGTTGAAAACTCTCAAAGTCCACGTGCGTGCGCGTGAGCGCGCAATAACCTGTTTTTGGGGGTAATTGCCTTCAATTTTTTACTCTTGTAAAATACGTTTTCGGGGGCTCTGTAGGACTATTCTTTAAGCTTTTTGAGCGGTTTTTCATGGTTTTTCCTTCATTCCTAACCCATTCGCTATTGTTTCTGGAATAAAACCAATTTTTGAAAACCGGCCGGGTTCTGGTGAACAAACATTACAAAACTAGCCGGGGCTCCACGGGTTAAACTTGTTACATTAAAAATAATTCAACCATTACAAAGTACAGGCCTAGGATTCAGAAATGAGAAAATTAGATTTAATACGCTTTTCTTTGCTGATGATGGCTTGCAATTCTCCCAATCCCTGACAGAGGCTAAGGCAAATATTAGAAACCTTATAAAAACAGGAAAAGAGTGTGGCCTGGAAATAAATAAGTTGAAAAGTAAATTTATGATATTCAATATGAAAGAACAACCAAGCAGCATCGAGGATATAGACGTAGTAGAATCAATCAAATATTTGGGAGTAACAATCACAAATAAAAGCGACTGCTATAAAGTACACAAAGAAAAGATGATAAATAAAACACAAAAGGTTAGTAAATCTCACACACTCAGTAACAACAAGGAGTTGTAATAAGATGTTAATTGGGAAAACATTCTGGAAAAGTTTAGCTCTACCTGGAATCCTATATGCAGCTAGTGTTCTGGAGTACAACAAAGAAGAAAGAAAAAACTACAACGAATAGAAAATTCTGTTTATAGGATGATATTGGGAGGATCTAAAGGAACCCCAATTAGCTGTCTTCGAGGAGAAGTAGGAGCATCCCTGTTAGAATCAAAGCTAATGAGATCAAGACTACAATACTTACAAGGCATAATGAACGGTGATGGAAATAGAATGCTATATGATATAATTGAAGAAGGATTAGAGGAGAATAATAATAAATGGGTAAAAGAATGCAATAGGTGTCTAAAGGAGCTTAACATAAATAGAACAAAACTGAGCAGGATGACAAAGACAGAACTGTGTAAGAAGATCTATGAATGGGATACACAAATGTGGCAAAAAGACCTGGAATAAAAAACCAGTCTAAACATTTACAAGAAAATAAAAAAATAAAATTGGGGGAGAAGATGAAGTATATGACAACACAGCAGCCTCAGTCACATTTTTTAAATGCAGATCAAACACCCTAAACCTAGAAGACCAAAAAATATTTAAAATATCTACAAAATGCAGACTGTGTGAAAAAGATACAGAAAACTTAGAACATTTTATCCTGGAATGTGAAGAATATAATGAAATTAGGACAAAAATAACAAGATTACACAGGCCATATATCCAAGACACTGAAAAACTTATAGGAGAGTTACTATTCAAGAAAGAAGGAAACTAAGAGATAAAACAATACTTACATAGATGTTGGAAAAGGAGAGAAAAGAGGATAAAAGAACTTGACGAAAGAACAGAAAATTAAGAACACAGGAAAACTTAGGAGAGCTAAAGTGTCTTAAAAATTTATAAAAATGTAAAAGAAAGTAAGAAAAGTGTAACAAGAAAAGTTTTAATACTAGGAAAAAAGAAAAAGAAAAAACAAAAAGTGATAATATATTTTGGAAAACATGTAAATTTATAGAAAATAAGGACCCCAGTAAGAAGATGAAGAAATAATACATCTACAGTGAAGAAAGAAAACTGGGGAAGGTGTAAGAAGACCAACGAGGGGCCGATACTTAAGGCTATCTCTCAACATCATCATCATCATCATGGGTTGTGTTGTAACCCCTCACACCCCTTTGATTTATTGTCATCCTCATATATGTAGATCAGTAAGGGGGCAAAAACAGGTTGCCGGTAGTTCGTTTTTGCGAGTAACGCTCATCCCATTTATTGGGTGAATCGCACCCACCGCATCGTTCAAAACAAGGAGAGTCAAGTCGAAGGATTCATTGTGCGCAATACTTTGTTTACGGTCGGAAAATTATTTTGGTGTTATTTTTCGATGTAGGCCTAACCAGGGTTTTTCAAGTGTCGATAACAAAATTCCTCCATGCGGACTAGCCTATAGGCTAATGAGAAAAATATGGCGAGTCTATAGCCTAGGTCCCTATTTTCCCTAATAAATTGTTTCGGCAAGAATGTTAAGTGCGGGCAAACCGCCAGCTTAGTTTACACTACGCGTAGTGGCGTCGGACCCTTCCCATCATGTTCCCGTCTATTTTGACTGCCTTTGGATATAAAAATACATTAGCCTAACCAAACAACCTAACCTAACTTAACCTAGTATTCATGTAGTAATGACAGGGGGCAAATAGCAGAAAATATAGCGTCGAAATAGACGGGAACGTAACTGCGAGCGCACAACATGACAACCATACACCCGGAAACTACATCCTTCCCATTGTTTCTAATAGGGCGGATGTAGGCTAGTGTCCTTCAATATTATTGCAAATTCATCACAGATTTTACTCTAACAGTCACCTCTAACACGAAGTATTGTGCACATATTGGTAGGTAATGGACTAGTGCCAATGACATAGCCTACTGTAGGCCTACTAAGCCTACTTAGTTTCATGTGTACAGTGTAGGAGTACCGGAAAAATGGAGGTGATAAATCGGCACCAACAGATCTAGACTAGGCTAGTACCTAGTTCTTTATATAGCTTACCGGTATCTTGGGAAGTGAAAAATGGTCCTTCTCATAAGCATTCCAGTCTAACAACTCGGCTGTCACGGCCGTGTACCCTAAGCTAGGCTATAGGCCTAGGCTACAGAATATGCCAGGCTTTGCCTAGTAGGCCTAGCCTAGTTTAGCTCAATATTTTACCTGGTGGCACGAACTCTGTCATCTAGTTGGTCTAGACACGGCTTCAAGAGTCCTACAATACCATCGACCAGGGCATCTCGAGTAGGAGAAACCAAGTCCTCAGTTCGGTCATCGACGGACGTACAAGTGCTCTCTGTGTCCGCCATCTTTGTTTAGATTTGACATAAGACATTTTGGAGCATTCGGTAACTATTACTTGGTTATCATATATAACGGTGCCACGGTGGATTGTTTTGCATTATATTTCAAACAAGGTGAGCAGAAAGAAAATATAAGTGTACACATGTTTTATTTAGGCTTTTGACAATAACCGAATTGTGTCCCAGCGGGCCAGACCGGCAAATTTGTACGTATTGGAAGAGTGTAGCCACGGCATAGTAACAATACGTAGCCCTCCCTGCAATATTATATGGAGCAAATTTTATAGATTTTACTAAAAATTAAATAGAGCAGCTCCAAAGAATAGAAAATAGTGTAAGTAGACAGATACTGGGGGCACCAAGATCACGCAAATGGCAGCTATCTTACTTGAATCTTACTTGAAGTCGTCTAGAGGTCCCGTCCTCACAGTCGTGGTCCGCCACCGCTATGAGAGGAGAAGTAATAATAATAATAATCTGGTTACTTATATAGCGCCCGTATCTCCTCCTTCGAGGATTCACAAGCGCTTGGCTTTCTTTAGTCTACCAGAGACCATTACTCATCCCCCTTGCTCATGGGGAGATGGTAACCGCCGACTGTATCCCAGAAAAACTTTTCAATCTGAGCGGTGATTGAACGCGAGACCTTCAAGATGGGAATCAAGCACGCTATCAACTGAGCCAGCCGGACAGCATATCACGTATGAAAGCTAGAATAATGGAAGGACAACTAAAATACTTACTGTACACTATACATTGAGAGAGAAAGGGAATCAACTGCTTGGAAGAATAGTATAAGTGATGAAGGAACAAAAACAGAAGAATAGATGGATAAAAGGATTAATAGAGGACAGAAAAATGGTTGGGATTAAAGGAGGTATGGTAACAAACGAAGAGATAAAGACAAAGGTAAGAATGTGGGATACCAAACAATGGAAGAGTGAAATGGATGAAAAGACAAGTTTGAAAATGTATAGAGAATGGAGAAGAGAGATGGGAGGCCAAGATAATGTGTATGACAATAGGGAGGCATCAGTGATACTGTTTAAGTGTAGAAGCAACAAAATTAATCTGGGCGATAGAAAGAGATTTAGCAATGAGATGACTGAATGTGTAATGTGTGGACAAGAATATGAGGACCTGAAGCACTTTGTGTTACACTGCCCATCATACAGCGAGGTGAGAAGAATAAATCCAGCACTGCAGCAGCCCTACCAGGAGAAAGAAGACATCATCATTGGCAACATGCTCTTCAACAACGAGGCCATAGAAGAAAATAAAATAACTATCTACAAATTTTGGAATATTCGTAATGATAAAATAATAGAGATGCAATAATATAAACAGAAAAGACCCAGACCGCAAGAAACAAAAAACATCAGGAAGTGCCGATTTGAAGGCTATACTTCCGCCATACAACTGAACTGAACAGTACAGTATTAGAATATCCGGGAGGTCATGTACGGAGCGCCGGATTCGCGGTGTGGTTCTCGGAGAGTGTGGAAGTGCCTGCTCTCTCTCCTGTTTCCTCTCGGTTTTTCTTGTGTGTGAGTGTGTGCATGGTCGA
This sequence comes from Paralithodes platypus, assembly GCA_032716605.1. Lineage (NCBI taxonomy): Eukaryota > Metazoa > Arthropoda > Malacostraca > Decapoda > Lithodidae > Paralithodes > Paralithodes platypus. The sequence continues at coordinate 13,217,849 of CM064575.1, forward strand.
CTGGGACCTCGTGGAGGTTCTAGCCATGTCCGATAGTGTGGAGAGTGGTGAGTGAGCGGTCTGGTGTCGCCGGGTCCGCGATCTGCAAGACTCCTCAGTATCCTACGGTACTATCGGGCCTGTGGACCGGGATGTTACCTCGGAAGACTTACTGACTGTCCTACGGGTCCTTAAGGCCTCAGGGGCAGGAGCCCCCTGTCCCCTCCTGGAGGCTCATCGCCTTCCCGCTAGCTTCCCGGGCCCTGGTGATCCCCCCCAAATCCCTCACGGTCCGCCTCATGTTTCAGGGTCCGCTCTCGGTCCGTATGCAATTTTGCTCGGTATCGTATCCCGTCTCTGTGTATCATTTCCCCATGCTTAGGTGTTACGATTGCCACCAGTTCGGTCATGGGTCCACCTCCTGCAGGAGCTCGGTCAGGTGCTCGATGTGTAGCGGGGGTCACCGGTTCCACTCCAAGGAGGGAGTACGGTGCGAGATGGACCTGTTCTGCTACCTGTGCCTCGGCAACCATCGTGTTGTGTCGTGTACCTGCCCAATTTATGGCAGGGCGGTGGAGCTCCACTGTGCGGTTCGTGAAGATGGGGCCTATGTGCTGGACTTCAACCGAGAGCTGCGCGCGCTTCCGGCCCGGTTTCGTCGGTCGGCGGCTGCCCCTAAGGGGACCGCGGCGTCGCCTCGTCCGTCGTCGTTGTCTCGCCTTGGATCCACGCCCGTCCGTGATCCGTCTGTGTCCACCCCATCGCGGGACGCGCCGCGGCCACGTCTGCGTTCCCCTCCCCGTCGTCCGGCTCTCTCGCTCGCGAACTGCTTTTCTGCATTCGCCGCCCCCGATGAGGAAAAGTCGGTGGTGATTCAGTCGCGTCGCCTTCGGTCGCCGTCCCGTCCGTGGTCGTACTTGCAAGCTGTCAGTCGCCCTCCCTCCCCACCTCGTGCCTGTGTTGCTCGCTGTCCCAGTCCGCACAGCCGCCCCCCCGCTCGGGTTCATTCGGGTGTTTCAGACGCGCCATCAGACGTTTCCGCCCCGTCGGAGCCGAAACGATCGGGAGTCCGTCAGAGAGGCGAACGGGAATGGTGAGTCAACTTCACTGAGCGGTGCACATACACGGCACCTTGTGCTAGACAGGCACACTACCCGTCTAGCACAAGGTGCCGTGTATGTGCACCGCTCAGTGAAGTTGACTCACCATTCCCGTTTTTTCGGCTCAGGCTTGTTCCTCTCTGTTCGGAGCCTTCGCTTCCCGGAAGGTGAAGTAGTGTAAAGTCAGTGAAAATAGGTTAGCCTAAACAGACCTCGGATGCGGAAATACCTTGAGCCGACCAGGCCAAGTGGGATATCTCTATTGGTCTAACTGGTATAGCGTCTGCCTCACAACCCAAGGGTCGAGAGTTCAAGCCCCCACCAGGGCTTCATATTGTCGGGAGGCTATTCCCGCATCTAACGAAGTTTAGGTGTGATGGTAAAATTGTTCAGATGGTTGAGAGTAAGATCGGAGCTCCATAAATCCTTTTTCGGGTATGGTGTAAAAACCAATTTCTACACGTATAGATGGATAGAAGCCGAAGGAGGGTAGTTTTGAAATTAGATATATGTGCCAGATTCTATCGAAGGCTTTCAATGTGTCTAGTACAATAGGAAAAGTCCAGCATCATCAATAATTTGTCTCGCTGACAACAATTGGTTAGTTATTATGTTCCTTCCAACAACCAACTATACTCCTAAAATCGATTTATGAAATTTACAAACACATGTGGCAGTCCGTGGATTCGAACCCAGGATGCTCACACCGAAAATCAACACCTTATGCATCGCACCACGAAGACAGTTAAAGGATGGTGGACACTGCCTACGATTTATTATGCAACTTCGAATCCTGCATATCAATCTAAGCATGTACACACATCCCAACTGCAACTCACGTAGGCTATGCATATGTGAATGGAAAGAGCAATTAATGGGGCCTTAACCACTAGGGAAGTCCTCTCGATAAATCACTCCTGAACCAATATCAATTATTATGTTCCTTCCAACAACCAACTATACTCCTAAAATCGATTTATGAAATTTACAAACACATGTGGCAGTCCGTGGATTCGAACCCAGGATGCTCACACCTTATGCATCGCACCACGAAGACAGTTAAAGGATGGTGGACACTGCCTACGATTTATTATGCAACTTCGAATCCTGCATATCAATCTAAGCATGCACACACATCCCAACTGCAACTCACGTAGGCTATGCAGATGTGAATGGAAAGAGCAATTAATGGGGCCTTAACCACTAGGGAAGTCCTCTCGATAAATCACTCCTGAACCAATATCAATTATTATGTTCCTTCCAACAACCAACTATACTCCTAAAAAGTTGTAAGATTAAGAATATCCTTTGAACTCCTTCATTATGGGTGACGGTTTTCTCAGTTTATTATGGCTAGTTAAACGATAATTGTTATGCCCTGTTTTTCTACAGGATTAACTTGGGTAATGTGAGTTCTAACTGACTGGGTATAGAAGGCTGCATGCACAAAACAAGGTATGAGGAATAGAGAACACAAAATAAACACACGGTAACAAGACACACGATCACGTTTATTGATGTACACACTTCTGAATACTCGTACAAGACAAATGGTAGAACTGAACAACACTAGCATAAGTGGATCTGGATGGAGCCTAGTCTCCCACTTCCAACGTTCAGGTATTAATCTTCTGATCACTGGCTTTATTCACAAGTTTATATACTGGAGACCATCAATGTTACTTATAGATTCGAATTCACTGTTGGATTTATTACTGGTAGCTCTGGTGCACAAGTAGTAGTTCACAGACTAGATTAGACACGCGTATTTTAGAGCACGGGAATTCTAGTAACCTCAGGGGGTACTGATCTAAGTTTTATATTCTTGTATCAGAAATACATAGAACGCAAATCAGTGGGCGAACATTCAGATATCACTAGGGTTTCACTTCTATGTAATAATATCTGGATATATGGATAATTACGAGAGTTAATATCGCCTGTTAATTAATCAACACTGATACGCTTAGCACTTCCTAATGGAATGGTTATATATGAATTATACTGGGGCAAAGATATAGCCACTTCATAGAAATATTAATAAGTGAATCTCTAAATAGCACTGTAACACTGTAGTACTGATAGAGTGAATCTTGGGTAGTATTTGATTGGTCTGGCCCTGGTTATCTTGCGTCCGTGATGTTGGGGGCTAACGACTGGTTCCGCGGCCGTCCAGATGGTCCATATGTAGGAAGTTCTCAAGTACGTGGACAGGTCCTATCCAAATCTGCCACGGAGTCTGCCGGCTCTGGAACTCAATTCTCAGCAACCAACAATGATAGAACTGGAGGTCAACTCTGGTGACCAACCACTGGTTGGTGTCTATCTTTCAACTGATTTTACTGGGGGCTGGAGCTTGATTTATAGGGGTGGTTTTGGACCCTGTAGGCCATAGGGATCTCGAGTTTTGATGGACTTATTTGAGCTCTCAATTGATACGGGAACTAGGTAAGGTGGTGATTACTGTTGTGGCACATGGCTATATGGAGCCTTCATAATGTGATATAACTGAGCCTTAGTAAGAGGTACTATTTTGGCTATACTGGAAGTATTTAGGGGAGAGAGACTGGATCTACTTTGCGAGGAGGATTGGGACAGCTGTGATGGGAGCGTCTCTCTTAGATTGTTCAGTCTTCATTCTATGGTATAGCTGAGGTGCTAATTTGGTTATTGGAGTGTGCAAGAAAGGTTAATGGGTTATTGTGGGTTAATAGAGGTTAGTCAGGGTGTTAGTTATACATGGTTAGTTCAGTGATAGGAAGAATTCCTGGGCTACCTGGCAATGACCCAGAAGTCAAAACAGGGGTCAGGTATACCTCCGCAGGGGTCGGGGTCTCCCTCCTCGGGTGGGTAAAAAGGGGGAGGTGCGCGTCCTCTCTCTGTGATGGTCGTCCGGGCGGCTGTGGCTGGGGGCTTGCCATATTACAAGTGTTTGTAATAACCCTCTGTTTATGAGACAGATGTGGGTGTTCGTAATACTAAAACCGAAGGTGCCTTGACCAGCTGGTTTAATTGGTTGGGTTGTTAATTGCATGGTTTGTTGGGTGTGGGGGAGATTGCTAACTCTGCCACATTTATCTGGAAGTATGGCAATAGAAGTTAGTCACTGGCGAGGCAGCTAGCCTCGCACTGACGATCATTTGGTACAGAGTTGTGAATGGGTTGTGAGGGAATAGATGGCATGCAAAGGGTTAGTAAAGTTCTAATGGTGTTCCTTCCTACTGGGGAAAGGTAGGCTGGATAGGAGTATATATACAAAAGGTTTGAGAATGTTAGTAACGGAAAAGTTAAGGATATTCAGGGGGTATGCTGGAGAGGCTAGGTCGGAAGGGAGTCGAGGAGCGTGGGGGGTTAACGAGAGGGAGAGGGTTAAGGGGGGCTACATGGAAGTTTGACCCTAAGGTCTCTGGGCGTAGGGGTGGCATTAGACTACAGTTGGTATCGTAGCCTGGGGGTTAATGACAGGGAAGGTATGTTAGCCAAACGCTACTGGGGGATGAGCAATATGTGGTGGTATATGAGTCTGGAAAGGATAGAATCATGTGGGCTGTGGGGAAGAGGAGGTTAACTGTAGGTGTGTGCTTGACTGTGGATAAAAGTAGAGAAAAACATGGTGTATTATTACTCGTCAATACGATGGTTATGGACACTGTTAATCTGACACTATTTCTTGCTGACCTAGTTGTTCCTGGGAACTGCGTTTTCTATGACATATATACCAAAGAAAGCGGCAGTTCGTAGGGGTAGCTTCGGTATTGTTTCGTGGTGGAAATGCGGCGAGACAATGGTAAAAGAGGGTTGGGTATACAATTTCTGGTTGGGGTAAGAATTAGAGTTACTGCATGGTGGCTAACATCTTCAGTCATTTCTGTCTAGGTCTTACAGGAATAATGGTTATATATAGGCTACACTGGTGGGTGTCATAGTTTCTTATCAATTAGGACATGGGGTTTTAACATATTACTTCTCGGATGGAAGAACATACATAGATTTATGGGGGCGGTTGGTCTTCAGAAACTTAGTCTGGCAAGACAAGGTATTTTTAGGGGGTTAACATATTACTTCTCGGATGGAAGAACATACATAGATTTATGCCTGTCTGAACTGGTTGGCATTGGCTCAACCTAGGGACAGGGCCTGGGTGTATTAAATTAAGGTGTATTCATGTTCATCATCATGTAGGTAGAGTCTGGCGGGTAAGAGGTGTAGGACACGAGGGGTAGTGGATACGCGAGGTGGGGGAGGGTTGTGAATTGGAAAGGGGGTGGTTTGAGGCTAGGCGTCGCGCCGCTTGTGACCTAGGATAGTGACCCTTAATGCGCTGGACATAGGGGTGGCATTTCCCTACGATCGAACAGGTAGGGTGGTGTGTGCAGCGGGGCGTGAAGGATAAGCGGACAGGATGACCCAAAACAGGGTGCCACTGAGCATAGGGTCACGAAGCAAAATAGAGTAGTGTGGATTGTGGATACGAAGGAGGTGATTGGAAGACGTATAACAATTGTGGAAAAGTAAATGGAAGAGATGAACACAATGGCGGATAAAAGATAATTAACCTAAGGATTGAATACATGCATGAATGACGACATTATAGCCGTCGTCCTAATAAGATGATGAAACCGGGTTGGTATGCACGTGGCACAATACGACACAAGGACAGTGCCGCTATGTCGTATCAATACTGGTGGCATACTCCGGTTAATATTATATATACACTTAGTTACTAGAAGAACAAGGCAAGGGGGGGGGGGGGGGCGACTGAGCACGGGGGTACATATGTCTATACTCGTCATGGAAAGGGAGATACGAGGTAGCTTTCCTGGATCTCTCCTGATAATCGTCTGCAGATTGGTCATAGTGAGTTTATCCGAATTAACAGGCCTAAATCAATACAATAACTGGCATAGGGTTATCGGGTGTATAGAGTCGTGGTTAAAGGTTAGGAATCTATAGTTAGTGGATAAAACAACGGGAGGTTAGAGACATAGAATTGCTAGAATTGGGGGGGGGGACTCTGATTGTTATATAACTAAATACAGGGCTGACGTAATCACGATCTGATTTGGTGTGAAATGGAAGCTAAGGTGTCTTAGATCGCCTCGAACCTACACAATGAAAGTATTATAGCCTGTATGGTGGTTACCTAATTAAATACATACTTAGGTGGTACATCAAGAATATCAGTGAGTAAAGTATTGTGGTTTGTATATTAGAAGACTGTGATTGAGAGACGTATAATATGTGGAATGAATTGAGAGGGAGAGAGAGACCAAATCGGGAATGGAAAAGGGGCCTGGGATCTCGTTGGGGATGGGAGTTTCGCTCTCAGGATTTTCGTTCCTGTGGCTCGTTAGGGTTGGAGGTTTCGCTCTCAGGTTTTTCGTTCCTGTGGTATTTTAATAATATTCAGCTTGCGAAGGCCCTCTTGGAATTAAAAGGCTTCAAACTATCTCAATTAACCCATCAACTACCACAGAACCTTCCTGAATGGAATATAACTGTCTAATGATAGCCAGAATGAAATATAGAAAGACATCACCTGTGCTGAATGATTAATTAATGAGCTGGACTAATTCGCGAGTCTTTATTACTGAAAATAGGTGAATAGACTGGGTTCAGTAATTACACTGGTTCAAGTTATTCATTAATTCAGGGTCAGTTATGCAGCAGATAATGGGTTGGTCGATCTCTGGAGCGATGTCCCACCATAAATCATGAGAGATGGCGCCAATGAAACTGATGAGTCATTTTAGTGTGGGAGGCAGTGATTCAAGTCAATGCTGAAGAATGTGTTGTAGGGTACCTTACCTTATGATGTGGTGATGTTGAAGGTGCTGAACATGGGGATCCCTCAAATAACCTGTCAGTATCGTAGTTGATTAGGCTGGCGTCGTCATCGATGGAGCCTGAAGATATTCTGGTGCGACTTGCAGAGGGTTGGACACAGAAAGTTGTGTCTGAGGTAGAGGTTCCGGTTAGCGACGCAGGAGGGCTTGCGAAATTGAGATATTGTTAGGTTTGTCAGTACTTACCTGGTCTGAGATGCAGAATTGCTGTTGAGGTACATAGCTTCCAGTGGCCCTAGTTGCCCAATTTTTGTGTTAGTTATTTAAATATGCTTTAGCATACTGTAGGTGTTGCTGTACTGTTTAAGTTGGGACTTTTGCTGGCAGGTAGTTACTACATATTGCTGTAGTTTTGTGACAGCACAGCGCATGGAACAAGGGCGTGTACAAAGAGTTAAGTTCAGTTCTATGAAGGCTGGAGGAAATTTGAATGCCTTTGACTATTTAGAATAGGCCTAAAAACACTGGACAAAATTAGATACACGGTACCTAGGATGATGATGATGATGATTATTATTATTATTATTATTATTATTATTAATATGCGAGACAATCATTCTAAGCCGCATGCAATGGACCACTTGCGAGTTTCGTTCTATAAGGAAGTTGGAGCTGTAGGCTAGTCATCGATATTTAGAAGAATAACCAGCTATAATACGGTTTTAGTAAATTTATAAATACATCAAACCAAATTCAACATAGGGCCTACTATTTATCCATCAGAAACTTACATAATTAATAAATTTGTGTTTATTATCGATGTTTACAGGCCGAACTTCCTTATAGCCTGAAACTCGCAAGTGGTCAATTTTCTGGAGGCGACAAGAATATAATGTAAAGTTGACGAAATGACTGAAGGCAATAAGAGCCTAAATCCGGGTCCACTATATTGGCCGAGTAGACTGGAGATATTGGCCAAGTGTTTCAATAACATAACGATTTGAAGCAGCTGATGAGGTTTACGGTTATTTTATATATGTTTTGTTTCGTTCACAGTAGGTTTCGCCCACAGTAATATTTGTATTTATTTATTTAGTATTTTTTTTTTTCCGTTATTAATTTTGTTTGTTTGTTTTTGTTTGTTTACCTGGCGAATGTGCACTTGGTTGTTTTATGCAAGAGAACTATTTCAAGGTGAATGGTTCTTGGTAGACTACTGTGCAATTATTTTGTGCTTATTATTGCAACTGAAAGATGGGGGTTAAGGCCCCATTAATTACTCCTTCCTTTCATCTATACATAGCCTATGATAGCGCAGTTGGAAAGTGTGTACATGCTTAGATTGATATGCAGGGTTCGAAACTGCATAATAAATCGTAGGTTTGGCCACCTTTCTTTAACTGTCTTCATAGCGCAATGGATAAATGCACTGAATTTCGGTGCGAGCATCCTAGGTTCGAATCCCTGGACTGCCACATGTATTTGTTGATTTCATTAATTGAGTTTAGGAGTAAAGTCGGTTGGTGGAGGTAACATAATAATTCTTCAGGTTCAGGGGTAGTTTATAGAGAGGCCTAAGGCCTTCCTAAGGGTTAAGGCCCCATTAATTACTCCTTCCTTTCATCTATACATAGCCTATGATAGCGCAGTTGGAAAGTGTGTACATGCTTAGATTGATATGCAGGATTCGAAACTGCATAGCCTAATAAATCGTAGGCTTGTCCACCTTTCTTTAACTGTCTTCATAGCGCAATGGATAAATGCACTGAATTTCGGTGTGAGCATCCTAGGTTCGAATCCCTGGACTGCCACATGTATTTGTTGATTTCATTAATTGAGTTTAGGAGTAAAGTCGGTTGGTGGAGGTAACATAATAAATCATCCGCCTCTAGTCACCTATTGTGCGTCACCCATCCCACATCAACCGAAGCACGTCACTAGCTCCACATCACTTGTCATGACACCCAACCTGTCATTTGCTACACATTACTCCCCGCACATCACATGTCGTCAGTCATCACCCACCTCACATCATCTACCGAACGTCACCCACCACAAGTCACACCACACATCATCTACCGAACGTCACCCACCACAAGTCACACCACACATCATCTACCGAACATCACCCACCACAAGTCACACCGCACATCATCTACCGAACATCACCCACAGCAAGTCACACCCCACATCAACTACCGAACGTCACCCACCACAAGTCACACCACACATCATCTACCGAACATCACCCACCACAAGTCACACCGCACATCATCTACCGAACATCACCCACAGCAAGTCACACCCCACATCAACTAACGAACGTCACCCACCACAAGTCACACCGCACATCAACTACCGAACGTCACACCGCACATCAACTACCGAACGTCACCCACCACAAGTCACACCACACATCAACTACCGAACGTCACCCACCACAAGTCACAACGCACATCATCTACCGAACGCCACACACCACACATCAACTACCGAACGTCACCCACCACAAGTCACAACGCACATCATCTACCGAACGTCACCCACCACAAGTCACAACGCACATCATCTACCGAACGTCACCCACCACAAGTCACACGACACATCAACTACAGAACGTCACCCACCACAAGTCGCACATCACACGTCGTCAGTCGTCACCCACCTCACATTATCTACCGAACGTCACCCACCACAAGTCACACCGTACATCAACTACCGAACGTCACCCACCACAAGTCACACCGCACATCAACTACAGAACGTCACCCACCACAAGTCACAACGCACATCATCTACCGAACGCCACACACCACAAGTCACACCACACATCAACTACCGAACGTCACCCACCACAAGTCACAACGCACATCATCTACCGAACGTCACCCACCACAAGTCACACCGCACATCATCCATTCCATGTCACTCGTGACACAATATTCACACGTCACCCACTGCAAGTACAGGGAGGGAGGAGGAACGATGATGATGTAGCTTAACGTGAGTGGGCGACAGAGGTGTTAATGGCATGTTAGCGAATTGCATCATTGCAGCCTATTACTAGACGAGTTTATGCAGCTTAAAAATTGCCTTTGAAATTTCAGTAGTATAATAGGATATCGAGAAACTGTTTCAGTAAAAGTGCCTGTTTTTTTGCTAACCTATCCAACACTTACTGTATTATATCAAGAAACTATTGAGCAGCCTGGAGACGAACCTACCTCAGTAGCCTCTCGTCTCCCGCTCAGTATACGCTTATCTATTTTACCATCTCGATAGTGGTCTAGCCTTGAGCTGTCGCATAGACGATTTTATCGTTTAGCACCTTCGAGTTCTTGTTGGGATGAACTTAGGTAGACGTATCAACTTATATTTTTAAACAACCGTTAGGGCCTATTATATGCCAGCCGGGGTTTGTCTCCCGCTCATTAGCTTATCTACCTAACACTATAATGTATGCATGTATAGGCCTATACTCAGGCACATACCCCATAGCTAAGGGTGGCCGAATCGAGACAGAGCCCGAACAGAAACAACAAAATAAAATAAAAATAGAAAATGCACACACATCTAGGTCGCCCAGGAGAAGACCCAGAGACCAAGTAGCCTACTATGATGGGGTCCCCAGCAAAAGATTCCCAGGTCCCAGATCTCCCTGAGAGGTTCCGGAACACTGGTCAGTGGTCACATCTAACTGCATACCAAAATTCAGCTCAGTATCTAAGAATAATACGGTAACAAATCAAAATTGCCGTATCCACCCCTCTACATAAAATCCTCAAGAAAACAAAAAGAAGAACCATATGTAAAAGTCGATAATTGACACTTTCAGCGTTTCGCCGTAGGTAAAAAAATGCAGCATGATTACGATAGTTCGCAATTTGAACTGATTATTTAGTTTTGATCCAATTTAATCGGCTTGCATAGTCACAAGACAGAGTTTAGTGTGCAACGTTTTTCCTTAGCAACCTCATGAGATCAGTTAATGTGGATTTACACGAGAGCTCTTCCGACATCTTTATTCTGGCAACATTTAACCCTTTTCAGGATACGATGACGCGTGTCTGTTATATTCTGGCTAATGTTATACAGCTTAGGAAGGATGTCTAGGAATAAAAAGGGGCATTGTATATCTCAGTTTCACCTTCTGACTAACAAAATTCCTTCCTAAACATAATAGAATCGTCTAATGATAGCTAGAATAAAAAGATGCGTCCTCGAATACTTAGGGTTACCAACTATGTTGCATTGATATCGACAAAACTAAAGGTTGCTTATTTTTGAGCGACATAATTCGTATCAAAGTTTAATTGACCACCTGCGAGTTTCAGGATATAAGGAAGTTGGAGTGGTAAACATCGGTATTAAACAGAAATGCAATAATAATGTAAGTTTCTGATGGATAAAGACTGTTGAATTAGATTTTATGTATTTGTAAATATATTACAGCCGTATTGTATCTTGTAATTCTGTTAAACATCGATGTCTACAACTCCAACTTCCTCATAGAGCAAACATCGCAAGTGGTCAATTCAGAAGCAGCCAGACTAGAGTTAACCACTTCTGTACCGTCGATATAATTTTTATTATATTCTGGCTACTACTAATCGATTTTATTCCGTTTATGAAGGCTCTCTAACAATTGTAAGGGTTCGAACTATCTCAACCAACCCTCTTAACTACCACAAATCCTTCCTAAGCTGCATAAAATCGTCTAAATATAGCTAGAACAAAATATAACAGACGTCGCAGCTGGTACAGAAAGAGTTAAGGGGAGGAAGACTGTTTTTCTGGACCCCCTTCTCCCTAATGTTTAGCCCCACTAGTTTTGAGATTATAAGACTGCGAACGCCCATTAGCTTGACGATTTTAACACCTTTCGCCCCATTTCGTTGTCAATTGTAAGACCTTTCGTGCCATTTAGGTGTCGATTATTTCCTGGCGAGCGATAGTGAGCCTGCAATTTTAAGAGGAACCGGCCTTCGGCCGGAACATTTTTCTACCAAAAAATTTACAAATTTATCTTGAAGGGGGGGTCTAGGTTTTTTTTTTTTCTAAGCTTGATGGAGGTCTAGCGAGGAAACTAAAAAAATATATGAATAAATGAATTAATAGACCAAACAAACGGTCAGTCTCCCCTTAAGGTGGATTTACACAGAGATTTCCCCATAACTCTCGATCCGCAACTTATTTTCTGTCAATATTTCGCATTGGTATCGGTAGCTAAATTGAATTGAGATCATAATAGGTGACATCGTTTTATGTAGATACTGCCTGCTCCAAATTGCGAATAAAGGTTGCGGGAAAATGGTTCGTATAAATTTACCTTCATCGAGATATGTTGCCGAAAAAAGTGCTCGTGTATATCCGCCTTAAGGAATAAAGAAGTAATTTCCACATAGCCTTCAAGTGCCACGCGCAAATACGCATCGGATTACATTGTATGTAAATGCGGCCTAGATCTGCGCCATTACAACACGGGTAGGCTATGACGTCCGCGGTGTTGCCAGGTAAAGGACAGACAAAGAAGCTCCATAGCCATAGGCATACAAGGACGTCTATCTATCTATCTATCTATATGCTCAGGCCCAATCCCCATTTTTCCTATTTTGTTATTTTTATTTTCTATTTCATTCTATTTTATTATTTTTGTTTTGTGTTTTATTAATTAAAATGTAAAACTTGCAAACTAAACAAACCAAAACTGGGACAAAGACAATATAAAGTCAAATTAACTTATCAAAATCGCTATGTGGAAACAACGCTTACTAACAATAATAATAATAATAATAATATAATCAAAGTTTAATCATTATAAAGGACATAATCAAGCCATTATTCATCCACAAGTAATTTTCTTTCTAGCGTTCGACAAGTCAGGCTAAAACGCCTGACTGGCGAGCCAATTCCATGGAAGTGTTGAGCGTTGAAGTTTTGCTTGAGGAAGACACCACAGAAATGCTGTTCACCCAGTTATTGGGTGAAATCCGGCTGACCAATTGGAATCTACATATCTCAATGGGAACACATAGCAGCAGTAAAAGAAGAAAATACATATACAGTAGCCTATACTCCATATAATTCTGAATAATATTGTTAATCATTATTGTGAGGTGGCATTGGCTAGCCTGCTACAAATCTGACATCCCAGGATCGATTCTCAACCAGGCAGCTGGCATCTTACTGGCACTCAGTCAACTCGGCTACCCCACTTGTAAAGGTTAGGTTGGTAGGCTATAGGTATGCTCACATAAGCACATGATCACAAAACAAATGTCCGATTGGCTTGATTGGAGATAGGGTCATACCTGTTGATCTTGGATGGTATTGGTGAATAAATGTAAGCTTTTGGAGTTGATCTTGGATGGTATTGGTGAATAAATGTAAGCTTTTGGATGACCTCGATAAGTACCTGGACCGTATTCCAAGTCATGTATAACTCAAGACCAATAATATACCGGTATATTATTGGTCTTGGTATAACTTGGGCACAATGTCCGCAACTGTGAGTGCGCCTGTTGAGGAGCTTGGGTCAAACCTGGCAAAATTATGTTGTAGTAGGCTACACTGTAAAAACAAATATGGGTATGGAATGGGTAGTTAAAGTGACCATAATATACCCTTGAAAAAGATATATTGGTATTGATAAGCTCATTTAATATAAGGATATACAGATAAATCACTATCAATATAATCGATGATTGTATATATTTGTTTATACCTCTAGGCTATATATTTTACAATACCCTTCCTGATCTTATAGGTAGCCCTGACAACTTTATTTTAACACTACCTGTTCCGACGATCTGGAGGGGGGGGGGGGGGGTTTATGTGATGCTTGTTTGCAGTTATTTTAGAGGTAGACTCCGCTTCAGTAATCATAAACATTACAAATGAAATATGAAAATGAGCGCTGTGACAAATATGTGCCAGTTTTACATTGCATATATATATATATATATATATATATATATATATATATATATATATATATATATATATATATATATATATATATATATATATATATATATATATATATATATATATATAGGCCTACTGTATATAAAAGACAAGTTTTCTTCAGTGGAAATCTGCATATGCCTCAGCCTGAATATATTTAGATTTGATAACCATTCAAAGCTTCCTAAACTAATCAGTATTGTAGTTTTTTCCCTTCAGAGATGGTGGATGATCAAGCGCCGTTAGAGTTCGATATATCTAATTACCTGAACATTATAATGAAAACGCCACTATGAGTATATATATAATGTAAAAGACAACCAATAACTAATAGCTTTAGCACAATTATTTAAAGTTTTTTTAATCTGCCTCTAAGTGACAAACACTTATAAACGTTTTGTGGAAGGCTTGTTAACGTGTTTTCCCTTCGCAACCGTTATAATAATAGTGAATTAATAATACTTATTTATTGTATATAAAAGGACGATATATTTACATTTATTTACTGTCGTTTGATTGTGTATAGTCTACTATATTAATCAACCAAATTCCTTTCATAAACGTTTTCTGCATGTTTTGAAGGGTTATCGGGCAGCGGGCAGCTGTGTTGGCAACAAAAGAGGCGGTGTTTGTGTGGTGACTCAGGTCTCTCCAGTGTTGCCAAGCTACTTGCTCGGGAAATTTACTTCAATTTAGCGACAACTATTGTTATCTAGCGATGTGGATCCTATAATTAATCTACATACTTTAGCCATTTCTTTGGTATATTATATACATTGACTAATTTCCTATGGATAGTTTGGCTACCAATAGTTTAGCTATATTTGAAAGACTAATCTAGCGGTATTTGTAATACGTATTTTGTTACCGTGGACTCGTCGACTTGTAGAAGTGGTGTGAGAGCGAGACTTCAGAGCTGCCAGACGAAACGTACTCGGTTAGTGCAACTCTCAACGTGGTGGGGGGTGGCTGTGCGACTTTTCTTCGTCTTATTTAGAATGGTTGTCCTGGTTTGAACATTGTTCGGTCATGCCCCCTATTCACGTTTGATTGTTACGTATTACTGTGATGAACTGACGTGCTTGTCATTGGTGTCTCGTATCCCTTCGCCTTCGTATTTTTTTAACGTGAACATAAAGTTTTGGTTTGTGCTAGTTTAGTGTCCACATACGGAAGAACATAGAAAGATGTACACATATTCGACATTATAAATTGTGTATGAGTCTGAAAATGGTAATAGTGTGTAAGGAGGGCAAAGTAAGAGGAGCGGTGTAGTAGGTGGGGGTAAAAGACTCCCGCCTCTGCCCGCCCCGCCAACCCGTCCTACTTCTGGCAGTTATTCCATTGATCACTGACGCCCCAAGTATATAGCCGATCCACCATGGCGTCTAGGAGTGCCAGGGCAGCTCACCCGTGTGTGAACAAGAAAACGAGTGCCAAGAGTCGTGACACGGAAAGGGCAAGCAGTTTGAAGGGGCGAGCGACCTTAGCGCCAGCCCCCACCACAGACTCAGCGTGGCACCTTGAACACAACCAAAACAAACGAGAGACTAGGGGCGTATCCAACACGTGTGGCAGGGTGGTGTGGTACCCCCTGTTGTCTTGTACCTCGCCTGTGCCCTTGTTACTGGTCCTCACCCTGCTAACAACCACCCTATTACCAGGGGTCGCTTCCCACCCTGGAAAGAGGAAACCACACGTCAGGGAAAGGAGGGAGCTCATCAGCGATAATACGGTAAGCAAGAAAATAATAGATGGTTTATAGCCAAATTAGGCTAACTAGCCTATAGCAACACCGTTTGATATTTTGAAAGGATATTAGAACTTTCCCAGTTATTTAATTATATATTTACAAACTAGGTTTGATAATAGGCTAGGCCTAGATTTATAATTAACCACTTTCAAGTCTCGGAATTTATTTTCGATTTAGCCTACTCATGCTCGAGATAGGCTACCCATGTTGTAGTTGTCAATTATGCTAAATATCGATAGGCTATACAAAACTACTTTCATATAGCCTGAAACTCGAAAATGGTCAGTAAGATCCATTAGAACACCTTTTGGTATTAGCCTAGCCTAGGCCTATAAGCTTTATATTTAGGCTACCGGTAAAACCTTTTTGGGCTCCAAATCTTTATAATACAACAATAGCCTATATCTGAAGGACAAGAACACACACTGTCACAACCGAAAATACTTAGGCCTAGGCCTACTAAAATCGCAGTTGGTGCTAAAAGTCAGGTTTACCAAAATGAGTTTCAAATTACCTGACCTAATCTAACCCGAACTTCCCTAACCTAGGAAACCTATAAAATAAGAATTTCCTGCATTTACGTAAGAAATTAAGGCTAGGCTATTTTCAAATTTGCATAGGCTAACTTATCCTACGAAGACAAACAAAGGCCGGTCTTGTTGGTCAATATTTACGAGTCGCACCACAGCTGGGATCTCATTTCTAAAGGTAGTTTTGGGTTCTTATCATTCTATGCTTCATTGCTAGGCTAGGCTATATACTTTTTAGGCCTATCCACCGGATTTTTTTTTTTTTTTTTTTTTTTTTTTTTTTTTTTTTTTTAGCATTAGGCTAACCTAACCTAATAGCCCCCAAATACATTTAGGTTAGGTTAGGTTAGGTTTTTTGGTTAGGTTAATGCTAAACAAAAAAAAAAAAAAAATCCGGTGAATAAAAAGTATATAGGCCTAGGCCCTAGCAATGAAGCATAGAATGATAGGAACCCACAACTACCATTAGAAATAAGATCCCAGCTGTGGTGTGACTCGTAAATAAAATTGTAGTTTTGGGTTCCTATCATTCTATGCTTGCTATATACTTTTTATTCACCGGATTTTTTTTTTCTTTTTTTTTTAGCATTAACCTAACCAAAAAACCTAAGCTAACCTAAATGTATTTGGGGGCTATTAGGTTTGGTTAGGTTAATGCTAAAAAAAAAAAAAAAAGTAGGCCTAGGCCTAGGCCTAAAGACAATTTTGTTTTTCCGGTGGATAAAAAGTATATAGCCTAGCAATGAAGCATAGAATGATAGGAACCCAAAACTACCATTATAAATGAGATCCCAGCTGTGGTGTGACTCGTAAATATTGACCAACAAGACCGGCCTTTGTTTTTCTTCGTAGGATAAGTTAGCCTATGCAAATTTGCAAATAGCCTAGCCTTATTTTCGGTTATACTGATGTTTTGGACCGACAGTTAGCCCATCGATCTATTTAGGCCTAATAGGTCCGGTAGAGCATATACATCATTGCTATATATGGCATTAAGAGCGGAAATGTATTACAAGGGAGAAACAAAAAAAACGCTAAAATACATGTATAGGCCTAGGCTACTGTAAAACAATAAGTTTTTCAGCCAGTACCCAACCAGCGGGGGTGTGGGGGCGGCAGCCCCCACCCATATACTAGGTTAGGTTAGGTTAGGTTGTTAAGTTAGGCTAATGGCACAGAAAAAAAAAAAAAAAAAAGTAACCCAACCAGCGGGGGTGTGGGGGCGGCAGCCCCCACCCATATACTAGGTTAGGTTAGGTAAGGTTGTTAGGTTAGGCTAATAGCCTAGAACATTAAAAAAAAAAAAAAATAGTCTAATAGGGGTGTTTTTAGATTGTTGGATAATGGGTAAATACTCATTTCCGCTCCTCTTCAGTATAAAACAACACTATATATGAAGGAAAAAAATACAAAAAACAAAATAAAACTTACTGAAATCGCTGTCGGTCCAAAAAGTCAGGTTTACCTTATTTTCTTACGTAAATGCAGGAAATTCTTATTTTATGGGTTTCCTAGGTTCGGGAAGTTCGGGTTAGATAAGGTCAGGTAAATTGAAACTCATTTTGGTAAACCTGACTTTTAGCACCAACAGCAATTTTAGTAGGCCTAGGCCTAAGTATTTTCGGTTGTGACAGTGTGTGTTCTTGTCCTTCAGATATAGGCTATTGTTGTATTATAAAGATTTGGAGCCCAAAAAGGTTTTACTGGTAGCCTAAATATAAAGCTTATAGGCCTAGGCTAGGCTAATACCAAAAGGTGGGTCAATATTTACGAGCCGCACCACAGCTGGGATCTCATTTCTA
This sequence comes from Paralithodes platypus, assembly GCA_032716605.1. Classification (NCBI taxonomy): domain Eukaryota; kingdom Metazoa; phylum Arthropoda; class Malacostraca; order Decapoda; family Lithodidae; genus Paralithodes; species Paralithodes platypus. Next base: position 13,235,765 of record CM064575.1, read on the forward strand.
ATGGTAGTTTTGGGTTCCTATCATGTTATGCTTCATTGCTATATAGCCTAGCCTAATTTTTATCCACCGGAAAATATATTGATAAATTTCTATAATTGCACCTAGGCCCTATACGAGCTAAACAATGTATTATTGTATTTAACAGGGAGGTACGACGAGGTAAGTGATGTGGTATAGGTGGCAATATGCGGAAATGGATTATAAGGGCATTCGGATTTTTTTTATTTTAATACCACGAATTTTCCGAGTGTTTTTTTATAAAATAAACTTTTAATTTGCATCAATATATAGTAGTTTGTAATTAATTAGAAATCTCGGGAAAACCTATTTTCCCCATTAGGCCTATTGATCGATGTTGAGACACGCCCCCGATAGTGATTTGAAAAGACATTACCCTAACCTAGTATTATGGGTGGGGGCTGCTGCCCCCACACCCCCGCTGGTTGAGTACTAGGCCTAATCCCTTAGTAAAAAAAAAAAAAAAAAAAATCTCTCTCTCTCTCTCTCTCTCTCTCTCTCTCTCTCTCATGCAAAGTATGGCTGATAAAGGCAGTGTTACCTAGATTGAAATTAAAAATTAGAATTACGTACGGTAATCATAGTGAAAAGGTTACCGTACCGGTACCTGTATTATTTTAATCCGTGGTCACGAATTAAATACTTACGGTACGGTATGCTCTTATTATTGCCTACCATCCCAAAAACTTCATACTCATTGTTTGTCCTAGTTAAGAATGATCAGTTGGAATATGTGATTCAACTATAAAACCCACAGTAATAATGCATCAAAGCATTTAAGATGTATATACGGTACACTAAACTAAAAATATGAACGCTCCATTACTTAAAGCTTTCAGTACGATGACGCCATTTGCACTATGTTCTGGTTAATTGGTTATAATAGAATATTATATGCAGCTTAGGAAGTACCGGTACCTTTAATACCCAATCAAAAGGATAATTTAGATGGTTATTAGCTAGCCTACCCCTTGATTTAGCTATAGATTAAGCTGAATAAAATTGGCGATTTTTACCAGAATAAAATTGTAATGAACGTCATCGTACTAAAGAGGTTAAATGTACTGGTATACACACCTACGGTAGCAGACATGGATAACTGTATCACTAATCTTGCGTCCTAGCCCAGAAGCGACCATAAACACAGCTGTTTCCCCGTGGCACTGTGCCAAGCTGGTTACCTGCACAGTGGCTCTCAGGTATTTCCGGTACCGGTAGGTAGGCCTATGCACTCGTGTGTGTGTATATATATATATATATATATATATATATATATATATATATATATATATATATATATGCCGTTTATATACCGTATATAACTACATTTGTAGTTATTATTTTAAGTGTACCGGTAACGCTACATTAATTTCCACACAATAGGCCTACTAATGAGGTTTCCTGGTGGATCATATAATATATGCTTTCATTAATTTCATTGGAGGTGTTTGGTGTTGTGGTGAAATTAATAAAAAAAATATTAATAAAACTATTTTTTTATTATTAAGTACCGGTATCATATCCTGGCAATTAAAATTGCCTAATATATGTAGGCCTAATGATTTTGTCAGGCATTTCAGAGAACAATTATACAATAGTCTGTCAGTATACTAGGTAGCAGTACCCAACCGTAATTAAATTTAATGAATAAATTCGGGTGCAACATTTTGTGTTCTGATAGGCTACCGGGTAAAATATTTGTGTGTTCAGGGATTGTATGGACGGTGGTGCTGAGGTGGGGTTTGAAAGTACAGCTACCATTATTTCGCTTCACACTAGGCCTATGCTAAACGATATGTAGGCCTATTTCTAATTAATGTAAGTCACCTTACATGAATGTTCTTTTCCATCTTTCAGTCCTATATAAAATAAAAAGAAAACTAGTAAAGACCAATCTCTTAGTTATGACGAGTTGAGCAATCTTTAGTCCAAACTCTCATAACTCAATAAGAACTTTAGCAATCCAGCTGATATTTCTACCAATTAGGAAGAATTGAACAGTAAAGACTAGAGGAATTGAAATGTACAGCTTTATTTCCTCAACCTTCCCCGAATTATACAATACTATGGGGCACAATTTCTAGACTCGTCATAATTACTAGACTATAGTGAGGTATGTATATGTGTGGGGGTTAGGGTACTTGATTTCCCGTGTTTTGTATTAAATATTTTCTAAAAACATGCACAGAATAACCTGGATGAAGACATTTGCTTTATGACTACATGTAACTCCGGCCCCCTGGCCCTGGGTTTGCACCTTTTATCCTCCGAGTCTATCTTTCCTTCTTATTTTTAACTATAGTCGAGTACCGGTACTCTAGTTATGGTTATTTAGTCCAGCTTGTTGTAGGTTCGCTATAACATCAGGTAAGCCAATAGTACTGGTTACACAGGGTGTCAAACGAAAGCCAAATCCATTCTCTTTAGTCTGTGTGTGTGTATGTGTGAGAGAGTGTGTGTGTGTGTGTGTGTGTGTGTGTGTGTGTGTGTGTGTGTGTGTGTGTGTGTGTGTACACCTGATCCCAATTATCTCGGTCTGAATATAAGGAGTCCCGTCGAATTTCCCATTCCAATTAGTCGGCCATTAGCGTCATTTCGGCACACATGCACAGCCTGCCTCACCTGGCCATGAACAGCATTAAAAGTACGGTATTAGTATCTTAGTATTATCAAGCCGTATGGTACCGGTAGCTATTTTTTTCCCCCATAAAATTTGACATAAAATGTTCTCCATAAAATGCTGGCTCGTTCTCTCTCGCCAAGACAAGATCGACACCTGGATGGGGATAAATGTCTTAGAACAGTAAGCTGAATGGAGCCGAATGGATACAACCAAGACAAAGAAAAAAGCAGGTCAGGCTATTGTGGAAGGTATTATCAGTGGGCCATTGGGTAAGCTGACATCTTTATTTCATTCTACCTATATTTATACGATTTTGTGCAGCTTGAGAAGGATCTGTGGTGGTATAAAGAGATAAAGACATAGCCGATACAGAAAGGGTTAACCCCCTTCTGTATCGGCGACGTCTTTTAAATTTAATTCTAGCTATATTTTGACGATTTAGTGCAGTTTAAGAAGGATGTATGGTAGTAAAAAGAGTTAAGGAGGGTAGTTCGAAGCCTCTTAATTGCTGGAGGTCCTCTTTAAACTGAATAAAATCGTCTAATAGTAGCCAGAATAAAATACAAAAGACCGCCGGTAAAGAAGGGGTTAACAACATATACTGTATGTACTCCCTGTTTGAGCTTATACGCTGATCCTTCATAATTGGCCGGAAGGGAGCGCCACGTATTGTTTGCTAATACCCCACACCTGAGATTTGGTTGATTAAAATGTAACACGGGAACATTGTTTATAAAATGTTCGAATTGAATCTTTGAAATTTTATTGCAATGGGTTGTGAGGTAGAGTACCGGTACCGTGCCGGGATATGCATTGAGAGAGAGAGAGAGAGAGAGAGAGAGAGAGAGAGAGAGAGAGAGAGAGAGAGAGAGAGAGAAAGAGAGAGAGAGAGAGATGGGGGGGGGGGGGGGGCCGCTATGGCTTGTCTGTTTGGCTATACATTTCATGAAGGTAGAACTAAGAACATAGAACTACAGTACCGGTACTGGTGTATATTCCTCATAGGTTTCGGAAGGACAAATGCTTGACAAAATGGATTTTATCTATGTAAAGATAATATACAAATGGCAATCAAGAACGTCGTTGAGTAGTTTGATGAGAATGTTTTGTGTAACCGGTACATTAAAATTAATTTAAATAATGTTCCGAGCTTACTAAAGGTTTTCATGCTCATTCACGCATAAACAATTAACATAAATCATTAAAGATTCGTGCTGTCTGTGAAGATTGTTCATCTGAATCTGTGGCTTTATATATTACTATAGCAGAAAAGCAAATAACGTTAATTTTATTGTAGGCCTACCGGTAACAACTTCTTCTTATGATGATGATTAAGATGACACTAAAGGGGTATCACTATCACTCGAGAGCATACCGGTTTATTGTCAACTTTTGACTCTTAACTATATTATGTCGACACATTACTATTATTTTTTGTCTGTCAAATATGAGCAGAGTTGCAGACAAAAAAATTGGGGAAATTTTATTCATGTGATACCGGTACCCCCTTTATATTATCGTCCATTGCTTAGCCTATATTATTTTGTCCCCAGCTTACGGTAAATTGGCATGTACCCATATTACTTACCTATGTTGAATATTTTTGTCGCGAAATATGTTACTAATTATTAACACTAATTATTAATGTGAATTATAGTAGATATTAGTAGTTTCATATTTATCTATTCAGCTGCTAAGGGAGTGAATTTTCTGTCAGATGAAAACAAACAGACTATGGACTATGTAACGTTGATGTAAGGGTGCGAAAATAGTGGGTTATGGTTAGCCAGGGAGCGTCCGTTTGTTTATACAGGGTACGTCTGGGGTGAGTTGTAAGCCAATCATCCCACTCCCTGCTTCCTACAAGTCTCTGTATTTATAGTGACCGGATAACTCAACCAGTAATTTATATATAATGTTTTTATTTAAAAATACGTTACACTAGGCTCAGTTTGTTTGGTGTATTACCGGTAATTCATTTATTCATATATTTTTTTTAGTTTCCTCCCTAGACCTCCATCAAACTTAGAAAAACACCCCCTAGATAAATTTGTATATTTTTCGGTAGATAGAAATGTCCCGGCCGAAGGCCGATTCCTCTTAAAATTGCAGGCTCGCTATCGCTCGCCAGGAAATAATCAACACCTAAATGGCACGAAAGGTCTTAAAATTGACAACGAAATGGGGCGAAAGGTGTTAAAATCGCCAAACTAATGGGCCGAACGTCTTATAATCTCAAAACTAGTGGGGCTAAACATTAGGGAGAAGGGAGTCTAGTAAAACGGTCTGCCTCCCCTTAATCTTTGCTGGCCATGGTATAGACGAACGCCTTTCCTGCATGTTTATGAATACGGCTCTAAGGCTGTTGAATGCAGACACCTATGCAAATCGGTCTTCAATTTAGTTTCCAACATCTAGATCTCCAAAGTGTTGTCAGAATAAAGTTGCCTATGAAATTACCGGAAAGTGATCGCGTGACTCCGCCGTTTTACATAATTTCCTCCCGTTTGTAAACTAGCAGCGACGCCACGCGGGAGCCACGTGAACTACAGCGACCCCTCATGGGAACCTTAATTTAGTCTAATTTTGCACAGTTCCGAGAAACTAGGGAGGAGGGGCTGGCCAGTGGAGGAAGAGAAGGGGGGGGGGGGGGGAGTGGTAGAAGAGATATTGGACAAAGAATGACAAAATTAGGGATAACTGCGTGGGTGGGAGGGAATGGAGGAGGAGGAGCAGCAGCCATGAGAAGAACAGAGAGATGAGAAACAAGTGGTTGGCTGAAAAGGAGAGGCAAAGTTAATTGGAATAAAACACGGAAAGTGGACGAAATGGAAATATTCTAACTGGGTAGAAGAAGAGAGACAGGAAACGACTTGGCCTGGAAAGAGGAGGTTCCTCCTTCAAAATTGTACCCTGTATTTCCGTTATTACAATGGTTATTCGTATATAATGAAACCATACAATAGAATAATATCATAACAAAATACATAAATCAGGTGAAAGTATGTTGGTATGGAGAGGATTGTGGGACGAGGTGAACTGATGGAAGGGAAAGTGGGTAACCCAGATCAAAGGAAGTTTAAGGAGAGAAACTGAAAAGATAAAATTGGTGATAAAGATTGAAGGGGGAGTTGGTGTAGGGAGGACTAAGCGGGTAATCGGATCGAAAAATGGAGGAGAGCAAAGTTACAGCCGAAGAAACATTTAGGTGGAAAGTACCTGTAATTTAAGTTAAGGGGAGGTATTTAGTTTGTTCCCTAGACCTCCATCAAGCTTAAAATTACACCCCCTTGAGTCCCTTTCAAGATAAATTTGTAAATTTTTCGGTAGAAAAATTTCCCGGCCGAAGGCCGGTTCCTCTTAAATTACAGGCTCGCTATCGCTCGCCAGGATAAAATCGACACCTGAATTGCACGAAAGGTCTTAATATGGGGTGAAAGTTCTTAAAATCGCTAAACTAATGGGGCAAACGTTTTATAATATCAAAAGCAATGGGGCTAAACATGAGGGAGAAAGGGGTCAAGAAAAAAATCCCTCAAGTGGAGATCTCCCCTTAATGAGTGGGTAGTGGTCGCTTTTTGTGGATCGCCTTCTCCCTCATGATTAGCATATTTATTTTGAGATTTGTAGACGTTTGCTCTATTAGTTTGGCAATTTTGAGACCTTTCGCCCCATTTCTTTGTCAGTATTAAGGCGTTTTGTGCCATTTATATGTACATTTTTTCCTGGCGAGCCTGTGATTTTAGAAGGAACCGGCTTTTGGCCGGGACATTTTTCTACCGTAAAATGTAAAACAAAATCTTGAAAGAAGGTCTAGGGGATGTTGGTTTTGTTTTTGTTTAGCTTGATGGAGGTCTAGCGAGGAAACTAAAAAAGTAAATTTATAAATAAATGCATAGACCAAAAAACAAGCACTATCCCCTTAATTAGTGGGTAAGGGTGTGAGAGGGAGGGGGGGGGGTTTAGGAACAAAGAGCTTCCTTGGTCAAGGTGAAGGACTCCACAACTATTTTGTTATAGCAGGGCAGTTTAAATGAAGTTTTGAAACATTTATTTTAAGACATACATGGCTAGGGAACTATTAACCCTAACGACGTTTTACCTTTGATTTTGGCCAAAATTAGACGATTTTATGCAGCTTAGGAAGAACCTGTGTTATTCCAAGGCCTTCTTAAGATAGTATTTACTCCTCTGAGTCCTAGTAGATTACCGTACAAGCTAAAGAAAATAGTCTAATGGTAACCAGAATATGATGAAAACTACGTCATCGTGCTGAAGGGGTTAAGTACTGGTTGAAGTAGAGACATTAATGGAACATTATTCAGTGGCTAATGAATTGAACAATGAATAACTACAAATTCTGCACATTGAGTGCAAACTATTATGATAATTATTAATTTGTATGTGTAATACCGACAAAGAGAGGATACTATGACAGATAAAAGTAAGCAGAGAGAGAGAGAGAGAGAGAGAATCACGTCAAAAATATATAATTAAATAAGGCAATACATGATAATAGCTACTGAGTGAAGACGGTAAGAAAAAAAAGGAGAACCGAAAGAGGCGAAAAAACAAAGGAAGTTATAAAGTTGAGAGAAGGAAACTAATAAGGTGAATTGGAAACACAGAGAGACACATAGACTATTGAGCTGTTTGAGGTAACTTCACAGAGTATAACAGTGAATTTGGGTGGCAAGTGTGTGGCATTGGCGTCGTTGTGTGTTGTACAGTTGCCCACACTAATGCATGATTGAAGGGAGGGAAGTAGGAAAGAAGCCGAAATTGAGTCAACGGGAGTGAACTGTAACGGAGGAGGAGCATAGGAAGAGTGATTCAAAGACGAGCGGAGTAAGATTAGAGGAGAAATGGATGTTTTTTCTAGACCCCCTTTTCCCTCATGTTTAGCCTCATTAGTTTTCAGATTATAAATTATTTGCCCCATTTGTTTGTCGATTTTAAGACCTTTCGCCTCATTGTTTTGTCAATATTAAGCCGTTTCGTGCTATTTAGGTGTATTTTTTTCCGGGTGAACGATAGTGAGCCTGTAATCTTGGAAGAACCGGCCTTCGGCCGGGAAATTTTTCTCCCGAAAAATGTACACATTAATCTATAAGGGGGATCTAATGGATGTTTTTTTAAGTTTGATAGAGGTATAGGGAGGAAACTAGAAAAATAATGAATAAATGAAAAAATCGACCAAAAAGTGAACGGGAACGAATGAACTGTACCGGAGGAGGAGGTAGGAGGAGTGATTCAAAGACGAGCAGAGCAAGATTAGAGGAAGTGGTCGAGATGATTGTTGCGGTTGTGGTGTTGGATGGGCTTGTTTGTGTCTGTCTGTCTGTCCCTCTTATGTTATGTTATTCTTCTTTGGTGGGATTCTTTGTGTCTGCCCCTCTTCTATATTTACTTACTGTTTTGTATGTCCCGTTTGTTTCGGTTCGTTTCATGTGTATCTGTTTTCTGTTCACCTTGGTCGAAGTTGATCATGTCGCCTTGTTTGTTTGCTTCTCTTCTCTCTCGCTCTAGCTCGCTCTCGCTCTCTCTCTCTCTCTCTCTCTCTCTCTCTCTCTCTCTCTCTCTCTCTCTCTCTCTCTCTCTCTCTCTCTCTCTCTCTCTCTCTCATCATTCCCTATATCTTCCTTTCGTCGAGCATTACAAAATCGTATGCGACATTTCTTCCGTTTGCCATGTTTCTCCATCCCTACGACCAATTCTCTCTTATTCCAAATCATAGTTTTCAATCCTTCCTTCTTCCCAACATGTTTTCTTTCCTCCCTCCCTTTCTGCCTCCTATCTTTACTTTGCTCTCCCTCCATGCCTTCTTCTTATCCTCTCTACCTCCATTCCTTTTTCCTACCTCCCTTTCTTCCTTCTTTTCTTCCTCCTGTTATTCCTTACTTCTTCTCTTCCTTCCGTCTTTTCTTCCTTCCTTCCCTCCCTTTATTCTTACTTTTAACACTTTCTTCTACCCAGTGTCTCTGCTTTACCTTTCCTCCCTATCTCTCTGTTTTCCTCCCTCTCTCCCTCCTCATCACCTCCCCCACCCCCCTCCTTCCTCCTTCTTTACCCCCTCACCCCCCTCCTGCTCTCCCTCCTCCTCTCCCCTCCCCTTCCTCTCTCTCTCTCTCCCTCCACTGCAGTCCGTTTAATGAATGGCCATGGCTCCACTGTACTCTTGTTTGCTCTTGTTCGTTTACATTCAACACATACAGACACACAACCAGTCAATGGAAGTGTGTGTGTGTGTTCCTGCAATACCCTATGTGGGTTGTTGATTTGTACTATGAATGACTTCTCACTACGTAAGTGCCGTACATTAGAACAAATACTATTATGCAAAAGGGCTTTAGGCCTACATGAGGCAGATCCTTTATTCATCCGACTTACCGGGTATATAATGTATAAGACTATCCAAGTTGGACATTGTCCACCGTTCTGGAACTGACCTCGGACAATTCTACAACCTGGTTTCCAAACCAGTATTTGCCTGCATGTAGGCTTTATTTATTATTATTATTATTATTATTTTTCAAGCAGAACAGTCATCCTAGGCCTTTTCAATTTCACTACTATATTAATTTCCCCTAGATACATTTAGCCACCTAACTAGTGTACTATCGTGTTTGCTTACAGTTATATACTTGCTTAAGTCATTATAGTCAATGAAATTACAGTGTGGGTGTGGGTGCACGAGTTTTTGGCTGTGAGTGTGTCCTTCGCTCAACTAGGCTACTATCGTGTTTGCACTTATCAGTTTACTTAAGACAAACAGTCAATGAGAGAGAGAGAGAGATATTTTTGTTAGTTTGCTTGTGCTTGTAACCTAGTTAGTGAATGTATTATTACCTTCGTTGCCGTAAGTTTGGTGTGATGTGGCTAGGTTTATATGCATTTTATTTTATTAGAGCAATATCCTTGCCTTGGAAATTTAAGGTAGTCTGGTATGGTAATGTTCCATTGCACAGCTAATATTGGGCTATAGCCTATGTTTACCACCTAGCGGAAATGTTTATCCTTTAAGGGGGGTCACCTGTGTTTTTTTATCTTTCTCTCCTTTTCTCTCTTTCTCTGACTTTTATCCATTTGGCCCAATTCAGCCAACTGTTTTAAGACGTTCTCTTCAAGTGTATATACATAAGAACATAAGAACATAAGAAAATGGGAGTCTGCAGAAAGCCGATTGGCCTAAGCAAGGCAGATCCCTGTCCCACACAACCCCAGTTCGATTACAAAGCCCAATTATAGGCTCAACACTCTAATACCCTGAGGATCATCTTACCAAAACGGTTAGAGATTAACGCAGGATTATGGGGGTATGCAGAGTGCTGATTGGCCCAACCCGGCTGATCCCCCTTCACACCCAACCCTTCTCGTCCATAAGCTTATCCAATTTTATCTTAAAGCTCCCTACCGTTTTAGACCCCACTATAGCACTTGGTAGTCCATTCCACCCATCTACAACTCTGTTACCAAACCAATATTTGCCTATATCTTTTCTGAAACGAAATTTATCTAATTTGAAACCATTGGTACGAGTTCTTTCGCTATCACTGAGCTTTAGTACATTTGTCATGTCCCCTTTGTTAATCCCACTAACCCACTTGAACACCTCTATCATATCCCTCTAACTCTGCGTCTCTCTAACGAATGTAAACCTAATTTCTTCAACCTTTCTTCATACGAAAGATTTCTAATATCATGGATCATTTTTGTCATTCTACGCTGTACTCTCTCCAATGAATCTATGTCCATTCTGTAATAAGGACACCAAAATTGGACAGCATAATCCATATGGGGTCTCACTAATGACAAGTAAAGTTTTAAGATAACATCAGCAGTTCTGTTACTCACACTCCTAGAGATGAACCCGAGAATCCTGTTTGCCTTATTACGAACGCTTATACACTGTTTTCTAGGCTTCAAATCATTGCTAACAAACACACCTAGATCTTTCTCACAGTCTGAATTTTCTAATTCTAAATTAGCTAGTTTATATTTAACATTTGTATGCATTTGTATACAGTAGATCTTGCAAGTACAGCCATATTCTAAAACCTCTCCGCTGGGGCGGAAATAGGGGAGCTATCCCCCCGCCAAAGGCGGCTTTCTAGGGCCTTTCCTAGCTGATGCTGAGAGGATTGGGTTCTAGTCATATGGTGATGGGCTGGTCTATCAGAGTGAGAACTGAGCGATCTCTGCCATACCCATAGCTAACTCCGACTGTTCCTTTTACTTATGTATTTCCTAGATCTCAAGTGACGGCGTCTTTTCCGTGGATTGACCTCCCAATCTACCAAGATTGGAAGCCAAAGCGTCACATTTTTCCTTTGCCCCTCAACTTTCTCTTCATAATTGCTGAGGGGCACAGGGCCCTGGGTGGGGCTTTGGTTTCCCGGGCGTTTCCGCACCCTCCTCAGCTCCCCGCCATGGAGTGGCTTCGGTCACCCAGGCTTTATTGTGGTAGGCAGGGAGGGTTCTGTGGGGGCGCTCGGTTATGGCCTTGGCCTTGCTCCTGTTCGGCCAGGCAGCTTGGGGAACAACAACAACAACCTCTCCGCTGGCCATTATGAACGAAATCTGCGGAAATATGTTTTGTTGTGCTCACGAAGCTGGGTGATTCCTTATTATCATACATAAATCAACGCTCAGGTCCTTACTGTTTGTTTGATATATGTCAACAAAACCCTTCTTGTGTGGTTAATAATACTCGGTGCCGTCCTTAAGGGGAGGTAGTTGCTTTTTCTGGACCCCCTTCTCCCTCACGTTTAGCATATTTGTTTTGGGATTTTAAGAAGTTTGTTCCGTTAGCTTGCTGATGTTGAGACCTTTTGTCCTTATTTCTTTGTCAATATTAAGACCTTTCGTGCCATTAGGTGTATATTTTTTCCTGGCGAGCGATAGCGAGCCTGTAATTTTAGAAAAAACCGGCCTTCGGCCGTGAAATTTTTCTACCGAATAATGTACAAATTTATCTTGAAAGGGGGTCTTGGGCTTGCTTTTTCAAGATTGATGGAGGTCTAGCGAGGAAACTCAAAAATAAATGTATACATAAATATATAAACCAAAAAAGAAGCGCTACCCCCTTAATTCCTTGACTAGGGTACCAAAGATCTGGAATACAGTATGCAGTCGCCTATCTTTACCAGTATACCGTACAGTGTATATACTGTACAGTGCCTTGATATGAGTGAAGTTATTGGAAGCTTGAACACCTGAATGACTGTGAGCTAGCCTTACTTTCTGTCCACACTATATTGATACAAACATCGTAGATTTGTGGGGCTGGATTTACTAACCAACGTACCGGTACAGTATGACTAAAAGTGACCGAGTGTGTAGATACGAAAGACGTATCCCCTAAAGTGGTAATTCTATCTTAATGTCCTCCCATTGGCTCCGGCTACAGGCATTTTAAGCTCTTGGTTTTTCCTTCATTCAGTGCCAACATGGAAAGGAAACTCTGGTTACCAACTATCGGTACCAAGACATGTAAAGTCATCGTACTGAGAGGATTAATGCCGTACCCTACCAACAATCTGTACCTTACCGTACCCTATCCGGTAGCATTTGATTGACTTATATGATAATAGTGATGATGCTTAAGGGGACATGGTTCACTTTTTGGTCGATATTTTCATGTATTTATTATTTTTCTAGTTTCCTCCCAGACCTCCATCAAACTTTAAAAAATCATCCATTAGATTCCCCTTCTAGATTAATTTGTACATTTTTCGATAGAAAAATGTCCCGGCCAAAGGCCGATTCTTCTCAAATTACAGGCTCACTATCGTTCGCCAGACAAAAAAGTCGACACCTAATTGGCACAAAACGTCTTAATAGTGACAAGAAAATGGGGCGGAAGGTCTAAAATTGACAAACAAATGGGGTAAACGTCTCAAAATCTCAAAACTAATGGGGATAAGCATGAGGAAGAAAGGGGACCAGAACAACGGTCCATGTCCCCTTAAAGGATTTAAACCTAACATCCGTACTGTAGGTCAGCGTGGACTTAAATGATCATTAATTTCGCATGGTACGGTAAAGCCGGTTATTATACGTCCGTTTTTTTCCACATTTATCGTCAACTCGGGTATGGGTTTTTCCACATTTATCGTCAACTCGGGTATGGGTTTTCTGTAAACCTTTGCAGGAAAATATTGGCCATCGAATTTTGGCAATAAAAGATCTCGTATGATGTATACCTCATTAATAAGCATGATGGTGGTGATTGCAGAGGCAGTAAAGATATGATCAGCTATAAAGTCTTATATGGGGTAATGATAATGAAATTGATGAGGACTTTATTAGACATTGTGTTGATAAATATAAAAATGGTGGTGGTGATTGGTTATCGTATTGTTTTGAAAGTTATATGGGTGATGATGGTACCGGTATGATTAATGATGATAATGATGCTGAAAGAAAACTCCGAAATGACAGTAAACATCGTAATCTATACTGTAGGAAGGTAGAGTCAAGAGCATAAATTATATATGAATCAGTATCGAACGCAAACAAGACAATACAACGCCCTTATATTATTATAGCCCAGGTGCTTCAGAACTTGGTACAGTCGTGAACATTATTAATGTTCACGACTGTACCTGGACCCATTTACATTTTGATGAATACAGAAAAAGGTGCATAGGCCTAACCAAAGCAATCATATAAATTATATAATTTTGGTAAATCGCCATGTTTGTTGTGATTTGTTGCATGTTTTGGGTTTCTTTGATTTTATTCCGTTATTTGTTTATTCAGCGTGTTGTGAAGTACGCGTTAACCGAGCGTACAGAAAACAAAAGTTTAGATATTTGTTAACATGAAGCACTCCATTTGAAAATAAATTACGGTACAGTACATATTTATATCTGTAAAAGGTAATTTTTAATGTCAACCATGGCCTAGGCTAACTAAAGAGGAAAATATATGTTAAAGTTAAGAAAATGGGACACGACTTTTGAGGGTAGCTGTATAGCATGTGGATTAGTATGCACACCACGAAATGTTCAATAAAGCGAGCTAATGGGCAGACAGAAGGAGGTAACAGCTGGCGGGGTCGTATTAGTTGCCAGGCAGCATGTGTCATATACGTCTAGCTCTTTACCGCTTTTTAGGCACTCTAGATGTCTCGGGCTTGTCTCTTTTTGTTGCTCGGTAACGTCCTCTGCATAATTTTTGTTATCACATTTGTTTTTCTTTATATTTATGTAACAAGTTTTCGGTTTCGTACAACCTACCGTTGATTTCAATATTTCGTGATAGTTGTGGCCATGCATATGGAACACCTCATAATAAAAACGAGACAGTGAGCCTTTACTTCTGAGGTTTAGTAGCTAAGTCGGTCTTTGAGGATCATTAAGTATGTCAAAAGCTTGCTTTAATATATCATTAATGAACTGTGATGTAGCTAGGCCTTTTGTAGACTTCAAATATTTGTAAGGTCACGACTATGGATTTTAAGTACAGGCGTGAGCAAATGCAAGGTTAAACAAATTCGAATTTTTGAACCTATAAAACCAAATTCTGAAGCATCTGAGCTATGATAAAGTATTGTACTGTCTCCTTTGCATTCGATACTGATTCTAATAGGTGCTTTGCCATTTATACTTTTGAATATAAAGTTACGAGCCATAAATACCTGTACACCCATTTGAACTTGTATCAAACCCAAGAGAGACAATCTAATGTGTTGTTAACAATGCATAAGTGCGCGGAATTTCGATGTGAGTATCCTAGTTTCGAGTCCTTGGAGTGCCACATATATTTGTTGATTTCATTAATTGAGTTTAGAGGTGAAGTTGGTTGGTGGAAAAAACATAGGCCTAATAATATTCCAGAGGCTTCACTATTTGGCTTTAAAGAATCTGATATTCAAATGGGTGTGCAAGTACTATGGTTCGTGAGTGTACAACCAAGACACGGAGGTTATTGGTTGGGCTACGGTGAAGAAGGATGTGTGCTTGGTACCCAGAATATTTGTCCTCAACTGTACTGGCACTGTCGTATTACCGTACTTTTTATACCAATCTTTTAATGTCTAGGGCCTGTCTGTATCCCTTTCCGGACACTCGGTCGGTCTCTCTCTCTCTCTCTCTCTCTCTCTCTCTCGCTCTCTCTCGCTCTCTCTCTCTCTCTCTCTCTCTCTCTCTCTCTCTCTCTCTCTCTCTCTCTCTCTCTCTCTCTCTCTCTCTCTCTCTCTCTCTCTCTCTCCTAGAGTTCTAAAGGAAGCTAAGGATGAGCTCTCCAAACCACTGACATTACTATTCAATAAATCCTTGCAGTCTGGAACTATGCCTGATCAGTGGAAGATAGCCAACGTAACACCGATATTCAAAAAAGGCAGCAAATCCCTACCCAGTAACTATCGTCCGATTAGCTTAACCTCAGTTGTATGTAAAATGCTAGAAACGGTCATAAGAGACAGACTCGTAAATCACTTAGAGGAAAATAACATACTTAAAGATACTCAACACGGCTTTCGTAAAAAACGTTCCTGTTTAACAAACCTCTTAGACTTCTTCCACGATATCCTCAACCTCTACAATGAGAGTAAATCTGTAGATATTATATACCTTGATTTTCAAAAGGTCTTTGACAAAGTTCCCCACAAACGTTTACTGCTAAAACTAAAAGCTCATGGAATACAAGACGGTGTGTTGAAATGGATAGAAAATTGGCTCAGCGACAGAAAGCAAAGAGTAGTCATAAACGGTAAGGCATCTAAATGGACCAATGTAAGTAGCGGGGTACCCCAGGGATCGGTACTAGGACCAATTCTCTTTCTAATTTACATCAACGACATAGATGAGGGTCTGTCTCACCTGTACAATCTCAAAATTTGCTGACGATACAAAAATTGCAAATAGCGTACTCTCAAAAGATCAAGTTGACGATATGCAACACAATCTAGATAGATTGTCACATTGGGCCCAAATTTGGCAAATGAGTTTCAATGCGGATAAATGTAAAGTACTACATATCGGATACCTAAATGAGAAAGCAAACTATTCGATGAATGGCACTGAGCTTAAGAATGTAAACAGAGAAACCGATCTGGGAGTAACAATATCGAGTAACCTAAACCGAGTCAACAATGTTCAGAAGTTGTTAAGAAGGCAAACAAAATAATTGGCTTTATAGGCAGGTCATTTGAGCATAAATCCACAGACGTTATCCTAACCCTTTACAATTCCTTAGTCCGCCCTCTTCTGGAATACTGCGTTCAATGCTGGTGCCCTTATTATCAAAAAGACATAAACAAGCTAGAACGAGTTCAACGTAGAGTTACCAAAATTATACCTAGCCTAAAGAACAAACCATACGAAGAGCGTCTTAGAGAATTAAATATATTTCCTTTAACCCAGCGCAGATTAAGAGGTGACTTAATTCAAGTGTTCAAAATCATCAGAGGCATCGACAATATGAACTGTAGTAAGTACTTCACTATCGACCAATCTAATTACACGCGGGGAAACGGTTGCAAAATTATTGGTAAATCTTTTAACTCACACGAATCTAAGAATTTCTTCTTCAATCGAGTTGTCAACTTGTGGAATGGGCTTCCCCGAGACGTTATAGACTGCAGCACCGTTGATTCATTTAAACTCCGCCTAGACAAATATCTCTCATCAAACCCGCGACTGACTGCGTTTGTAAATGAATAACTTTATTTTATCCTCCCCTCAGTTACTAACCCATATGTCCCCTACTAACTTCCTAGCACTGCCACGGACATTAGTTCCAGGGCAGTAGTTCCCTTTCCAATGTTCCCTTACCCACTCTAAACCACTGTTTGGACACTTGATGCTCAGTGTTTTGGAGGACAAGCAGCCTAGAAGGGTCACTAGACATGTTGTTGCTTGATTTCCTTTGTACTCCTTTGTACACTCTCTCTCTCCATTTATTTTTGTTTATCTAACTTGGCGACTCTCACGCTTGGTTCTTGTTCTCACGCCCATTCTCTTCTGTGAATTCCTTTGTGTTTTCTTCTTCCCTCAGGGTGACTGTCTTTTATTGTTTGGCATGTTCTTTGTGGCTAAATGTTTCTTATTTCGTTTTTAAGACATATGAGTCACCCTTCCGTTCCGATGATATTTATTGTTTATTTTGTCTTGTTTATTTTTTCTTGTATTTTTTTGAATATATTACATTTTAATAATCAGCATATGGAGAACGTGTCATTTAAGTGAAAAATACAAAACCAAACACGATAGTCCTAATGAAAGCGCATCCGAGAGGGACGCATACCCTGTCCCCTAGAAACGCTGATCTGTGAGGAGATGCACGTGTTCTTCGAGCATAACCGAAAACTAATCAGCCTGTTAAGTGAACAAATTAAGTTACCGATACCTATCAAGTTTCGTTAAAATCCGCTCGTAAATCCTATTAAGATCTTAAGGGCACACACACAGTTTACTCTGTAATTAACGTTAAGGGGGGGGGGGGACCTGTTTTTTTCTGTCCTTTTCTATCTTTCTCTGGCATGTATCCATTTGGCCCCATTCAGCCTACTGTTTTAAGACGTTTATCCCCATCCAGGTGTAAACAATTTACTGGTGAGCGATAGCGAGCCAGCATATTCTTTATTTTTGTTTGACAGCAGGTTAAATTTGTAAATTTTTCGATAGAAAAATGTGTTCGGCGAAGCCGGATTTCTTCATATAGGACCTAATGCTGGCTCGCTCGCCAGGAAGAAATCGACACCTAGATGGGGATAAACGTCTTAAAATAGTTGGCTGAATCGGGCCGAATGGTTACAAGCCAGAGAAAAGGACATAAATAAAAAAAGCATGTCACCCCCCCTTAACTAGAGGACACGCTACGTTTAATGTCATGCTGTATACCTTTTAGTTACTGCGTTGTTCTTATGTTTTTTTTATATGCAGGGTCACGGTGTCCCGCGAATTTTGTTAGATACTTTTAAGGGGAGATATCCACTTGAGGGATTTTTTTCTTGACTCCTTTCTCCCTCATGTTTAGCCTCATTGCTTTTGAGATTTTAAGACGTTCGCCCCATTAGTTTGGCGATTTTAAGTACCCTCGCCCCATTTCTGTCAATTTAAAGACCATTCGTGCCATTTAGGTGTCGGATTTTTTCCTGGCGAGCGATAGCGAGCCTGTAATTTAAGGGGAATCGGCCTTCGGCCGGGACATTTTTGTACCGAAAAATGTACAAATTTATCTTGAAAGGGGGTCTAGGGTGAGTAATTTTAAGTTTGATGGAAGTCTAGGGAATCAACTAAAAACCTCCCCTTAAAGATGAAAGCATGTCATTATGAGGGAAAACAAAGTAGACACGGGCATTTTGAGGCATTGTTTTGCATCTTTGGCCGATTAAAGTCGTCAATTTTGCATTGTTCGTGTATTTAACCCACATATCCCTCTAGAAGAAAGGGAAAGGGAATGAAATACAGAGTGCTTGATGAAGAAGTATCGTATCGAATTCATTAAAGAGACCAACACATCTTGTGTTGCCCTCTTCTATTTCCCGTGGCGATAAGTTGAAAATTACATGTAGAGCAAAAAACCGCAAATTAAGGGAGGATGTTTCACTCTTTGGTAGATTTTTTCATGTACCGGGTATTTAATATTTTTTTTAGTTTCCTCCCTAGACCTCCATCAAACTTAAAAAAACATCCATTAGATCCCCCTTCTAGATTAATTTGTACATTTTTCGGTAGAAAACTTTCCCGGCCAAAGGCCGGTTACTCTTAAGATTACAGGAAAAAAGCGACACCTAAATGGTATGAAAGGTCTTAAAATTGACAACGAAATGGGGCAAAAGGTATTAAAATTGCCAAACTAATGGGCCGAACGTCATAAAATCTGAAAACTATTGGGGGTAAGCATGAGGAAGAAGGGTGACCAGAAAAACCGCCCATGTCCCCTTAAACGCATCGTCACGGAAGATGAAAACAGTTACGGAGGAGAGTATTGTGACTGTTGAAAGTATTTGTACGATACTGCATCATACACTACTCCGAATAATCTATTATTTCTTGTATATCTATAATATGGGGCACAAATGGCAAAACATGTAGAACTACCTGGCGAAAAGAGGGAATATTAAAGTTTTCTCGTCAAGTTTAACCTATTTTTCAAGCGAAAGAAAATTAATAGGGAAATCACCAAGTAGTAAATTATGAAACCTGGTATCCAGACTTCACAAATACACACACAACACATCTATATGGTAGTTTTGTTCTTCTTTCTGTGATGGTGAGACACTTTTCACATATTATAAGCTCTGTCCTACCTAGAATAAATTTCCCTCAGATGTAAATAGTTCTTCAGTTACACAGTTCAAAAAGAGAGTACGGTAGATATTAATTTGCACTCTGCAATGAGTACAGTGCTCTACACAATATATCTCATTCCAATTCGACTATCTCCCCGGAATGAACTACAAGGTCTTTGAGATGCTAGCTATTCCTTGAACTTCTTTGTACCGTCATCAGTGGCCTCGCATGCTCATTCTCATTACCCCTCGACCTTCTTCATTGCTTTCTTCTCAACATTTATTTCTTTGTCCTCTCTCTCTCTCTCTCTCTCTCTCTCTCTCTCTCTCTCTCTCTCTCTCTCTCTCTCTCTCTCTCTCTCTCTCTCTCTCTCTCTCTCTCTCCTTCCTGTTTTCACCTCATCCATATTTTCTTTGTCTCTGCTTCCTCCTCTTTCTCACAGTTGCTTTGTCATTCTTGTTTTGCATTTAATTAACTCTTTGTCTCTTCATTTGTTGTCCTTATTTTCTCTTCGCGTTTGTTGTTTGTCTTCGTTTTGTTTTTCTCGGTTCCTTGGTTTAGTTCTTAATTGGTGTCTCCTTGCTTTCATCTTAGTTGTTATGTTTAGTTACTTATTGTCTTGTGAATTTATATTAAAGTTATTGGTGATTGATGTTTTTAGCCATTCTTGTACTGTATGACGCAATATATTGCCGCCTAGATCTGGATAATGTATTAAGGTCCTTAGATACTGATGTTTGATTCGATTTCCGGTAATAAACTAATTGTTAGTTTAGTAACAAATTGTATGATATTATGGTATACATTATTTGGCACTAACATTATTACCAATAATATAACTCAACGTTTGTTTAAAGGGGAGGTTTTTAGTTGATTCCCTAGACTTCCATCAAGCTTAAAATTACTCCCCCTAGACTCCCTTTCAAGATTAATTTGTACATTTTTCGGTAGAAAAATTTCCCGGCCGAAGGCCGGTTCCTCTTAAATTACAGGCTCGCTTTCGCTCGCCAGGAAAAAATCGACACCTAAATGGCACGAATGGTCTTAAGATTGACAGAAATGGGGCGAGGGTTCTTAAAATCGCCAAACTAATTGGGCGAACGTCTTAAAATCTCAAAAGCAATGGGGCTAAACATGAGGGAGACAGGGGTCCAGAAAAAAATCCCTCAAGTGGAAATCTCCCCTTATATGTCGGTATCGCGTACCGTACTAATTGGAACACCACATACAAATTGTGTATTCTACTTTATACAGGTTCTTATAACTATCAGCGAAATGTGGTAATCGGCAAGAGCAATTATTCTTACTGGCAGCGGTAGCGGAACCTATTATGGCGTATGCAGAAAATGTGAATGATCGATATACATACCTTGGCCATTAATCTTTAACCCCTAGCCTCTTATAACTAAAAAAGGATGAGAATAATCGACATGACATTTTTACCATTTGGGAAGAGTCAACCAGGAAATAGTTGTGGAAATTTACAGTCCATTTGTTCTTGCAGGGTTTGAGTTAGGCGAACAAGAGATTAGGGGTCCAGATATCTGCCCTATAATTATTTTATAGTGAATAGACTAAAGATTTATGCTGAATTTGTATTCACACACACACACACACACACACACACACACACACACACACACACACACACACACACACCACAACTCTCTCTCTCTCTCTCTCTCTTCTCTCTCTTCTCTCTCTCTCTCTCTCTCTCTCTTCTCTCTCTCACTCTCTTCTCTCTTCTCTTCTCTCTCTCTCTCTCTCGTGGAAAGTGATACATTAGTAGTCCATGAGCCAAGACCCGAATTTTGGGATATCGGTACCACCCGGGGTGACTAATTCTCTTAGGTGTTTTTAGCTTGCTACATGTCTCTAGTTTATGTTTTGATATGATAGCCCTTGCACATTGGTAGCTTAATGGTCGTTATCACTTCTTGAATAGACATACCCTACCGAAAATTCCGAAATTTTTTAAAATGTCAAATTTGGGGACAGGAATGCCTAAATGTCAACAAAATGCATATAGTAATTGTCACATTTAATACAAGTCCTGTAAATACACACTAAGCATGCCATGGGCTTGTACATACTATTATGGCAAATTACTACTCCTAAATATCATCTACGTCAGACTCGGAATCTGACTGTTGTGCCACCGGCTCTTCTTCAATAGCCTTGTTCTGACATGTCTGTAACCTGCACATGTCCGTGCATTTTAGACCATTGCTGAGGCAAGTACACTTAGGGAGTTCGCATGACCGCACACACTTGCAAGACAGTAGCTGCATAACAGCATCTGGTGCTGGTGAGCCTCGCATCCAGTTGACGGCAAGCTTACCGTCCTCATCTGTCATCCAACCGCAGTCTGTTGGGTTCGCAACAAATGGCTGGCTCTGAAGACTTCTCCTCCAGATCGCAGCCTGGTAGTTTGCACGCAGTGCATGCATGAAGAGGCAGTCCTCACAAGGAGGGAGTTGACTTGACTCTACCTCTCCACGTCTTGCACAGAACAGCTCATACCGAAGCTTGTTTACCTTAGTTGTGTGGGTAGATGGTAGGTACATGTGGCAGGTGATTTCCTGTAGCTTCTCAAAGAGTTCAGGAGACACTTCCCATGAGCGTCCAAGTTCGTGAAAAGCATGCTGGTATGTCTTGTCCATCTTCACCTGCTTGAGTGTCGTCATCTTCCCTCGGCCAGCGAATGCACTGACGGTATCACAGCCTGTAAAGGCATGCATACCAATCAATGAATCACACACGCTGCCTCCCAGTGTGCGGCTCAGTGTGGTGATATCCAGGAATCTTGTCCGGTTCTTCGTCCCGCACTTCTGGAACAGATGGGATGGGATCTTGTGGCACATGCCAAGACACAACACCATGACGTCTGTATCTTCTGCAGTGATGATGACAGACTTGTTCCCAGATTCTGCTGCATGAAGTGCATGGAGAAGAAGGCGTGTGTCTGCTTCTTCTTGAGTTGACTTAAGCTCAGGAGCCTCTTCCCACTGCTCTTTGGTGATCTTGAAGCAGCGCTGCTCACATGTGACATACAGCTCCTTGTCCTTGAGCTTCTCCCTGTGCTGTGGTGCCTTCCATTCTTCTACCAAGAACTTGATAAGACTTGCCTTGTTGGAGGAACTACCGAGTAACTTTCTCCACTGCTGGATGTTGTGCCCAGGTTGAATGTTCTTGAAATGAATTCCTGTGCCTGCACTTCTTTTGGCTCGTTCTGCATCCTTGATGGATGTCTCCTTGTAGATATCAAACACAACATCAATGCGCCTGCTCTTAGCACCTTCATGAACAGCGTGACTCAGTGCTGTACCTGCAAGCTGTGAAAAAGTTTTGTCGTTTCCCTTCAGTTTGTGGACCAGGCTCATCCCATCAATTATGGTAGCAGAGGGCTCGGGTATCACTTCTGCAGGAGAAACATTCCTCTCTAACTCCTTTGCGAGGGCAGCCTTGTTGGTCTTGCGGAGAGACCCATCACCGCTGGCAAGTGCCCAAGGCAAAGGCCCCAGGGGATGAGCCAAGACATCACTCATTTTGAGCTTTCTGTTCTCGGCAACAAGGATCATCTGGCCAAATAGGTTCCTGTCAGCCTTTAAGATAACCTCCTTGGCATGGTCTTGTGAGCGTGGCTTCATTCTGATGTTAGTGAACGTTCTCAGTTTCGTCTTCGTCATCGTGTCATGAAACTGTATAGTTGGCGTATCGATCTCCAGGCGCTCTTCCTTGAAGGCTTGATATGCATCCTCTCCTATTCTGTAGGCCCCTAGAAGGTCTTTGACAACTTCTGGTGGTGCCATAGTCGCAGTTGACAAACTGACAAGATCTTCTTGCTCTGCGTTGAAGGGGTTCAACCAGCTGGTCTCCATCAGTTGAACTAAAGATTGGACATCGGCCTCATCTCTTCTAATCCTGGGCATCTGTAGGTCTGGGTGGCTGAAGTCAGTATACTTTTGGCCTACTACCATAGTCCTGAGCTGCCTTAAGTACCTGCTGCGATACTCCGATGTCAGGTAGTACCTGGCGACAGCTCCGCCTTTCAGGCTGAAGCCTTTTGTGCCCCCTGGTGTCTGGGTGTCTTTGTTGATCGTCTCTTCGATTGTCTGGTCCACAGGGATCCGTCCAAAGGGATTCTTGCTACCGATCTGGACCGAAAAGCCACCTTGCATGAAGTGTTCATGGACCTCTGGGTGTTCAATGGGCAGTCGAGACATCAAGGCATAGTAGTAGGTTAGGAACCGGGCATAGTTCACTTTGTCATAGGCAAAACACCACGGTATCATCTGTCGGATTGCTCCTAGGTGGAGCATCCAGTTGCCTTCTCTGGAGGCTCGAATTAAGTCCAGCATGATCTCAACCATGTCCAGGTATGACATCCAGAATGCTGAGAGGTTGTGTTCATCTCTGAGGGTCTCAAGATAAACTTGGAAAAGCTTCATGATATGTGTGCATGATTCACTCTCCATCAGCTCTTGAAAGAGTCCCTGAGACACATTGCTGTGAAAGCTGTTGATGTCCTTCAGTGTTTCATCTAGATGGTGTATGTCCCTTGAATGGTTTTTCTTCTAGCCATGAAAGGAAGCCTTTCCATGCAAGCTTCATCAGTGCTTCATACACGAGCTTGTGTAGTCTCACTGCTCTGTTGTACCTCTTGCCGTTCGATCCTTCTGCGATGATACCTGATTCCACACACAGATCTCTAAGACCTGCATCTTGAAACCTCTTTCCTATGGTGGAGATGAGATTACAGATTGTGTGGAAGACGCCCATCCTGATGATAATGTTCTTGAACTTCTCTTGTTTCCAGATAACTTCGGCAGCTTTGGCATAGAGTGCTTGATCAAACACGCACACAATCTTGTTAAGCTGTAAGGACTGCATGATAGCATGCGTTTGTTCCAAGATTTCATTAACGGTGGACATTTCTGTTGCGGGAGCATTGATAGTGGGCAGGTAGCTTACAGTGTCCTGAACCACTGCAATGTCTCTGCGCATTTTGATGTTGAACCCAGTCCAACTGCTGATGGACTGGTCCTCATGGTCTGACATTCGAGTAAGAAGCCAGATATGGTTTCTTTGTCTTTGAATCCTGGACTTCCTTGGTAGTGTCGACATACGCAGTCTCAATCCTAGGTGGCCCTGCCCCGCCCAACATTGCATGATGCTTCTTATCTTGGACTTGGTAATCTCTGGCAGGACTTTCTCTGGCACAGAGCCTGCAACCTTGGACTGGACAGCAATGCCATTGACTCTATGAGAAGTACCTGCTCCACTTAGGGTCTCTTCAAGTCGGTCAATGTTATCCCAGGCCAGGGTTGTGAACACACCAGGGTAGATGTTTGCTGGCAGTGGAATGTCATCCTTTGAGCATTCCAGCTTCTGGATACAAAGGGCTGTATCGATCTCCTCAAACATTGAGTAAGACACACAGTGACCAAGACGATTCAGAGTTCGGATCAGTTTCTGTGTTTCCTGTCAAAGACTTTACAGCATTGGTCAGCAGTACGTGCTTTGTCTTGCCACTGGTAACAGCAAAGACCAAGTCACTGCCAAAGGAAGTGGCAAGACGTTGAGCTCTTTCAGAGGGAGTTTCACACTCACACTCTGAGTGACTGCTGCAGGAATGACATTCTGATCTGTATCGGGAGGCCATGGCTGACTCACATCTTGTTTATTGATCTCATTCCTCAGCTGCATTCCTGCTTTGGTTAAGACATCTTCAGAGTTAGCTGCTCTTGCTTCTTGCAGGTCTTTTGCCATTTTGTGTGCTTGCCGGGCAAGGTCGTCCATTGAGAGGCTGCGTGGATAGATTAGAAGCTTTCCTTTCTCATCTGGGACAAAGCGTAGTGATTCTCCAAACTCGGTTTCAATCTTTCGGCGAACGTTTCAGTTGGATAATACCACGGGACATCATGGATCTCTCAAGCCTAGATGTGAGGTTTGTATAGGCAGTACCTCTGGGTTGGGGAATAATTTGGTCCTTATTATCAAGCTGTGTACCTCGAGGGCTTCTGACTCAACCTCTTCGTAGCGTGCTTCCCGCTTTCTTCCTGATTTCACCTGCACCCGACCTGGCGGCCGCTGGGAAATCATCTTTTGTGAAGAGTTTGTAGCACGACTTGTGGTAGTGACCCTCTGCAGCAACAAGGTCTCTGCTAACTAAACCAAGGATTCTCTGGTTGAGTTTCCTTATTGCTGCTCTGCGAATCTTCTCATCTGCTCGTAGCTCAACACACTGTATGAGTGGCTCCCTTGTCTTTGTTGTTTTTATGTACTTGCTTGACTTCTCGCAGAAGATACATACTTTGGCATACACCCTGCTAGTACTAGGGGCATCCCTTGATGCCCTCCTCCTGGGGTCGACGCTTGCTGATTCTATCTTGACACCCTTGGCAAGGATAGAATCCAGTGACTTCTTCATTGTAAAGAGACTACGACATTTACGGTGATAATGTATGTGTGGTATTCCTCCTTCTTCAAGGCCCTTGGCTGCTTCCAGGACTGGATCATGCTGCCTGATTTCTGCAGCCCTGAGCAATGTGTTCCAGGAGTCCAAATCCTGTGGTGACACCAGAGCATCGCTGTCATCATCAGAGCAGTGGATGATACAGTCGATCCGTGCTCTCTTCCTCGCAGATGGTTCCATCCTGCCGTCAAACAGTCGACACACACCTGCAAAAATATCACCATTAAACCATGAACAAACAAACACATTTCATGGAAACCACTCTACATATGTTTGCTCCTTCCAATAATAAATTATCCCCAAAATATAACTAAAAATACCCAAATATGAAATAAACCCCTAAATATGGAGAAACTTGAAATACACATCGGAATAATTCTTGTAGAGAATCAAATAAGCTACAAGAGCTGTTGGAATATATTTTTCAATGTTCCCCATATTTAAGGATTTATTCTAGATTTAGAGGAAAATACCCAAAATATAGAGTATATTCCGAAATATGAGGAAATTTGAAAAATACCTAGGAACAACTCTGGTAGAGAATATAATTCTACATAGGTGTTCAAAGTTTCGCGATGATTGTGTGATGGATTTTAAAGAAAATGAGGAAAACGCCGAGCGTCACGCTAAAAATCTTTATTTTTGGGTAGCGCCCCTATTGCATCCAAAAAATTAGACTAAGCTACCAGTGCGAGAAGGCTATCATATCTTAATGTACTTACAGTCACTCTATAAACATTTTAGTACCATTCGTGTTTAGTCACCCCAGGTGGTACCGATATCTGGCCTGGCTCATGGACTATAGGTAGGATATCGTTAGCCTATTTGTTTACTGATACCCGGTGCCTTAGTTGGTCCTGGGTATTTTGTTTTTAATTTAGGGGCTAATTTTATATATGATAATTTACTCCAAAAGAAGTATAAATTGGTACGGTAGTGAATTAAGGGGAGATTTCCATTTGAGGGATTTTTTTCTGGACCCCTTTCTCCCTCATGTTTAGCCTCATTGCTTTTGATATTTTAAGATGTTCGACCCATTAGTTTGGCGATTTTAAGAACTTTCGACCCATTTCTGTCAATTTTAAGACCTTTCGTGCCATTAAGGTGTCGATTTTGTCTTGGCGAGCGATAGCGAGCCTGTAATTTAAGAAGAACCGGCCTTCGGCCGGGAAATTTTTCTACCGAAAAATGTACAAATTTATCTTGAAAGGGGGTCTAGGGAGTGTAATTTTAAGCTTGATGGAGGTCAAGGGCCCACACTAAAAACCTCCCCTTAATGTGAGAATAATTTGTTGCAAGATCTCTGGTAATAACAGGATATGCTCTATTGGTTTGTGTAGGCCTGTGTCTCCCACTTGAGAATCAGAGTAGGGTAGGCTACATGGGGACCTACTACAGATATTATAGGCCTATGTAGAAACCATATTGCTCACTGTTCAATGACTATATATATGTTGTACAGTGAATATTGTTTAACATAGGCCAATCAATACAGCAACACCTTTCTTCCTATTATCCTGGTTATCACTAGACGATTCACATCGTAATTTTCAGGGTTTGCCAAAATTGAACGAAAACCACGTTATCGTAGGGGAGATTTCCACTTGAGGGATTTTTTTCTGGATCCCTTTCTATCTCATGTTTAGTCCCATTGCTTTTGATGTTCTAAGACGTTCGCCCCATTAGTTTGGTGATTTTAAGAACTTTTGCCCCATTTCTGTCAATTTTAAGACCTTTCGTGCCATTTAGGTGTCTATTTTATCCTGGCGAGCGACAGCGAGCCTGTAATTTAAGAGGAACCGGCCTTCGGCCGGGACATTTTTCTACCGAAAAAATGTACAAATTTATCTTGAAAGGGACTCAAGGGGGTGTAATTTTAAGCTTGATGGAGGTCTAGGGAACAAACTAAATACCTCCCCTTAAACCCGGCTATGAGCACGCAATTTAACTTACCGGTATGGTATCGTATATTCATGTTTTGGGTATTGTCTCAGTTGAAGCGTAAATGTAACCCCAATTATGGAAACACTGTAGCACAGTGTTAGGATTAGTCACGCTCAAAAGTTGCGACTTCCCTCCATGATAGGCCTGTCAACTATGGTACAGGAAACTTTAGGACAATTAAAAAAAAACAATGACTCCAATATACAGGAACAAAGCTCATATACAGTATTTAAGCTGTTTTCAATTGTGTCAAATGTCAATGATTCTTTAATTGATATTGAGATACAATTCAGGCTTAGTTGAAATTGCGAAGACCATAATGTTATGACCAAACGATTTATGTGTGGCTGCCTACAATACAGGCCTAGTTGAATTTGCGAAGACCATTGGACACCATAATTTCTGTGTGAGACTGTACAAAATGGCCGCCTCGTGTAAACAGTGTCCGAATTCACCCCGTAGATGACTGTGTTGGAAATAAGGCCTATGGATGCCAGATAGATAACTGGGGAAGAAGGGGGGGGGGGGGGGGGTATTTGAGGTGGGGGAGGGAGATGGTAAGAGGGTGGTGGGAGGAAGTTTAAAGTGGTGGAGAGAGAGAGAGTGCGAGTGAGAGTGAATTTTGCCAACTATAATCTACCCTCAGTCTAAGGTAGATTGTAGAGATAGAGAGAGAGAGTGAGTGAGTTTTGCCAACTATAATCTACCCTCAGTCTAGGGTAGATTGTAGTACTTTCGGTAGTAGTACTTGTAGTATTTTTGGTACACTAGACAATGGAAGGACATACTACCTAGGTACAGTAGCCTACACCACCAAGTCAAAAGTTAAGAAGAAGTGGAAAAGTTTAGAGAGAAAGGAAAACTGTAGGGCATTTGCTGGTTATGTGAAGTGGATGGTTTGGGTGTTAGTTGGCCCTTTAATGGGATAGTGGCTGTTTTTTGGTCTATTAATTCGGTTATTCATATAATGTTTAGTTTCCTCGCTAGACCTCCATCAAGCTTAAAAAAACACCCCTAGACACCCCTTCAAGATAAATTTGTACATTTTTCGGTAGAAAATGTTCTCGGCAGAAGGCCGGTTCCTCTTTAAATTATAGGCTCGCTGTCGCTCGCCAGGAAAAAATACACTAAATGACACGAAATGTCTTAAAATTTACTACAAAATGGGGCGAAAGGTGTTGAAATCGTCAAACTAATGGCCCGAATGTCTTAAAATCTTAAAACTAATGGGGCTAAACTCAAGGGAGAAAGTGGTCCAGAAAAGCGACCCATCTCCCCTTAATGAAGTGACGAACTGGTAGAAAGAGGTGATGAGAGACGAGGAGAAGAGATGGGTTGGCGGGAGGAGGATATTTTTTTGTTTGCAACTGAGATAGGACAGTTTGTACAGTATAGTTGGGGTCCGTTACAAGTGGATTACCAACGGTATGGGCAAACAATTGAAAGTAGAATAAAGTACGGTAATATAGCTCTCACTCGTTTTTTTTTTTTTTTTTTTTGGTTGGGGAAAAAAATCGGAAAAATGGGGATTGGGCCTGAGTATATAGAATAAAATATAGCTATCATACTATTTCAATTTATTTTTGGATGGCTGTAAAATTATTTCTTTACCACGATACAAAGACTGAATCAGAACTTCTTTAGTCTATGGTCATTTTCTTCCTTCTATCTATGTTATTGCCCTTTTTGGAACTGACACCAACTATATGCATGGCACCACTGCATCTTCTCCAGTTGATGTCGTACACTCGAAGAAAAAATAATCTTTACACTAACTTTCTAAACATTCTGGAAGTGGGTCGAAATCTTGTGATAATACCTCACAGACGTATGCTTCACCCGATGCATTCCGTTCACACAAGATTATATACGGTACAGCTCACCAGTGTAAAGATTGTTTTTCCCTCGAGTGTACACATAAAACGGCTCCTCTGTTATTGAGTTCTAGTAACTTGTTTACAGTTAAAGACAATACATATGTAAGTTGTGCTCTATGTTAGGTTAGGTTACAATTCTATATTAATGTTTAAGTAAGTTAAGTGCTGTGTTAGTTTAGGTTAGGTTACAATTCTATTTCTCCATATATACAAACTGCCTGGTCCAAGGTAGGTTACGATAGATAGGGTCGCAGTCTTCCATGTGTTGCCTCTTTTACGGGAACAGAGGGAAAGGAGGAGGTGTTTGAAAGCGTAATGAAGTGGCGAACTGGTGTAAAGAGAGGTGGTGAGAGATGAGAAGAGGGGTTGGTTGTAAAGGAGGTGGGGTAGCTTGGGTCAGTGCTTTATTATAAGGAATAGTATAGAGGAAGGCTGTATTAAAAGGATATTAAAGGCGTAATGAAGTGCCGAACTGGTATAAATGAGAGGTGGTGAGAGATGAGATAAAGAGAAGATGGGTTGGTTGTAAAGGAGGTGGGGTAGTAGAGTGGGTCAATGCTATATTATAAGTAATAGACTAGAGGAAGGGTGTATTAAGGGATATATGGAGATGTTATGAAGTGACGAACTGGTGTCAAGAGAGGTGGTGAGAGATGAGAAGAGGGGTTGGTTGTAAAGGAGGTGGGGTAGCTTGGGTCAGTGCTTTATTATAAGGAATAGTATAGAGGAAGGCTGTATTAAGGGATATAAGGCGTAATGAAGTGCCGAACTGGTATAAATGAGAGGTGGTGAGAGATGAGATAAAGAGAAGATGGGTTGGTTGTAAAGGAGGTGGGGTAGTAGAGTGGGTCAATGCTATATTATAAGTAATAGACTAGAGGAAGGGTGTATTAAGGGATATATGGAGATGTTATGAAGTGACGAACTGGTGTCAAGAGAGGTGGTGAGAGATGAGAAGATGGGTTGGTTGTAAAGGAGGTGGGGTAGTAGAGTGGGTCAATGCTATATTATAAGTAATAGACTAGAGGAAGGGTGTATTAAGGGATATATGGAGATGTTATGAAGTGACGAACTGGTGTCAAGAGAGGTGGTGAGAGATGAGAAGATGGGTTGGTTGTAAAGGAGGTGGGGTAGTAGAGTGGGTCAATGCTATATTATAAGTAATAGACTAGAGGAAGGGTGTATTAAGGGATATATGGAGATGTTATGAAGTGACGAACTGGTGTCAAGAGAGGTGGTGAGAGATGAGAAGATGGGTTGGTTGTAAAGGAGGTGGGGTAGTAGAGTGGGTCAATGCTATATTATAAGTAATAGACTAGAGGAAGGGTGTATTAAGGGATATATGGAGATGTTATGAAGTGACGAACTGGTGTCAAGAGAGGTGGTGAGAGATGAGAAGATGGGTTGGTTGTAAAGGAGGTGGGGTAGTAGAGTGGGTCAATGCTATATTATAAGTAATAGACTAGAGGAAGGGTGTATTAAGGGATATATGGAGATGTTATGAAGTGACGAACTGGTATAAAGAGAGATGAGAAGAGAAGATCGGTTGGTTGTAAAGGAGGTTTCTGATCTGCCTCCTTGGCACAGGGGATAGGGTGCGTGACGGTATTTGTTTGGTGGCCATGTAAGGTAATGGCGAACTGGTAGGAAAGAGAGGTGATGAGAATTGATGGAGATGTCAAGAGGAGATGACTCGGTGGAACGTTACATAGACCAAGACTCGACATAGGCCTACACCGTCACAGTTATCTGTTTGTCACGTTCACAGTTCATTTCGTTTACAAGTCAGTTTGCCTGCAAGTCTTTCGTTCACGAGTTGTTACCGTATAGTACGGCACCATAAGTGTATCTTAATCGGCCAAAGGCCGGTTCTTCTTAAAAATTACAGGCTTGCTATCGCTCGCCAGGAATAAATCGACACCTAAATGCCTGGGAAGGTCTTAAAATTGGCAACGAAATGGGTGAAAGGTTTTACCATCGCCAAAGTAATGGGCCGAACATTATACAATTTTAAAACTAATGGGGATAAGCACGAGGGAGACGGGGGTCCAGAAAACACAACCAACTTAATACCGAATTTTGTTCTCTATCACTCTCTCGTGTTTACTCATGTATTTCGTAGTTCGTGTATTTAGCTTGACACCGGGCCAGCAAGGGTCAAGTGGAGCAGTTAGTGGGTGAATAGATAATTGATGGTGATGTAGATGGGTAGCGGCCTGTACTCCGAGCTGCTCTATCATCTCTGTATTGACTTAGCTTACTGTTTGTTTTGTTGGTTAGTTTTTTGTTTGTAAGTTATTTCTTGGTTAATTTGTTGTTTGTAACTTACTTCTTGGTTAGTTTATTATTGTGATTGTTTAATATGTCAAAGCAGCCTGTAACAAGTGCCCCCCCCCAAAAAAAAAACAAAAAACGATAAACACAAAATAAAACATAACAGTAGAAAGAGTGATAGGGAGCCAAATTTTTGACACACGAAGCTTGAAGCAGTTTAAGTCATTGGTTTGGTTAACCCCTTCAATACATGTGACGCCCTTTTCATTATATATATTCTCGCAATTGTGAGCCTCCAGCAACTAAAATGCTTCGAACTATCTCAGTTACCACAGATCCTTCTTAAGGGGAGATGGGTCGTTTTTATAGACCCCTTCTCCCTCACATTTAGCCCCATTAGATTTCAGATTTTAAGATGTTTGCCCCATTAGTTTGTCGATTTTAAGACCTTTTCCCCCATTTCTTTGTCAATATTAAGACCTTTCGTGATATTTAGGTGTCATTTTTTTTTCCTGGCGAACGATAGTGAGCCTGTAATTTTGGAAGAACCGGCCATTTTTCTACCGAAAAATGTACAAATTAATCTAGAAGGGTGATATAATGGATGTTATTTTTAAGTTTGTTGGAGATCTAGGGAGGAAACTAAATAGATAATAAATACCGTATATATATGAAATAATCGACCCAAAAAATAAACCCTGCTCCCTTAACCTATTTCACTACCACAGAGCCTGCTTTAGCTGCACAAAATCGTCTAATTATAGCTAGAATAAAGTCACAATTCGTCGTCGGTACATCAGGGGTTAAGGTCGGGAGGGTCAAGTGGAGGAGTTAGTGGCTCAATAGATAATTGGTGGTAATGTAGATGGGTAGCGGCCTCTTCTATAGGGGATAGGTATATTTGCGTTGTTTGTTTGATTATAGAGAAAAGGGTCTAGAAAAAACAACTACCTCCCCCTTATAAGGTTCTGCGTTCACTCCCAGAATGCAACTCGCTATGTGTTTCCCTACCTTCTATGGGAGGCAACAAACTATCTGGATCCAAGTATTTGTAGTTTATATTCAAATTATGGCTTTATGGGCGATACAAATACTAATGTCCAAGTCTTGACGGTATTTCTTCTTACAAGCTTCATGAAGTTGTAGGGTATATTAGATATACTGTATATGTATATTTTATTTATTTATTATAGTTTTTTAGTTTCTTCCCTACACCTTCATGAAGCTTGTAAGAAGAAATACCTTCAAGACTTGGACATTAATATTTGTATCACCATAAAGCCATAATTTGAATTATAAACTACAATTACTTGGATCCAGATAGTTTGTTGCCTCCCATAGAAGGTAGGGAAACACATAGCGAGTTGCATTCTGGGAGTGAACGCAGAACCTTATAAGGGGGAGGTAGTTGTTTTTTCTAGACCCTTTTCTCCCTTAACATAAGAAGGGGCGTTGGAGAGAGAGGAAGCTGTTGGAGTGGCTCTGTTATGTGTGTTATTAGTCTGTATACGTCGTCGAGGTGTCCCCCGACTGGGTGCGAGCATGTAAACACGCTAGGACGTACTTCATCACCCACTAAATGTCCGCCTTGGCTGGGATCGAACCCAGGTCAAGCAGATTCACATGCTCCACTCGACCGCCGCGGCTTCAATTACACAGTCAGCTTGTAACTCGCTAACTCAATTATCCGTACCCATTCAATCAGCTATCCCTACCCCCTACCCATCCAATTGTACCCCCACCCACCCCACCAACCCCCACCCCGCCCCGTGTAGTCAGAGGGTGGCCAGATGTTCTAATAAAAGGCTCACCACAAACCATCTGGCGCGAGTAGCAGTAGACTAGGTACTCTCTAGTTTAATTTACCTGACTCAAGTTTCTCTTAGCTATTATGAACAACTGATTAATTTATGTATACCCTATCAGTCTCTTATTTTTACCCACCTTTTCACTCATTAACTACCCGTTCGGCAGTCTGCTACCTGCTTACTTAATTATCCTTACCCATTCCTTACCTTACCTTTTGATGCCTTTTGATGTGTTCGCCACTCTTCTAGCGGCACCAAGGAGCGCGACGCCCCTCGTTATGGGTGGTGATTTGGTGCAGTAGACTGTTTGAAGCGACAGCTCGCTCCCTTGCGAGGATGGGCTCGTCTGGCACTTTTTGCAGTTCGACATCTAGGGCTCTCTTGAAGTTGTCTAACGAAATGTCCCTCATGTCTCTTACTCGCCGTGGGACTCTGTGTGATAACCAGCCCTCTCGCAGAGAGCCCATAGCACCCCTGTTATTCATCCGGGGGATTTCGCATTCCCAGCCTCTCCTATCACTGAATTTCATGACTATCGGAGTATGTAGGTTTGGTACTAAACCCTCTGCGATTTTCCACGTGTATATTATTAGGTAACGTTCTCTTCTACGTTCCAGTGAGTACAGATTCAGTGCTCTTAAACGCTCCCAATAGTGTATATGTTTTATCGAACTTATATGCGAAGTGAAATTTCTCTGTACACTCTCTACGTAATTTATTTCACCTGTTTTGTATGGGGATGTTAATACGCTACAGTATTCAAGCCGCGGTAGCACTAGAGATTTGAAGAGCGTTATCATAGACAATTCACCGCGTGTTTTAAAAGTACGCAGAATCCAACCCGTTAGACGTTTCGCAGCCGCCACTTTGACCTGGTTATGTACTTTGAAACCCATATTTTCAGACATTAATACCCCAAGGTCTTTCACACTGTCTTTCCGTTCTATTATGTGGTTAGATTCTGTTAAGTAATTTGTAATTTCTTTAACACCATTATTATCTCCGTACCGTATTAATTGGAATTTTTCCTCATTGAATTGCATGTTGTTTTCCCTGGTCCACTGGAACACTACATTCATGTCTTCCTGCAGTCGGCCCGTGTCCTCTTGTGTGTTTACTATCTTGCTTAATTTTGTGTCATCAGCAAAAGACGACACCGTACTGTGTCTGGTGTTGGTATCTATGTCGCAAATTAGTATGAGGAACGGAAGGGGCGCTAGCACTGTTCCTTGGGGCACTGAGCTTTTGACATCCGAAGGCTCAGATGTGACTTGGTTTACTGCTACTGATTGTTTTCGGTTTACGAGGAAATTGTATATCCACCGTCCGATTTGCCCATCAGCTATCCTTACTCACCCACCCCATTGATCCTTCCTTACCCATCCACTCGTACCCCTGCCCCCCCCCCCCCTTTTGAGTATTCAGAGGGTGACCAGGTGTTCTAATAGGCCACTCATTTGATCTGGGTCTGCCAATTGACTACATGAACAGTCCACTATAACGGTACTACTCCACACACACACACACACATACACACACACACACACACACACACACACACACAAACAAACACACCTCTCTCTCTCTCTCTCTCTCTTCTCTCTACTCTCTCTCTCTCTCTCTCTCTCTCTCTCTCTCTCTCTCTCTCTCTCTCTCTCCTCTCTCTCTCTCTCTTCTCTCCTCTCTTC
>CM064575.1:13275718-13298218 GCA_032716605.1 Paralithodes platypus
CCAAGACGTGTATATATATATATATATATATATATAGTGTGTGTGTGTGTGGGTGTGTGTGTGTGTGTGTGGGTGGGTGTGGGTGTGGGTGTGTGTGTGTGTGTGTGTGTTTGTGTGTGTGTGGGTGTGTGGGTGTGGGTGTGGGTGTGGGTGTGGGTGTAGACCACACGTACCTTGCGGTCCCAACTAGGTAGTCCGGCCTTAATATTACTAGACTGGGACAGCTTATAGTGGAAGAATATGACAGTACAGTAGAAGGCTCTCTCCCCACCCTCCGCTCCCTCCGGCTAAAAAGCCGTACCGGAAAATAGGATGAAATGTAACCTTACTGTATGGGTCAGGAAATGCGCACAAGGATTTTTTTTATATATACCCGGTAGTATAGGAAGAAATTATTTTGAAAAAAAAAAAAAAACACGTGCCTACTGATTAATTCATATTAATCCAATCTTCATTAGATGATCGTCCAGTCTTTTCTTAAAACGTATCAATATAATTACTGTCGACCACCTCCCTTGGTAAAGTATTCCACTCTTTAAGAGAGAGAGAGAGAGAGAGAGAGAGGTGAGCAGTAGGAAGAAAACTAAATTCAAGAATAGAGGAGCTATACGAAATGTGACAACCGATGTAGATCAGGAAGATTGAAAACAGTTGAAAGGAGGGGAATCAATAGCGAGTGGGAAGTAATGGGGAAAAGCTTTCAAATTAGACTGCATAGAAAATGTGGAGGGACATGGAAAACGGACGTAAACAAGGACCCAAGGGAACGCTTATGCTGAGACTGGTGGGCGGGGCCGATTTTTTTTTTTTTTTTTTTACTGTATAATGGCTCACACTAGATGATTTTATTCAGCTAGGGAATGGTATCTAGAAATAAACTGGCTCGCCATCGACGAGTTTACTCTAGAGATAAAATAAGTTAATACTATATCTGTATTAACCATTTTGCTCACATGGGTATTTCTTAAACTGCATAATATTGTGATGGACAGACTTAGATTGAGAGAGAGAGAGAGAGAGAGAGAGAGAGAGAGAGAGAGAGAGAGAGAGTATTACCGGTAAAAGTTATCGTGCGACTCTTTAACAGAAGAGAATGAATGTCTTTATTTTTATTTTTTGAGAGAGAGAGAGAGAGAGAGAATTGCTGGTAAAAGTTATCGTACGACTCTAACATAACAGAAGAGAATGCATGTGTGTGTGTGTTTTTTTTTTTTTTTTTGCCTCCGAGAATGTGGTGATATTTTTTCCGTGTAAAACAGCCATTCCGGGCATGGCAGCTGTTGCCATCTCACGCCCCATATATTGCAACCTTGGGAACGAAACTAACCGACACTTGCCTCTTCCTTTCGTT
Source organism: Paralithodes platypus (assembly GCA_032716605.1). Taxonomy (NCBI): domain Eukaryota; kingdom Metazoa; phylum Arthropoda; class Malacostraca; order Decapoda; family Lithodidae; genus Paralithodes; species Paralithodes platypus. The sequence goes on from CM064575.1 coordinate 13,277,070, forward strand.
CACTATTGAGAGGTTTTTCCCCATATTGTTCAGATCCACCCGTTTTTAATCTGTTCTATAAAATCCTAACCTTGTTTAACTTAACTTATGGTACTATTATAATTCCACGGAGTTATTATAGTGGAGATATAATATATAGTGTACGGTAACATATAGTACCAGTAGTGATAGTAGGTCCATGATATCTAACTTCTTAAAATAACCAAATCTAATCTAATCTAAATAACTAATTTACCGTACCTTCACACTCCATACATTGTAAGGTATAGCCTACATCTTAGGAAGATCTTCTAGTAAGCAAAGAGGAAAAAATATATGTTCACCAATCCTTCCTAATCTTAGTAAAATCGTTCTTCTGATAACGAAAATATAATACAAAATGATACAAAATTAAATATACTATAATTGTCAAATATAATGTATAATAAATAATTATACAATATTGAAAGGATTAATATTTATAATTTAATATTATAATGTATACTACCTTGCACACCTTCAGAGGCTATAGTGTATTCGCAGTAAGTAGGCGAAAAATCTTAACCTCTGTAACTCCAAATTTTATATATTTCTACCATTTGGGAAGAGTCAGTCAAGGAATAGATGTGGAAATTTATAGCCAATTTGCTCTAACCCTTTTTGAGTTGTTGTTGTTCCCCAAGCTGCCTGGCCGAACGGCCCCGAGCAAGGCCAAGGCCATAACCGAGCGCCCCCACAGAACCCTCCCTGCCGACCACAATAAATCCTGGGTGACCGAAGCCACTCCATGGCGGGGAGCTGAGGAGGGTGCGGAAACGCCCGGGAAACCACAGCCCCACCGAGGGCCCTGTGCCCCTCAGCAATTATGAAGAGAAAGTTGAGGGGCAGAGGAAAATTGTGACGCTTTGGCTTCCAATCTTGGTAGATTGGGAGATCCACGGAAGAAACGCCGTCACTTGAGATCTATAAAATATATAAGTAAAAGGAACAGCCAGAGTAAGCTATGGGTATGGCAGAGATCGCCCAGTTCTCACTCTGATAGACCAGCCCATCACCCTTTTTGAGTTAGAGAGGATAGAGGTCATGATTTCTCGCCTACTTTCAGCGAATAGACTAGAGTAACGCTAAGGTATTTTCATAATTCATGTGCTTCTTGGCCTGCCTGTTCACAAAGTACGGGTATCTCGAAACCAGATTACTTGATCTTGAAGCTTGAAGCTTGATCAGTACTTCCATTATTATTAAATATAGCACAGTAATCTATTGTAACTCCACCCATCCCCGAGAGTCTAGGCATGGTGTGTGTCAATTTAAGGGGAGATGGGCCGTTATTCTGGTCCCCCTTCTCCCTAATGCTTATCCCCATTAGTTTGTCGATTTTAAGACCTTTCGCCCCATTTCTTTATCAAATGTTAAGACCTTTCGTGCTATTTAGGTGTTGATTTCTTTCCTGACGAACGACAGTGAAGCTGTAATTTTGGAAGAATTGGCCTTCAGCCAGGAATTTTTTCTACCGAAAAATGTACAAATTAATCTACACGAGGGATCTAATGGATGTTTTTTAAAGTTTGATGGAGGTCTAGGCAGGAAACTAGAACAAATATTGAATAAATTAAAAATGTCGACCGAAAAGTGAACCATCTCCCCTTGATCCATGCTCTTACGCTCCTCTAAAGTCCAAAATGAGGGTATTCGTATGCCGGGCCGAGCACCAGGTTATCAGCATCAGACAAGAGTACTACCTGATCCGAGATTGTACCCTCTAGCGGCCGGTTATATTGGAAAAGTCTCCGGTAAACATCTCGACGTCCAATGACCCGTCAAATTTTAGGAAGCAGGGCAAATCGGGCCACACTCCTAAACGGCCACAACCCAAACGGTCACAATCCTAAAAAGGCTGGGTTAGATTATATTAGGCTAGGCTTGGTTAAAATAAGATATATTTAACATTTGCAGATTATGACGCACTTTATGCATTAGACGGTTTTATGCAGCTTAGGAAGAATTTGTGGTAATCAAAAGGGTAAAAACCATCTCAATTAACCCCCTGACTTCCATATACCCTTCCTAATCTGAATAACATCTAATAATATCCAGAATTATAGAAATAATTGCGTATTAGATCCTTAAGGGGTTAGGCTAGGCTTGGTTAGGTTAGGCTTGGTTAGGTTAGGCTTGGTTAGGTTAGATTAGAATAGATTAGATCAAGTTAAGCCAGTTTAAAAATGAAAATTAATAAAGTTAGATTATAAAACTGGTCGTTCCGGTAGAGTGGCCGTTTTGGAGTGTGACCGTTTCGACTTGAAGCCCTCGTAAAGTACAGTGTCGGTAAAAACACTTGATCCGGTTTTCTCGGCAGCTTGTTCTGGAATTCCGCAGTTAAAGAGCCGAAACTCGTCTTGGGAAAATGATACTCGTTTCACAATGATACGTTGTTTTGTCATAACCTAACGTAAAGTGAGGTTAAACAAATTGGCAGATGGTATGCTACTGGTATATCATTTACGCTTTTAGGGCGCGTGGCACTGCGAATTGACTTAAGTTTACCGTATTTCAAAATTTATCTCAACCCTTTTCACTCAATACGACGCTCGCACAAGCTTACATAAACAGGGGTCAGCATTTTTCCTATATCTGTCTAGTGTATATATATATATATATTTGTTTAAAGCTGGCGAAAAATTGGCCTGTCTCCATCTTAAATACTCGGCTATTATGACGTTTATATAGCCAAGTGTGGTGTTAATGGTGACACATTGGCATTAATATGATACGGAGACATAGCAGTTTCCTAGGTTATGTGTCCAATGATTATATCTAGAAATCGGCTGATATTGGAATATTACTTCAGCCAAGTTAAACAAAATCGATTATAGTGTAGCCGGGCAGAGGAGAATAGGGTGTTGCCACTTCCTTACCGCAAACTTTGTGGAGAGAATAAAAAAGAAGGAGAAAAATCAAATCAAGGTGTAGTCTCTTCACCCCCAGGCACCAGACTCACCTGCCTTAGTGACCCTGTAGTAAGAGGAATCGGTCAGCTTTATGTTTGGACGCCATTTTGATGACCACATTATCCAACAGCGAGGTGATACTATATTTAGATCATGTAGAATTTAGAGTCAAACACAAAAGTATGTTCTGTGTTTTTTTTTTTAATTGATGAATGTTTATAATAGGTGTGTAGGCTAGTGAGAAGGTAATGACACCAATGGTACCAATATGGCGGAGGTTGTCCGATCTCTAACTCGCCTGTTTGGAGAAAGAGGTCCAGCTGGTTTTCCGGGTAAATTGTTTATCGCATTTGAAAGTGTTATGCTTTTATTATGAGTTACGAGGCATTTGATTATATGTGGATCCTATCACTTTATTTATAGGCAGGGAGAGAGAGAGATTTAACTAGATTTGCATATATACACTAGCCACAAAGATATTACGATCCCAGCGAGGTGGCCAGGGCTTAATTTAAGTACAGATAGTAGTTAAGGAAAGTGGAAGATAAAGATAGTTAAGCAGTAAGGAGAGAGAGGGAGATTCTAAAGGTTTTGTGTGTACGTATAGGCTACTATAGTCTATTCACTGTAAGTAGGCGATAAATCATGACCTCTACCCTTTGTAACTCAAAAAGGACTTGCAGATTGGCAGTAAATCTCCAAATCTATTCCTTGACTGGCTCTTCCCAAATGGTAGACATATTAGCTCGATTACTCTAGTCGTTTTTGAGTTACAGAGGTTAGAGGTCATGATTTTTGAGTTACAGAGGTTAGAGGTCATGATTTTTGAGTTACAGAGGTTAGAGGTCATGATTTCTCGCTTACTTACAACGAATAGACTATAGAATATATTATTATGTACCGGGTACAGTATTCTCGTAAGTCACTTTGTCAAGTGTTGATAGTGGTACCACTATAAACCAACAATGTCAATAAAGAACTACAACCTACATCATCATGGTACCAGCTGTTATATTATTACCTCAATAATACCACTTGTGTACCCCCTTCACCACCACTATACTTGTATGTATGTATAGGCCACCACCACCACCACCACTACCACCATACTCATCATATTACTATTACCACAACCATTCTGAACTTATGCTACCACCACCACCACTACAAATACTACTACTACTACTACTACTATTACCACTACCTGTACAACTATAATCCTTCCATAAATCAACAATGTTAGTAACAAACTCCCATAACCAACACAGCCAACATCATCCTGGTACCAGCTGTGTTATATCATTACCTCAATAACACCACTTAAGGTGGCAGTGGTTATTTGTTGGTCTTTTTATTTATGTATTTATTTATTTATATATAATGTATATTTATTTATATATTTATTTATTTATTTATTTATTTATTTATTTATTGTATAGTTTCATTGCTAGACCTACAGTATATCCAGCTAAAAAATACACACCCCCTAGGAAAAAAATCGACACCTAATTGGCACCAAAGGTCTTAGTGTTGACAAAGAAATGGGCGAAAGGTCTTAAATTCGCCAAACTAACGGGCCGAATGTTTGAAAATATAACAACTAATGGGGCTAAGCATGAGGGAGAAGGGGGCCAAAAAAACAACAACCATTCTCCCTCAAGGTAACTTTATAAGCTTACCTTTAAACTAAATGTAAACATGCGAGATAATTACATTGTCACTCCTTCACAACACTCGTTCTAAGCTAAGGCCTAAAGAACTGTACAAATGTTGACACCGACCAGAATACATCAACTCTTTCATTACAATTTGTTTATATTTATTACCATCCACCACCAGACGATTTTATTCAGTGTAGCATAAATCCCTCACAATGAAGGTGTTGACGTCATCTGGTTGGTATCCTATAGTCTATCCACTTTAAGTAGGCGAGAAATCATAACCTCTATCCTCTGTAACTCAAAAACGACTAGAGTAATCAAGCTAATATGTCTACCATTTGGAAAGAGTCCGTCAAGGAATAGATGTGGAAATTGACAGACAATTTGCTCTAGCCCTTTTTTAGTTACAGAGGATAGAAGTAATGATTTCTCGCCTACTTACAACGAATAGACTATAGCATTAGTACTTTTGCCTGCACATATATGGTAACCTGTGCACACATATCTGTATATATACATCATGAATAATGCATCCGTTGAACCTGGGCGTAAGTGGGTCGTGTGTGTTTTCTCCTGGGAAGTGAGGAATGAAAATAAAATAAAGCTTGACAGAGGCTGTGTCTGTGTCCCCTGGTCTAATGCTGTGACCTTGTCCTCGTTATGGCCTCAGTCAGCTGGGAGGCTTGTATAGAGTTACATAGATGCACACACCACACAAACTGTTTAATCTTTAGTAGGCAGTCCGGACATATATCGAAAATATTAGTTGCTACTGAGTTGAAGACAAGGAGAGTAAAGCACAAATCTCCCCACCCACCATTCCCTCCGACGTTTGGTTCGATAATAAACATTGTTTGAAAATAAAAGACTCCAGCAGAGTGATAAATGTCTACTTACAGTAAGGTACTGGAAGATATATAGTAGAAAATATAATAATAATTAATATACAAAAACATACCCACCTTTGGTCTACCTTTGGTTGTTTCGGCAATCCTTCAGTGGCCTCGGCTAGAGCTGCTTCCCCCGAGTATGTTTGCAGGAGGAGGAAGGAATAGTAGAGTTACACAGATACTCAAACCACATAGACCTACTAGGTGGTCCGGCCTTAATACTACTTGACAGTTTATAGTAGAAGAATAGGACATCAAAGTAGAAGATTGTCTCCCCACCCTCTGCTCCCTACGGCTAAAAAGCCGTACCGGAAAATATTAAGTGCAAGTTGTGTAAGCTTATGAGTCAGGATATACCCACAAGGAAAGTTTTATAGAATATAGAAATAAATTAGTCTGAAGGGGAATATACACTTAAGGGGAGGTATTTAGTTTGTTCCCTAGACCTCCATCAACCTTAAAATTACACCCCCTTGAGTCCCTTTCAAGATAAATTTGTACATTTTTCGGTAGAAAAATTTCCCGGCCAAAGGCCGGTTCCTCTTAAATTACAGGCTCGCTGTCGCTCGCCAGGATAAAATCGACACCTAAATGGCACGAAAGGTCTTAATATGGGGTGAAAGTTCTTAAAATCGCTAAACTAATGGGGCAAACATTTTATAATATCAAAAGCAATGGGGCTAAACATGAGGAAGAAAGGGGTCAAGAAAAAAATCCCTCAAGTGGATATCTCCCCTTAAATACCTACTGATTTGTTCATGTTAATCCAATCTCCATCAAATTATCATCCAGTCTCTTCTTAAACGTATCAATTGAATTATTATCAATATCAACCACCTCCCTTGCTCAACTATGCCACTCTTTGACCACACTGTATGTGAAGATGTTTTGTCTGACATCTAGGCATGCTTCTTTTTATATAAGAGAGAGAGAGAGAGAGAGAGAGAGAGAGAGAGAGTGTGTGAGAGTGAGTGAGTGAGTGTGTGAGAGTGAGAGTGAGTGAGTCAAGACCCTCTCAGCACCAATGTTCATTAACACCCTACCAGCCAACGAGACCTTAATACAAGAGATGAGCGTGAACCCTAATGAGCGCATCAGGGTACAGTCAGGGTCAGGAGTCACATGGCCATCGGGGAGAGAGAGACATGTGTTTGTTGGAGATTACCGGTACCGGAATTCGCTTGTTAAAGGGGCAGTGCTTGTTTCTATTTGGGCTATATATTTATTTATTTATTTATTTTTGAGTTTCCTCGCTAGACCTCCAAGCTAAATAAAAATCCCCCCACCCCCCACCCGACCATAGTACTATGCTGATGTATTAGTCGGACGACGTGTTGGCTAACACAAGCTGATATATGAGCAGCACGCTACAATCCCCTCCATCGGGATGGCCGAAAAAAAGCTTCTAATTCTGGAGGATACGTACCCTCATTATCACCTGGGCAATACAATTAGTGCGTTGCACCGTAGACCTCTGGAGCAACCCGATCTGGTGTGTATGTGTTAGTGTAAATTAATTGTTGGTTTATTGTTCAATTGCAACCCTGTATCTGACTATCTACAGAGGTTCTCTGTACCAAAGTATAGTACAATGCATATTCTACCTTAACTACGAGGTCACATGTGATCTTTGGCGACCGTGAGATGCCGGAGTTTCAACAATAGTACGTACGCAGATGGACATTATATTGATGAAACTACGTGTGGGCTAACACAAGCTGACAATAGCTTGGCTAGGGAGGGACCACTAAACAATCCTTCTCCGTCGAAATGGCTGACCAAAAAAACAAAAACAAAAGAACATTCATATTCTGGAGTATTCAAACCCTGGCGTACTCTTGCCGTAAACGACTGGGCGGGTAATTGGTGCCTTAGTACGCTGGACCAGCCCGGCCTCTGTGTGTGTGTGTGTGTTCAACTGTCACACAGACATCATAATAATTATCAAAGGCTATAACGAAACAAGTTTAGGCTACAATATGTTGTCTAGCCATGGTTGTGGAGTCCGTGTTCACAACCATGGTTAAAATATGCCCCGCCAGCTCCATTTTGGTTGCATACAAACGTTGCAAGTAGGGCACTGACCTTTACAGCCAAGATACTGAAATACACAGAAGACTGACACTCCCACAGATGGCAATGGATGGACATGGAGGGATGGGGTGAGGGGAGAGAGTTGTCAGGTCAAGTGTGGGAGAGAGAGAGAGAGAGAGAGAGATTTTCCTACTGAAAAGGTTGAGAATCGTATAGCAGACTCGATTTATTTGTGTATTCATTCTTATTCGGAACCAATGACTACGAGAGAATCCGATGCTCAAGGCGCTCGTGTGACTTGGGTGTTTGTGCTATACTTTTTTTTTTTTGGGGGGGGGGGGGTGATATATATGTTAATTTGACACTGGCCAGGTTGAGTTCCGGGGTAATTATGATTCAACGGTACGTTTTTGTATTCTAGCTACATGTATACACAGGCCTATTCATGTAATGTATAATTTGTGCACAGTATGTATTGCATGTGCCGGCACTGATAACTGGAAATTCTAGATATTTGTGAGAGCGATGTAGGCCACCCCAAAATTGAAAGTCCTAGAAAAAGGGAATCATTATGTTTGTCAATGTTTAGACTTTTCACCTCATTTCGTTGTCAATATTAAGACTTTTCGTGTCATTTAGATGTCGATTTTTTCCTGGCGAGCGATAGCGAGCCTGTAATTGAAAAGGAATCGGCCTTCGGCCGAGACATTATTTTATCGAAAAATATAGAAATTTATCTTGAAGGAGGGTCTTTGTTTTTTGTTAAGCTTGATGGAGGTCTAGGGAGGAATTTAATAAAACATATATTTAAATTAACAAATATATCGCCCATCCACCCTTAAGAATATGTTTTTGTTTACTGATAGACAGTTAACCAGAATTAGAACACGACTTTTGACAACACACACACACACACACACACACACACACACACACACACACACACACACACACACACACACACACACACACACACACACACACACACACACACACACACACACACCAATATTAATAGATTAACAAACACGAAGCCGAGGTCAAAATTGTCACCAATTAATAATACAAAAAACCTTAACGCGCTTAATTAAATGTCATTGTTGGGTAAAAAATAAATATATACCGTACTAGAAGCACTTTAATTAAGAATCAAACAGTTCGTACCACAATGCGGAAAAAACCTTGAATATTTTTATAGTGTGTATATTTTTATTTCCACTGGTTGAGAGAGAGAGAGAGAGAGAGAGAGAGAGAGAGAGAGAGAGAGAGAGAGAGAGAGAGAGAGAGAGAGAGAGAGAGAGAGAGAGAGAGAGAGAGAGAGAGAGGACTTGACTTGACTTGACTTGACTTGACTTGACTTGACTTGACTTGACTTATAAACCTTTATTTACCGCCCTGTAATGGATGCGGGCAGACAGCAGTACATTTCGGTACAGTAATGATTTGTGATTCACATTCAGCACAAAATGTCAATGTCTTGGCCATGTAGCCTCTTTATCTAATTATAAGATCAATACAGTTTCTTGAGGTAGCCTACAGTAGGATTCCAAGATAAACCTTGTTGTTCACAGCAAAGCGTGACAACAACAGTGTGTGTTTGAGAGAGAAAATATGAAGAAAGTTACATACCGGTAGTAGATAAAATAATATTGAATACAGCTAATTAGGAAAACCAAGCAAATTATAGGTTGCCATATATATATATATATATATATATATATATATATATATATATATATATATATATATATACAGAGAGAGAGAGAGAGAAGTAAAGTAACACATCGGAAATTAGATAAATGAGAGAAAGTGGGTCGTGGAAAATAAGGATGTTCAATACATAAATACCAATCGGGATTAAATTCACACACACACACACACACACACACACACACACACACACACACACACACACACACACACACACACACACACACACACACACACACACACACACACACACACACACACACACACACACACATTTCTCCCATTACAGAGCCAGCACTAATCTTGACAATCCACACTTCTCTTTTAACACTTTAATCTCGCTCTTTGTAGATCCCGCGTCATCTCTTAAGGTCTCGTGTTTTCTTTTCATTTGCCTTTATATTTCCTTATTGTCTACTGTCTCGTGTATTATCTCCATTATATTATCTCATTCCCTTATCTTTATCTAACATTATTAACTTCTTCCTTCACCTTCCCTTCTTACCCTGCCTTAAAGGGGAGTGACCTGTTTTTGTTCTGTCCTTTTCTATCTTTCTCTGGCTTGTATCCATTTGGCCCCATTCAGCCTACTGTTTTAAGACGTTTATCCCCATCCAGGTGTAAATTTTTTACTGGTGAGCGGTAGCGAGCCAGCATATTATTGATTATTGTTTGACAGCAGGCTAAATTTGTACATTTTTCGATAGAAAAATTTCTCCGGCGAAGCCGGATTTCTTCATAATTATAATGCTGGCTCGCTATCGCTCGCCAGGAAGAAATCGACACCTAGATGGGGATAAACGTCTTAAAATAGTTGGCTGAATGGGGCCGAATGGATACAAGCCAGAGAAAGAGAGAAAAGGACAGAAATAACGAAAAGCAGGTCACTCCCCTTAAGCCGGTGTCACACGAGCCATTTTTCCGTCAATTTTCCATGAGCAAGTTTGTTCTCGTTATATTTAGGGACTTTTCTTTCACTGGTATTGGTAACTAGACTGCAGGTAGATTATGTCAGGCAGCTGAAAATGATGATAAAGTGTAATATTTGAAGCTTCCAGACCATAATAATTGCCCGTAAAAAATTGCTCGTGTGACTCCGGCTTTACACGTTGATATCTCTTTGTAAACCTATCTTCATCCGTCATGGTCTCTTTGTCTCTTTCTTGTACAGGTATCTTTGTATTTTATATTTCTTATGCCTCTCTTGCTTTCATTATCTCATTATTTGTCCTATTCTATACTTCCCGTTGGACCCTACCTTCTCTTTCTTAGGGGAGGTATTTAGTTTGTTCCCTAGACCTCCATCAAGCTTAAAATTACACCCCCTTGAGTCCCTTTCAAGATAAATTTGTACATTTTTCGGTAGAAAAATGTCCCGGCCGATAGGCCGGTTCCTCTTAAATTACAGGCTCGCTATCGCTCGCCAGGATAAAATAGACACCTGAATTGCACGAAAGGTCTTAATATGGGGTGAAAGTTCTTAAAATTGCTAAACTAATGGGGCAAACGTTTTATAATATCAAAAGCAATGGGGCTAAACATGAGGGAGAAAGGGGTCAAGAAAAAAAATCCCTCGAGTGGAGATCTCCCCTTAAATTATGTATCTGTATTATTCATTTCTCGCACTTTCACTCCTAATCTTTCTTTCATTAGTTCTTGTTTGTTTGGATTCTGTTCCGAGTCGAGTGGTTAGGAATAATTAACAGTACTAATTGTTAAAACGTTATCTATTCGCTAATATTACGTTTGTTTTCTTACAGGTATGATCATCAGGTTGTGGAGTGTTCTTCGGCTGTTATCAGAGGTACTGGTGAGTGGGGAGAGAGCCTACTAATAATATATTAGTAATAATTGTTAGTATATGTTCACTTGCAGCCCTGAGGCTGAAAATTTAGTTTGTCTTAACCTAGGTACAACACAAGCTATATTCTACCTTAATTACGAGGTCACATGCGACCTTTGGCGACCGTGAAGTGCTTGAATTCCAACCATAGTGCATACGCAGATGCAATGGTGGAACGACGTGTAGGCTAACACAAGCTGATAATCAAGCAGTTTGGTTAGGGAAGTACCACGCTACAATCCTTGTCCATTGAGATGGCCGAAAAACGTGTGTGTGTGTATTTAACTATTTATGCACTGTGTGTGTGTGTGTGTGTGTGTGTGTGTGTGTGTATGCGTGCGTATATATATACAGTATGTGTGTGTGTGTGTATTTGTGTGCATGCTTTAGAGTGATATTCCTCCAACCAATCAATCATCTTCCCCCGTGATCCAAGTGTCTTCTTAGGCTTAGGCCTTAACGACCTTCACAGATGCTATCATACATGCAGACACCACACTTTGAATGGAGAGAGAGAGAGAGAGTAGTAGTATAAGTATTAGTAGTAGTAGTTGTGGTTGTATGTGTGTGAACTGGTATGTGTATAATATGTATGTGTGTGTGTGTGTGTGTGTGTGTGTGTTCGTGCGTGTGTTCGTGCTTTAGAGTGATATTCCTCCGTCCCACACCCAACCAATCTGTCATCTTCCCTCCGTGATCCAAGTGTCTTCTTAGGCCTTAACGACCTTCACAGATGCTAACATGTAAGCTAACACAGGCACAAACCACGCTTTGAGTGGAGGGAGAGAAAGAGCGAGAGATATCAATTATGTACGATTAGGTACGACAGGTTGGGTAAGAGGTGTCCTCACCAGGATTCGAACCCACTCACTCCAGGCCGAGTGGTTACGGTGCCCGACTCTCCCAAATATACCTGGAGTGAGTGGGTTCGAATCCTGGTGAGGATACCTCTTACCCAACCTGTGGTACTTAATCGTACATAATTGATATTTGTCATTTTCAGAGGTTCCATAATAGTACCAGGACGATTAAAAATCGTATATCACTTAACCGAGTTGGCGGGGGGAAGCGTAAAAATAGTCATGGTCGAAGTCTAATAAACTCACCACGTGTTCGAAGGCATAGCCCTCCACGAGACTAAAAACCTGGTTCCTCAAATAAGAACTAAGGTTGCTTTCCTTATATCCGCTCATGGCCGAGTGGTTACGGTGCCCGACTCTCCCAAATATACCTGGAGTGAGTGGGTTCGAATCCTGGTGAGGATACCTCTTACCCAGAGAGAGATATCTTTATCTAATACAGTAATAAACAAAATATATGAAATCCATTGTGAAACAACATTACCACGTTTATCTTACCAGCTACATAAACATAAGAAATATATAAAATAAAATATAATAGAGGCAGGTTTTTACACTTTCAACAGTGCAAGCAAACAGTCATTAAATGTTGCATTGTGTTCCTTTAAATGTACAAAACTGTATATTTATAGTATATCGAAAACACAAAACAATGTACTGTCACCACCTTTGTATTGCTTACATTCACCATCAGAAAACTTTATTGCATCCCTTCAACATAATACAGTTAACGACAGAGCTACACAGTTAACCAATATTATGCAAATGCATCGCTTTCAATAATGCAATATTTCCTGTTACAGCTGTATTATTGCTACATTGACTTTCGTACAGTACAATTCTCAGTATATAATTATTTGGTTAGGCCTACACCAATTCGATTTTTTGTACAGTGGCGCTAATATGTGATGTCTCGGCACCAATTATGTTTTGATCAATAATTGGTAACAGCAATATCTAAGCATCATTTCGTCATATCGAGTGAAATCTACAAATATGTTCCTACACTTACCCACCCTATTCAACATCTGACAGACATTAATACAGCACAGAACAAGCCAAACGTAAGGACAGCTGAGACATGACTTATTAACGCGACTGTACAATGAAACCAGATTCTAACTCATCCGGGTTATTATAAAGCATTGTATTGTCTCATTTGCGTTCGATACTGCTTCAAATGGGTGCGGTCCTATTTATGATCTTGACTGTACTTCTCTCCATGTAATTGTGGGCACAACCTGTGTGTGAAACTTTTGTTATGATGTATGGCTTAAGGGGGAAGGGTATATTTTCAAGTCGATTTATTTAATATATATTTGTATTTAGTTTCCTCCCTAGACTTCCATCAAACTTTAAAACAAAACATCCATTAGGTTCCCCCATTTAGACTAATTTGTAAATGTTTCGGTAGAAAAATGTCCCTTCCAAAATTAGAGGCTCACTATCGTTCACCAGGGAAAAAATCGACACCTAAATAGCACGAAAGGTCTTAAAGTCGACAAACTAATGGGGCAAACATCTTAAAATATGAAAACTATTTGGGCTAAACATGAGGGAGAAGGGGGGTCCAGAAAAAAGAACCATCTCCCCTTAAGTCTAGAAACACTGCCGGTACTACTAGTACTGTTGATGGAGGAGAAGGCTAGTGTTAGGATAGTAGTAGTAGTAGTAGTGGTAGTAGTGGTGGTGGTAGTAGTAGTAGTGGTGGTGGTAGTAGTAGTAGTAGTTGTCTGCACCACAACCAGCAACGGTGGCAGACGTTTACTACGAGGCAGTGGTGGCAGAGGGTCACATAGGGGGGCGACTGGATTGAAGTTGCAAGGTGTAGAGTAGTAATATAGTAGAATAGTAGGAATAGAGTAATATCTGATGTTTGTAAGATATAATGTATGTACAATATTAAAACAAAATGTAGTAGTAGTAGTAGTAGTAGTAGTAGTGTCTGTAGGCTATATGTCTTCTTGTCTCCCATGTATTCATAGACACAGCCTATCAGTGTAAGACGTTTGTGATGATGTATGGCCTTACAGTTAGTCAAGGATGAGTGCTAGCGATGTGTGTGTGTGTACTTGTCTCTCAGTATTCTTAGCCACAGCATATCATGAGGCATTTGTGATGATGTATTATGCTCTTCTTGTTAGTGACGAATGGGTGCTCGTGGGGGGTAGTAGTAGTAGTAGTAGTAGCAATGTGTGTGTGTGTGTGTGTTTTGTAAATGTGAATTTCTCATATATATATATATATATATATATATAATTGAAACACTATTACTTGGCAAAGCACATTTAAGGAATCAGATAGAAAACAAACTGGTAATAAAATATACTGTATACAGAGTATGTTCAAACACGCCTTTGTATAAGCCTTTTCAGGCGAAAACGGTAAAACAAACAAATAATAACAATAATAATAATAATAAATATTGAAGTCATGCTTATGGGTAGTAGTTAGATAAAGTAATGTAAAGATTCTATCTAAAACATATGGGGAGGGTCACTTAACGTTTCCTTTAGAGCTGCTGTATATATAGTCTTTAACGGTATATGAAAACTCTTTCATTCTTTCTATTCTGGTTAAATGTAGACGGTTTTATACGGTTTAGAAAATAATTTTGGAAATCTAGGACTAAATCGAGAAAATGCTCACCTCTTTGATTCCTATAGAGCCTTCCAAAGCTGAAGACAAACGTCATAGTACTGAGAGGGTTAATTTGGCGAAGTTTATATCTGTTTGGCGTTTATTGTGCCTAGCGTATATAATTGTATTTTGTGTTTTTTGTTTTTTTCTATGTGAATGAGGGAGACAAAAGGCATAACTGCCTGCAGCGAGTGCCTCCCCCAGATTTCAAAGAGTGACAGGGCCGAAATCAAGGGACGTTCGAGCTAAAATGCCTGGACACACGGAGTTTGAAGCAATTAAGTCATAGGAAGAGGGAAAGACTGATTCTGGGAGAGAGTTCCAGAGCTCAGCAGTTGAATAGAAGAAAGTCTGAGAATAGCGTTTCACTCTTGGGTTGGATAGTTGCACAGAGTAGGGGTGGGATTGTGTTGCAAGGTGGGTACTACGTACCCTACGTAGAGGAGGTGGTATACACTGGGAAAGCTCCGAGGAACACTGATTATTGTAGTAGCGATAGAATAGTGAGAGAGATGCAACATTGCGGCGAAGAGAAAGAGATTGCAGAGAATTGGTGAGTGGACGGGAGTTAATGATACGAAAAGCGTTCCTTTCTACTTTATCTAGGAGTGCGGTGTGAGAGGATCCTCCCCACACATGTGAACAATACTCATACAAGGACGCACTGTGCCCCTGTACAGAGCAAGTAGCTGAGCAGGGGTAAAGAACCCCTTGAGGCGATTGAGCACACCCAGCTTCTGGGAGGCTGCCTTAGCAAGACTGGTAATATGGTCTTTCCAAGTGAGAGCAGAAGAAAAAGAGACACCGAGAACATTGAGGGAAGATGAAGGGTTGATTTTTGTATTGTTGAAGAATAAGGGATAGTCCTCTGGAGGTTCCTGACGGGTAGTAAGGTGGATAAATTGAGTTTTGGAAGCATTAAATGTAACAAGGTTTTCTCTACCCCAATTGGAAATAGTAGCTAGATCAGAAGATGAGCATTTTATGGCTTCATTACGTTTACTTTTGAGGGACTGCTGGCTGGGGCGTTCTGGAAAACTAATTGAGTGGTGTAAAGTAGAGTCGTCTGCATATGAATGGATGGGACTAGATGTACAGTTGAGAAGATCATTTATGCAAATTAGAAAGAGAATAGGACAGAACCCTGAGGAACACCGGAGTTGATAGGATGAAGAATTGAGCAATGGCCGTCCACAACCGCTTACCTGCTCGTCTATTTGTATGTCTGTGACGAGTGTCTCCCCCAGAGTTGAAAGAGTGACAGGGCCGAAATCAAGGGATGTTCGAGCCAAAATGCCTGGACACACGGAGTTTAAAGCAATTTAAGTCATAGGATGAAGGAAAGACTGATTCTGGGAGAGAGTTCCAGAGCTCAGCTGTTGAATAGAAGAAAAATTGAGAATATCGTTTCACTCTTGGGTTGGAGAGTTGTACAGAGTTGGGGTGGGATTGTGTTGTAAGACGAGTGTTACGGTGTGCTTGTATGTTTGTGTACCTGTGAATGTTATGTACCTGTTTGTGTGTTAGTTACTGATACGACTTCAGAGGCTATTAACCCTTCTGGATTATTGAGGCAGCACACTGTAAGTCAAGAATATCGCCAGCACCTGAGCCCTTTTTCGAGAACTCCAGTCCCTTGTGTTTGTGCGCGCGTATTGATTTGTATATACCGGTATGCTTGTATTTACCTGTGCCTGTGCGTGTGCTAGCCCTTGCATGTCTATAGCCAGTATCACACGAGCGCGTTTTCCCTCAACACTGGTCTGGCAGCTTATTAGGTCAATATATATACTATTTCGGTCATTTGAATTAATCTACCATCAGTCTTGTTTCCGATACCAGTGTAAAGTATTCCAGAAATGTTACCTGCAGAAAAATGTTGATCCTCGAATATTGACTATAAAAGCTCTCGTGTGGTAGTCCTTGCATGTCTAACGTCCACATCTTAGCCCGCGTCATCCAGTATTCATGTCGCGGCCCCGTAACTAAAACATTAATGCCCCTTCTAATTATATCCAGAAATGGCTTCCTGTCGCACCCCCCAATGTTATCTTTTATTATGATCATATTTTATGGCGTGTTCGTGAATGTTGTCTTTTATTACTACGGTAAATTTATTGTGTTCGTGAATTTGGTTTTATATGAAGGGGGGATCTGGCTTCTCCGGAGACATTTTTCTATCGTAGCATGTACACATTTAGCCTGCTGTCACGAAAATGAATGCAAAACGAAACTAACTTCATCCATAAACAGTTATCATTGAGCGGATCCGTAAGTCTGTAACCCAGTAGCCTGACACGTACAGTACAAGACTTAAAGGGACTTATGTAGGGTAATAAAGGTGTGTGTGTGGGGGTGTGGGTGTGGTACGTACTGTAGGTGTTTTTAATATGTATATTTGTGTATGTTACCCGTGCGTTGTGTTCAGTATTGTGTGTAAGTATAGAATGTGTGTGTGTGTGTGTGTGTGTGTGTGTGTGTGTGTGTGTGGGGGGGGGGGTGCGGTGAGGTGTGTGTACTTACACTAGTTGTATTTGCGGGAGTGAGCATGCTCGTTAATTCCCGCCTCCTAAGATATGTTTGTCATACTGTGCTTTGAAACTTTGTGTGTGTGTGTGTGTGTGTGTGGTGCGGTGAGGTGTGTGTGTGTGTGTGTGTGTGATGAGTTTATAGCTACCTGTGCGTGTGTGTACAACCAACTGATGTCTTAACTTAATAAAGAAATATGAGTAGACTGAAATAGAAATAAGAACAAAATGAGCTGACCTTAAGTAATTGGCTGGAGAATGAAGAGGAAATAGTAAATTAACTTATAATTACCGGTATTTTGTATTTTATCGAATGGCCGGGGACTACCCCCTTAAGGGCAAAGGCTTCACTGAGGTAAAGTTCAAGGATGTGACTATCAGAAACAGAATTCCCGTAAGATTGCCCAATGAATCTTCTCGGAAACAGAGACTCCAGGAAGACACTCTGCGGTAAGGTAAAATAGGACTTCAGAAGCTATCGCGAACTAAATTGAATCTTCTCATTATTTCTTTACTTAATAGTTACATTTAAGGGGAGATGGGCCGATTCTCTGGTCCCCTTTCTTCCTCATGCTTATCCCCATTAGTTTTGAGATTCCAAGACGTTTGCCCCATTAGCTTGACGATTGTATTACCTTTCGCCCCATATGTTTTGTCAATATTAAGACCTTTAGTGCCCTTTAGGTGTCGATGTTTTTTCCTGGCGAGCGATAGCGAGCCTGTAATTGTGGGGGAACCGGCCTTCGACCGTGACATTGGTAGAACAATGTACAAATTAATCTCGTAGGGGGATCTAATGGATTTTTTAAAAAGTTTGATGGAGGTTTAGAGAGGAAACTATAAGACGATTTTATATACTTTTTTTTTTACCTATATTAATTTATCAGTGTGTTACTATTTCTTTTTATCTATCTCAAACTTTTTTATTTATCTCTTGGACAGTCTCTGGCAATAAACGTGACCTACTTTATTATCTTAGGCTTTACTTCTCACTTAACTGAATCCTCCTAGTCGAGGCTTGGCTTTGGTTTTCCGTTCTTCCGTATCGTCTCATTTGTTTGGCGATTTTAAGACGCTTCGCCTCATTACTTTGATATGATTCTGAACAGTTCGCTTCATCTGGGTTTCGATTTTTTTCTCCTGGCGAGCAATAGCGAACCTGCAATTTGAGAGAAACTAGCCTACTACGACCAAGACGTTATGTTCGTACCGGTACCGAAATATATACAACGGGGGGAGCACGAAGGCCCTCAATTATGAATGAGAGAGAGAGAGAGAGAGAGAGAGAGGGAGAGAGAGAGAGAGAGTATTAGCTTGTGTTAACCCTTTTTAGTATCATGGTACCCTTTGCTATATATTTTGGCTGACATTCAACGATTTTATAACTTAAGAAGGACCACTGGGAAACGCGGGAGTAAAAACTAAATCCTTACACACAGAACACACTACCTAAGCTGAATGGAATCGCTCAATGAAAACTCCCTTATATTCTGGCCATTACCTTAGTAGACGACCTTATACAGTTTAGGGAGTAATTGTGAGAGTCAGAGGGCTAATTACGATAGATTTTACCCACTTCATTTCTAGAGGACCTTGCAAACCTGAATAAAATCGTATAATACAAAGTGCCCTTGAAGACTGATAGGGATAACAAAATCGTCTAAAAAAAAAAAAAAAAAAAAAAAAAAAATATATATATATATATATATATATATATATATATATATATATATATATATATATATATATATATATTATATATATATATATATATATATATATATACACTATATATATAATATTATATATACCGGTATATAAACTAAATATATATATAAACTAAATATATATACTGTATATAACTAAAGAAATGCATCTCGGTATATTGAAGGGGTTAATGTAGGCTATGTTGAGGTTGTGTGTGCGTGTTCCTGTGTGCACGTTATGTATGTATGTTTGCGTGTGTATATACGTGGGTCTGTGTGTACTTAAGGTGACAGTGTACACAGTCACGCGTGCCAAGGACGACCACACCCTTGCTCGCTCTCACTCTTACTCTCTCTCTCTCTCTGTATATATATATATATATATATATATATATATATATATATATATATATACACACACACACTAGCAGGGGTACCCGGCGTTGCCCGGGTAATCACCATAATCACCATCATCAATCACTACTACCACAATCATCACAATACTACTACTACCGGCCTCGACCTCCCTGTGCCTCATTAAACGGCGACCTCGATTTAGGCCGCTAAATGACCTCCGATTTTGGATCTGACCTCATCCGTACCCCCATTTTGGGGGGCTGCGAACAACATTCGTGCCATACACCTTTTCGATCGGAGGCCTCCTTCTGCCCCAAACGGCCATTTTGTTTTCAGTTGTTTTATTTTTTTATTTTATTTTCCAATTTCGGCCTCGAAGCGACCTCCGATCGTGGCCTGGCCCCCCTCTATGACCTGACCCCCTCTATGACTTGACCCCCTCTATGACTTGACCCAGGTCAATTGACACCCACATGCAGAGTTTCAGCTCCGCAGGTCCAAAACTGCGGCCGCCTATTAAGAACACACACACACAGACAATCGAAAATATTATATATATATATATATAATATATATATATATATATATATATATATATATATATTTACCTGTATATATATGCAGTATATCTTAATCACACACACACACACACAGGGCTTCTCTTTGACCCCATCCCCTGCCGTTGACCTCCAGACCTGATAGACTGTAGCCTTATAGGACCATCACCATGTATTACTGGTACTGCACGGGAGGTCATCGTGGGATTCACCCTAGATGGCTGGCATGCAGTCATCGACGATTAAGTTGTCCACACCATGGTACAGTCCAATAAGCAATAATAAAACATAATTTTGAATACAGTAGCGTATATTACGTAGATTAGTTTAATCTGTCAAATTAATATTACTAATATCATGCAAGTCTAGGGATCAAACTAAAAACCTCCCCTTAATCTACATATTTATCTGGTGTGCTCATCTCCATCCTCCTCCTCCCTGCTGCTGCTACTCCGGCGTCTGCATCTCTCTCTACTTTCTTCGCCTCCGGTTCACCTTCTTCACAGACTTTATGTACAGTCGGGCTAATAAGTCATGTCCTAGCTGCCATTACGTTTGGCTCGCTCTGTGCTGTATTAATGTATGTCAGATGTTGAATAAGGTGGGTAAGTGTACGAACATGTTTGTATATTTCACTCGATATGAAGAAATGAAGCTTAGATATTGCTGATACCAATTATTGATCAAAACATGCTTGGTGCCGAGACATGACTCATTAGCGCGATTGTACCGGCACACTATTTTTATCTGGGCTGACTTGCGCTTTCGGTCACATTTCTTGGTTTCTGTTATGGAATGTCCCGTTTTCATTTGGTTTACTTATTCCTATATGTGTTGTATTTTCTTTCTTAGTCATGTCTTTCCGACCTGTTTTTATCTGAACGTACAGGCGTAAGAAACTAATTGCTACGCACCTATGTAATTATTATGTTTTTTCCGCCAACCAACTTCACCTCCAAACTCAATTAATGAAATCAACAAATACATGTGGCACTCCAAGGACTCGAACCTAGGATACTCACATCAAAATTTCACGCACTTATGCATTACGCTATCAAGAACAGTTAATCAGTATCGAACCCAAACGAGACAACACAATGCTTTATTACATCCCACATACTTCAGAACTCGGCTCTAAAGGTTCATATACTCGAATGGGTGTAACATTAATGCTCACGACTGTACCGTTAATTATTTGTTGTCACTACCTGTACCTTAGTTTCAGCTTTATTAATTCAAACATGGCATTTTATTGTAATGGTTCAGTGGTTTAGCGGTCAAAGATACTGAAAGTGAATCTGATGGCCCAAGTTCGATCCCACACATGGGCCGTTGGCATACAGCCACCTCAGATGACTGGTTTGGTTTCGTAATTCGGGAGCAAGTGTTTAAGCCTGACCAAGGTGTAGTTTGGTAACCTGGATAATGCAGTC
>CM064575.1:13303218-13315270 GCA_032716605.1 Paralithodes platypus
GAAATCAATTAAAGTATATATGTGATCCACCGGGATTCGAACCTGGGTTATCACACACAGATTTTTGCCACCTTAACCATTACACCACCAGGACGGTTAAAGGTTTATGCACACGCCTACGACTTATTATCCATTCTCGAATACTGGATATTAATATAATGTTCATATTCCCAACCGCGCTATGGTAGGCCTAATGTTTAAGTGAGAGGAAAGAATATTCATGAGGCACAGATCATGAGGCAAGTATGGGATATGAGTCACAACCTCCAGCCTCACCTTTAACTATTGGAAACCTACCACAGTGTTCAGTGATTAAAGCTGAGGTTGAGGGTTACGACTCCTCCCCCTTGTCATTCTCGTAAGCACATAATCATTAAAAATATACCGGTATGTATTGAAATGTAATCGTATGGATTCACAGTATCAGAAGTCAGAAACACCCCATATATGTTAGCATAGTGGTGACATATGGTGGGTTTGAAAGGTTCGAAAGGTCGGAGGCCGGGGAAGTGCTGGAGGGACCTTGGTGACCCTGCGTCTCTGAGTCTTCTCCTGGATGACCTAGATGTGTGTGAATTTGTATATTGTTTTTGTGTGTTCATTGTTTTCTGTTGTGTTGTCCCTATTCTGGCTCTATCTTGAGTCGGGCCCCCCCAAAAAAAAAAAAGAAAAAAAAAAAGAAAAAAAAAGAAAAGAAAACAAATAGGAAAAGTGTTGATTGGGCCTGAGTATATAGAATAGAATAAAATAGAAAGTTTCGAAAGTCTCCCAATACGATAACGACGTCATCAGTGAATGGATATGTATATACCGCTATGCTGTTGGTATTAATTGTTACTGTAACATTAACAATATATTGTGGAGCTTATTTTGTTCAAGTTACTTCATGCGACTAAGAATTATATTTTTCATCGAGGAAATGAGGTTTTGTTATTTTGGAAATTAGTTTGATGACGTGATTAGGTAGTCCTGTTTTCGATTTGCCAATTTTGAATGATTACCGCGATAAAAATATGTAATTGAAGTATTCATCAATTTACATGTTTCGTTAATTTACTTATCATATGTCTTAAAGATACGTTGGCCACAATATTTAATGTGAAACCGTTGATATTTCGTATTTTAGCCTTTGGTGAATTTGCATAGAAATATATGAAATGCCTTTCATTTTTTCTTGTAGTATTCATGTTGATATTCGAGTATCGTTTCATCCAATCTGTCATTGTCTTATATGTTGATGTATACCCGTATTATGAAGTGTTAGTATGTAAGAAAATAGGAAACGCTTCAATAATGTTAAAACAAATGATTTTAACTTCTTAGGGGTGAACATTGGTCAATTTTCCCACTCCCAGGATGATCAACATTAAGAGATTAAGAGAAAAATCTGCCCATTTTTTAAAGTTTGTGTCAATATTTGATCTTACTTTACGTATCGTACCCCCCAGACGAGTTGGCTCACCCTAGGGAGGTTGGGTGGGTGGGGGGGGGGGGGGGGGGAGGAGGCTAACGAAGAAAATATATAAATTTATTGTGGAATTTGCAATATCATAACTTGTTTCCTAACGGTTGTGCGATATTTCAGTTTGACGTCTAGCCTATACTTAAATCTATAAAATGCATATAAACTATGCCAAAACGAGTCTACTAATCTCACTCTTTATATGCGTTTTCACACACACACACACACCCGGCTATTCTGAGTAGTCTAAGCAGAGGGTCTAAGGCGCCGTGCGCTGATCGCGAGGTCGAGGGTTCAAGTCTCTCCAGAATCCTAAAGGTTTTCAACTATCTCGATATAGAGGATTGTATCGTTGTTCCTCCCTAGCCAAGCTGTTTGAGTAAACCTACACATACTCTCACCAGTGCATCTGCATATGTACTATGATGAGAAATCAGGGCCCTCACGGTCACATAATATTATGACCAAGTAGTTAAGGTAGAATAAGCATTCTAGGAGGTGTGGCAAAGTGGTCTTGCCACTGGACTGGTAAGCCAATGGACCCGGGTTCGAATCCCAATATGTCAATGGGAAGATATTATTGGGATGGAATTTGTGCTGTACCTAGTTTCAGTGCATTACCACAGCACACCGAAATGCCAAAACAAAATACCCTCATTGTTCCCTGATTAAATAGCACTGGATGAATTTTCCCATATTCAAAATATGCTACAGGGGGGCAATGCCTAGTGAGTTAATTGC
Source organism: Paralithodes platypus (assembly GCA_032716605.1). Taxonomy (NCBI): domain Eukaryota; kingdom Metazoa; phylum Arthropoda; class Malacostraca; order Decapoda; family Lithodidae; genus Paralithodes; species Paralithodes platypus. Next base: position 13,305,422 of record CM064575.1, read on the forward strand.
TCAATAGGTGGCGTTCTGAGAGTGAGGGTCCGAACCTGCGGAGTGAGACTGTGAAGCGCGGGGGCGAAGCAGCTTTAGAGATGGAGTTGGGTTCGAGCCGTGAGTGGGTGCTTCGCATGTCTCACTCCCTAGACTGGAACAAGACCTCACGGGCCTCACCGTGTTCAGCGGTATAGTGTAAAGGCTATCAGCCTATGCCCGAGAAGGAGTAGTTGGAAAAAAAAAAAAAAAAAAAAAAAAAAAAAAAAAAAAAAAAGGTTAAGAGTGAGGTCGGTCCTTTGAGATCTGTGTCCCATAACATTTTCTTTCCTCTCACTTAAGCATTAGGCTATTCATAGTGCAGTTGGTCCAGTACATGATTAGATTGATATCCAGTATTCGATAAATGGATATTTATCGTGGTCATGTGCTGTACCTTTAACAGTCTTGATGTGTAATGATTAGAGCGTGTAAGTTTTGTATGTGGTGTCCTGGATTTGAACCCTGGGAGAATCACATGCTTTCATTATTTCATTTGGGAGGTTATTGGTGTTAAGAACGATGTTAAAAATACAAATTGTAGATTGTCAGCCTCACGGCTGCAAGTTAACAATAAACCAACAATTATTACACACACGCACACACACATACACATTGATGGTTTTGAGTCTGTCTCTACGCCTTTAAATTTCTTGTTAGAGTAGTAATTTATATGACTTTATTCAAGGAAACTATTGTATAATATTATAATATCGAACTTACTTAAAACAAATAATACGGTATAATATAAATCTGCTAAAATACGTGTTACTGCCATTATAGGTAATGGAGTGGCGCAGGTATGGGGCCACGGGAATGAACAATTTATTTTAACCATTACAAAAAAATAAAATAAAATTCAGAAGGGTTTACGCGGACAATTATCGGAAGCACAATTATGATGCACTGGCCAACTCTATTGATACACTGCTAAAACAAGACAGATTAGCTTATTGAGATATACTAGTTAATTGATTAATAGGTGTTCAAGAATTCCTGATCACGATTGTACATATATTAATTTATATAGACTGACTCCACACCTCCGTACGATCGAGAGAGAGAGAGTGTGAGTGAGTGAGTGATTACAAAGGATTACGAAGCAAGGTAGGCAACAGGAAATTTAATAATGATCCTCGCTATGTTGTATGTTGGTGGTTGGTGAAGGATATGTATTCACGGGTACTTTCCAATTGGGGCAGAGAAAACCTTGTTAACTTTAATGCTTCCAAAACCCAATTTCTCCATCTATCTACCCGTCAGGATCTCCCAGCGGACTATCCCTTATTCTTCAACAATACAAAAATCAACCCTTCATCTTCTCTCAATATTCTTGGTGTCTCTTTTTCTTCTGCTCTCATTTGGAAGGACCATATTACCAGTCTTGCTAAGGCAGCCTCCCAGAAGCTGGGTGTGCTCAACCGCCTTAGGGGGTTCTTTTCCCCTGCACAGCTTCTTGCTCTGTACAGGGGCATAGTGCGCCCTTGTATTGAGTATTGTTCGCATGTGTGGAGAGGTTCCTCTCACACCACTCTCCTAGACAAGGTTGAAAGGAAGGCCTTTCGTATCATTAACTCCCGTCCACTCACCAACTCTCTGCAATCTCTCTCTCTCTCTCCGCCGCAATGTTGCATCTCTCGCTATTCTATCGCTACTATAATAATCAGTGATCCTCAGAGCTATCCCAGTGCATACCACCTCCTTTACGTAGGGCACGTGGTACCCGTCTTGCAACTCAATCCCACCCCTACTCTGTGCAACTCTCCAACCCAAGAGTGAAACGTTACTCTCAAACTTTCTTCTACTCAACAGCTGAGCTCTGGAACTCTCTCCCAGAATCAGTCTTTCCCGTTTCCTATGACTTAAATTGCTTCAAACTCCGTGTGTCCAGGCATTTTGGCTCGAACGTCCCTTGATTTTGGCCCTGTCACTCTTTCAACTATGGGGGAGGCACTCGCTATAGGCAGTTATGCCTTTTGCCTCCCTCAATCACATAGAAAAAAAAAAAAAAAATTGGTCAAAGGGTAAAATTATTCATTACTCGAGCAGTCAGTCCAGGATTTGAACCGAGAATATTTATAATGAGTAAACTTGAATGTCTGCTTATTATGAAAACGAAACGACGAGCATTAAATTGTGACCACTGGTGTTTCGATCCTTATCTCTGAATTGGTTTTCAAATTACTGTTTCTGTTTATCATGAATTTTCCTCTAATTGTTTGTACAAATATTCTAGATCATGACTGTATATTCATTAGGTACAAAGGAACGCATGTTAATCCGAATCCGTTCTCTTGTTACGCCTCTTGAGCCTCTTCCAAGTATGGCTTCCACACTTATGTCAGCCCCCTAGTGATTACTTGTTGGCCTAGTAAGCTCCTCACCCAGGATTGGAAGGTACAGTCGCAGTCAGAAGTCATGTTGTGGCTCTTCGATAGTTTCAATTGTAGTTACCTCTATTTAATAGAAAACTGAACAAATCTTTAGCACACTCGAACAAAATATTATACATACTGTACATATAAACATGCATACACTTTATAAATATTATACATACTGTACATATAAACATGCATACACTTTATAAATATTATACATACTGTACATATAAACATGCATACACTTTATAAATATCTATTGAAAGTCCTTATGCTGACATTCAACTTTGTCGAGAGGTAATTGTTATTTGTTTCATAGTTATCAAGAAAGGACAATAAAGTTCTAGGTGATATGTTTGAACATGCCTTTTGAGTGTGACTTTTCAGCTGTGGTTGGGAATGACTAATAATCCTTTTTATGGAAATAAAATTATACATATACTGTATATATATATATATATATATATATATATATATATATATATATATATATATATATATATTATATATATATATATATATATATATATATATATATATATATAATATATATATATATATATATATATATATATACCGGTATATATATATATATATATATATATATATATATATATATACCGATATATATACCGATATATATATATATATATATATATATATATATATATATATACAGTATATATATTAAAAAGATCACCTGAGCCACAAAGATTGAATTAGTTTCACTAGCAAATGTTCATACTCATATATATCATAATGAAGTGATCAGGTTGCATACTGCAGTGCTGGGCTCAGATTCACAAAACGTAGATAGATCTCCTAAGCTCGAAATGTTTGTCCTTATTGATATAATTATTAAAGTTGTCCCTTGTCATAGATTATAGTGATCGAAAGCGTATTCCACAGGACATAATATTAGTGTACAAGTCGTTTTTATGTACTTTAGGTAGATAGAGTACTGTATTATTATGTTACCTCCACCAACCGACTTTACTCCTAAACTCAATTAATGAAATCAACAAATACATGTGGCAGTCCAGGGATTTAACCTAGGAAGCTCACACCGAAATGCAGTGCAAGTCAATATGGTGGCGGTTGACTGATCTCTGTTACTTGTGATAGTATATTAATTAAGATTGATGATTAGTGTATTAATTAAACTATTAATTCTGATGTAGATTATCATATGATTATATGTTTTATTATAAAATTAGTTATATTGGAGTTAGCATATATATTTTCATAAATAACTATATACAGTACATTTTGTTGAGGGTTGAATGGTAAACAACCCAGAACGAGGGGCGACGCGCTCCTCGGTGCCGCTAGGAGAGGGGCGAACACAACCTTAGGTGATCTTATACAGGTAGGATTAAGATAGTGAATTATATATGGTACTGATGATAGATTATTACCTATATTGATTAATGAGGATACTAATGAGAATGACCAAGTATAGATTAGTGTATTACAGGTTAATTAGAGTGATGCCATTGAACTCTGTGATCCGGTAATTATAGGTTCCTGGGCTCCGGTGACTCATTATGTATCCGGTTCCTATTACCACCCTTTACACACACACACACACACACACACACACACACACACACACACACACACACACACACACACACGCATACATACGTACATACTGTTCATACATACATACAGTACACACACATACACTCACACTCTTACTCTCTTACTCTCTCATTCTCACTATTGTACATATGTTTTAACTTGCAATGTAAATCATTATATTTTTGTAGTATAACTACAGTATGTAATTTGAGAGCTGTGCTCCATACTTTATAAAGAAGTCTGAGCAAATAAACTTTCTGTCTGTCTGTCTGACTCGCTCAGACAGACACCACATACACACACACTCTATCTCTCTCTCACTCACCCTCTCATTCTTACTTTCACTCTCACACACTCTCTCTCTCTCTCTCTCTCTCTCTCTCTCTCTCTCTCTCTCTCTCTCATATCAACACAGGTTTCAATCCTACAGCATGTTTTTGTTTGTTTTTGCTTTTCACATCTGCTTTAGCTCATTCAGGTGTGATACTAAGCGGTTTATTGGGAGAAATATGCTAATATTTATGTTTTGATTTTATTTATACTTTACTGGTATATTTTATTGCATACAGCCATATTGCATATACCGTACCTTGTGTTTCGTATAGTTGCAACAATAGGCTCTGCTCTCCTTTGAAGTATATTCCTGGCATCCATTAACCCTTTGAATACCAGCGACGTGTGTTATCTCTTATTATAGCTATGGTTAGACGATAGTGTGCAGCTTAGGGAGGATCTGTGGTAGTTAAAAGGGTTGGTCGAGATAGTTTGAAGCCTTATTATTGCTAGAGATCCTTCCTAATCTGAATAAAATCGTGTAATAGTTGCCACACCATAATGCAACGGACGTCACCGGTACTGTATGGGTTAACACCTTCACCACGATGACGTCATTGTATTCCTATTATTTCTAGCAGGTAACGGTAGACGAATTTATGTAGCTTAGGATGGACCTCTAGTATAGGATAGGTAGATAATATTCAACCTCCAATGAGATAGGGCAATAACGACACCGAAAGGTAGAAGGAGCTCCCTGTAACGTACGATATATACCGGTAACGTCTAATAAGGGGGATGGTTGGTTTTTTGGTATATTTATTCATTTATTTGCTTATTGTTTTAGTTTCCTCGCTACACCTCCATCAAGTTTAAACAAAAACACACTAGACCCCCCTTCGAGATGAATGTGTACATTTTCGGTAGAAAACTGTCCCGTAAGGCCGGTTCATCCTAAAATTACAGGCTCGCTATCGCTCGTCAGGATTTTTTGTTTTACACCTAATTGGCATGAAAGGTCCTAATATTGACAAAGAAATAGGGTGAAATGTCTTAAAATCGACAAACTAATGGGGCGAAGGTCGTAATATCTCAAAACTAATGGGACTAAGCATGAAGTAGAAGGGGGCCCATAAAAAGCAACCTCCCCCTTAAAAGATGTAACATAGTAACCCAAACCGTACCTGTAGATGGTTGTGGTGTGGCACAGGTGTGAGAGAAACACGTGCAAGGGACGGGTAATGAGTCAGCCCTACAGTATAGGAGAGAGAGAGAGAGAGAGAGAGAGAGAGAGAGAGAGAGAGAGAGAGAGAGAGAGAGAGAGAGAGAGAGAGAGAGAGAGAGAGAGATAGAGAGAGAGAGAGAGAGAGAGAGAGAGAGAGAGAGAGAGAGAGAGAGAGAGAGAGAGATATTTCAATTCCCCCAAAGTACACTTGGATGCCATAATATCTAGCCACTTATAAGAATCCATGGACCATTATGTGTTTTTCTTTATGCAATTATAACTATCTGGATTGATTTTTGTATAGAACTTGCATTTCATTAAATAGTATATATAATTTTGTAGATGTATAGCAAAATGTATTAATAAATTTGTTTCCAGATAATTATTTACTTAAATAATTAAAAATAGGTGAATTCCACGATTTTGTAGAGGGGCTAGATCTAGACTATGGTATCCAAGTGTACCGTCAATGTAAATAATAACGTAGGATGTACAATCGTGGACATAAATACTTGAGCATCTCCTTATGATAAAAGGAAGTTAGTGAGCGTTAATTGTTGAATCCTAGTACCAGTACAATACTATATTATTGTGGCTCAAGCAGTCTTTCTAAATAGCTCGTCAGTGTATTATAATTTATTGTGCTTCCAAGAATATCCAGAAATCCTTGACCACAACTGTACGTTCTATTTTATATTTTCTAAATTATGTTTACTCTGTTAGAGATTAATATTTTCTTAAGTTCGTGGCCAACCCTTCTGGGAACACGGCGTCCGGCAATAGATAGAAAGATATTTACTAGTTTAAGCCCATGTGTGTAATTGGTGTTGTAAATCATATTTTGTATTATACTTTCTAGCTGAAGCTTTTAAGGGGAGGTCTCCACTTGAGGGATTTTTTTCATGACCCCTTTCTCCCTCATGTTTAGCCCCATTGCTTTTGATATTATAAAACGTTTGTCCCATTAGTTTAGCGATTTTAAGAACTGTCACCCCATATTAAGACTTTTCGTGCAATTCAGGTGTCGATTTTATCCTGGCGAGCGATAGCGAGCCTGTAATTTAAGAGGAACCGGCCTTTGGCCGGGAAATTTTTCTACCGAAAAATGTACAAATTTATCTTGAAAGGGACTCAAGGGGGTGTAATTTTAAGCTTGATGGACGTCTAAGGAACAAACTGAATACCTCCCCTTAACCCATACAGTACCGGTGACGTCCTTTTCCTTATATTCTGGCAACTATTAGATGGTCTTATTGAGCTTAGGAAGGACCTCTACCAATAACGAGGCTTCAAATTATCTCAACCAACCCTTTTAGCTACAGCAGATCCTTCTTAAACTGCACAATATCGTATAAATCTAACTAGCATAAAGGATAACACACGTCGCTGGTACTCAAAGGGTTAAAATGCTGACCTCTGTGTTTAGTAAAGAGGTTAATTAGGGTGTGATTGGCTTTATTTAAGAGAGGAGGGTGTCTGTGTTAGTGTTGTCTTTAGATAACGGGATAACCAGGCAGCTTCTGAATGTATAGTTAACGCTAATTACCAGTAGTGAAGTGCTGTCTAATATGACATGTGTGTTCTAGAATAACTAAAGCCACTGTCACACGAGCGCTTTTTCCGTCAATTTTCCATGAGCAAGTTTTTTTTTATTTTTTTATTATTATTTCCAGACTTTTTTGTACTGGTATCGGCAACTAGAATGAAGGTAGATTATGTTAGGCGGCTGAATTCTGATAAGGTGTAATTTGTTAAGCTTCCAGGCCATAATTGCCCCTAAAAATTGCTCGAAAAAGGGCTCGTGTGATTCCGGCTTAAGACTTAATTATATGCTCAACTTACGCTTTCTAAACCATGTAGTTTGAAAAGTTGTTTTCAAAATGATGCATTCGAAATTATATGGGCTCTCAATTATGTGTTCAAAAAGTCGTATTCTAATTTACAGTAGATCTATTAATTAGTGTACGGTAATCATGGTGTGATTTAACCCTTTACAAATACTAGGACCCCTTTCTTCTTTTAGTGTGAACATTAGTAGACGATTTTATAATGTTTGAAAGGAATTGTGGGAGTCAGAGGGTTAATTGAGATGGACATTACCCTCTCCTATAGAGCGAATCGTCTCATTTTAGCCAGAATAAACTAAAAAAGCGTACTCGACTATTGAAAGGGTTGAGAGAAGAGGGTGTGGGTGAAAGAGAGTAGTCTCGCAAACCTGTGGGCTGAAGATCCCATCCCCCGCTGCCCTCTCACAGACTGATCTCATCTAACCCTGACCCCTTCGGGGGACCAAGCATCTGGCGCGGCTTTGGTAAACCGGACTCGGGACTGTTCGGCCAGACAGTCTGGGGAAGTATAACAACAATAACAACTAACCTAGGGTTGAATATCAAATGTGAGAGGCATAACTACCACTTCAGTAGAAGTAAATATGACGTTAAATTATGGAGGCATACGCTTGACTGCGCTTTGCCTAAGTGCTCATATGCGTGTATTTGTCTAGTTACCACATAATACTCTAAAGTCTTGGAAAGGAGTACTTGAACACCTGCTTATGATATAAACAAAACGGTAAGCATTAAAATGTGAACATCAGTATTGGGATCCTTGTTCGTGAACAAGTTTTAAAGAATACTGCGTCTCTGTATCATAATTTCCTTGCGATAATTGCAAAAAATGCCAGACGAGCCCATCTTCGCAGGGGAGCGTGCTGCCCCTTCGAACAGTCTGCTGCACCAAAACACAACCCAGAACGAGGGGCGACGCGCTCCCCTCCGTGCCCAGCTATGGAAGAGTGGCGAACACAACCTTAGGTGAAGGGGGTCCAGAAAAAAAAGTAGCCTCCTCTTAAACTGTGTAGCGGGTATAAGGTGTAGAGTGCGTGGTATAATTGGTTACTACATAATGATAGTGGGATAGCCGGCCTGGGGGGGGGGGTGGGGGGGGGGGGGGGGGGGGGGTGTTTATGGAGCTGGGGTTAATGATGTAATACGAGTCCGGGGAGGCTGCTGCTGCTGGTCTTGGTATAATGCACAGTACCTACCTTATGGACACTCGGAGGCCATAAGGTGGTATTCTTAAACATGTTTTTCCCTTCGCAGCGCCTAATATCGAACGAATATTGTGGGAATGAGTGTTGTTTACAGAGACTACACGGATTAGCACTCCCATATTTCAAGGTAACATAATTTTGCAAGTTATTTCGTCCATTAACGGTTCTAGGTTATAATTGCCCCCCCCCCCCTTTTTTTTTTTTTTTTTTTTTTTTTTTTTTTTTTTTTTTTTTTTTTATTATGGTGACAGTTACAAAGTGGTGTACAATCTATCTTATTCTAGTTAAAATCTAGTATAGCTTATTGTAGCAGTACCTCCCTACAATCAAGCTAGTTGTTCCCCAATTCGTCCCTCCGCCACGACCATTTCAAAGTCCAAGTCTCACTCTTGTCCTCTGTAGCGGGGAGGACCTTGAGACATAGGAGTGCAGACCTGAGAAGAGAGAAAGAGAGCCGGCATCTCATCCAAGTTATGACTTGGCTTCTATGCTGGCGCTTTTTCTCCGATATTTGTTCAGCTAATCTGGCATAGAAGACACTTGCAGAAGGTCCCATTCCTCCCAACGATGAGCAAGGACCAGATGAGTAAAGACTTATTGATCCCTGTTCAAAATTCTTTCTTCATAAGCGCGTTTTTTCTCACTTTCGTTTCTCAAGTCTGCCGCCTTGTGTCCTCGATGAACGATATGTTGGTGCTCTTGGGTTGAAGATTCTGAAGTCGGAAAAACAGCCCGTTGTCCCCTCGTCCCAAAAACCTCGAGCACTTAAGTTCACTCTTGCTCCATTGGAAGTATTTGCCGTATTGTGGGCCAAGCGCGGTCCAGTCCATAGGCAGAAGTTCCGGTTCGATTCGGACATCATGGCACACCTCGTCCAGCAATTGTGCAGTGAAGTCTCGTACTTCATCATGCCGGATACAGATGAATCCACCTTACTTACAGGTCATAAAGTGGTCGGAGTTGTTATCTTCACCGCATGCACATTTCAGCGGCAGGTGCGAACCCACTGGCCAACATACCTCAAGGCTACGGCATCATTGAATTCTTGTTTATTTAAGCTGAACGCCTTTGTCCTTCTATTGGTGATGATGTGAGCCAATTTGACGCCCCCGTGTCTTGTGCCATCTCAACTCTCATTTTCAGTTCTTAATACATATGGTCTGAATTTGTTCTAGGCTAGGTTTCTGTCTCTCTTCTCTGCCTCTGTGTAATTGCCTGGCTTGCATTTCGTTGTTTCCTCTTCGTCCACCTCATCGTTTTCATTTTGCTCCCGTATTTTTTCTGTCAGAGACGTAGTACGTTTAAGGGACTTTTGGTAC
>CM064575.1:13315370-13330370 GCA_032716605.1 Paralithodes platypus
AGTAGTAGTAATAATAATAAGAAGAATACTAATAATATAAAATAATAACAAACAGGCTCTAACATCCCCCTTTGTCTGTTTGAGGTAAGTGTAGTATGGCCGGGGTGTATGCTCTACCAGGTGACTGAGAGAGGCAGGTAAGGTGCTGCTCCCACAGGTAATATCCACAGGTAATACAAAAGTCAGGCTATGGAGATTGTCAGCTCATTTAAGTATCTGGGCAGTGTGTTGAGTAATGATGGGACTATGGATGAAGAAGTGCGGGAGAGGGTACAACAGGGGAAGAGGGTTGAAGGAACGCTGAAAGCAGTAACAAGAAATAGGGTGGTCAGTATGGAAGTGAAGAAGACTTTGCATGACAGTGTGGTAATCCCGACACTGACTTACGGAAGCGAAGCATGGACGTTGGTGGAGATACTCAGACCAAGAGTGAGAGGTGTGGAAATGAGTTACTTAAGAAGTGCGTGCGGAGTTACATGGAGGGATAGACAGACGAATGAGGAAGTAAGAAGGTGTGGTGTGGAGGTAGATGTGCTGGAAAGTGAGAAAAGGAACACCTTGAGATGGTTCGGCCATATGGAACGTATGGGAAGCGACAGAATGACTAAGAGGGTGCACGAGAGCGAGGTGGAAGGGCAGAGAGGGAGAGGTAAACCGAAAGAGAGGTGGAAGGATTGAGTGAGGAAGTATATGGATAAAGGCGGTGCTGGTTTGGAGGAGGGGCGTCGACTGACTGGGGACAGGTGCATGGGGCAGTTCGTTTGTGGCCACCCCTTCGGGGATCGCGGCGTCAGGCAATAGATAGATAGATAATACAAATGCTGATACTAGTACAGGGGTATATGTAATCTTTCTGACACGGTGACGAAATATTTTGAAACATTTCCTTTAAACACATGCCCAATTAAGTCAGTTTTCCTCAGTCAATGTTCAGTGTTTCGAGTTTAACATAATATGTTAGTGGTATGAGTGGATACATAGAAGAAACTTAATTTGGAGGTATACAGTATAGTTATTTAGTGAAGTTAACCCACTGAGCCCCAGCTAGTTTATAATAAATGTACCACCAGGGACCAGCAGGTTTTGAAAAAAAAAAAAAATCCAGAAACATAGCGAATGGGTTAGGAATGAAGGAAAAACCACAAAAAAACGATCAAAAAGGTCAAAAAGGGGTCCTGCGGAGCCCCCGAAAGTCGATTTTACAAGAGTAAAAAATTGAAGGCAAAAACACCCAAAAACCATGTTTTTGTGCGATCACGCGCACGCGGTTGGACTTTGAGAGTTTTCAACCATCGGCATGGTTGCGTAGGATACTTATACAGCTCCCATACAAATCTGAGCCCTCTAGGTGCCATAGGACCGGAGTAACAGTGACGCAACGTATGCGTCACTGGGGTTTAGCGTTACATACATTGCCGACGCAACGTTTGCGTCGCTGGGGCTCAGTGGGTTAAGGGGAGGAATTTAGTTTGCTTCCTAGACCTCCATCAAGTTTTTAAAAAAATCGAGATAAATTGGTACATTTTTCGGTAGATTTTGTTTTTAATCTCGAACTGGGGTCTTGGGGGGCATTTAAAAAAAACAAAAATATAGACATCTAGGGGGGAAACTTTAAAACAAATAATGAATACATAAAGATAGAAGAAGTTATTAAATAATCTAATTATTTATTTCACTCCCAACACCAAACACCTCCCAATGAAATTAATGAAAGCATGTGATCCTCTCGGGATTCGAACCTGGGTTACCACATACAGATCTTAAACGCTCTAACCATTAAAGTATCAAGACAGTTAAAGGTTAATTTGTTTTCTTTCCTTTCTTTCTTTTTTCTTTTTTTCTTTTATTTAAGTGACAATTACAAAGCGGTGTACAATCTATCTTATTCTAGTTAAGTACATGACAACGATTTTATATCCATTTATCGAATACTGGATATCAATCTAATCATGTACTCAGACCCACCTGCACACTGACTAGCGTATTAAGGGGAGATGGGCCGGTTTTCTGGACCACTTTCTCCCTCGTGTTTAGCCCCATTAGTTTTCAGATGTTAAGATGTTTGCCCCATTAGTTAGTCGATTTTAAGACCTTTCGCCACATTTCTTCGTCAATATTTAGACCTTTCGTGCTATTTAGGTGTCGATTTTTTCCCTGGCGAACGTTAGTGAGCTTGTAATGTTGGAAGAACTGGCCTTCGGCCAGGAAAATTTTCTACCAAAAAATGTACAAATTACTCTAGAAGGGGGACTAATGGATGTTTTTTTTTTTTAATTTGATGGAGGTCTAGGGAGGAAACTAGAAAAATAATGAATACATGCAAATATCGCCCAAAAAGTGAACCGTGGTGGTCAAGTGGTGAGCACGCTCGCGTGTGAATCTGAAAGACCCGGGATCGAACCCCTGCCACGGCGGACATTTAGTGGGTGCGGTAGTACGTCCTAGCATGTTTCACATGCTTGCACCCAGTCAGGGGACATCCTGACGACGTATACAGACAAAACACACATAACAAAGCCACTCCAACACCTTCCTCTCTCTCCAACACCCCTTCTCCCCTCTCAACACTCTTCTCTGAGCTATTGCCGATAAAAATGGCATGTTCAGTCCTGTACAGAATCGTAAGATTCAGAGTCGTAAAGATTCCAGGACGAGCTCGTCAGCGGCGGATCCCCAGATCGACCGTGGTGATTGTCACCTAAACATCTACAAAACTAAACTAAACACATCCCCCCTTAATACATATACAAATAAATATAATTCTTCCCTTCAGGTTTCCGCGGTAGTAACTCTTCCTTGTAACTCCCTATAAGACTCCCTTAGACCACCTACCGCACCTACAGTAGGCTTCGTTCAGTACAGAGAGGGTTTGTTCATCCTTATTACATCTCTCTTGCTCACACCATATATCTTACTCTCACTTATAAAGAACACTCTGTCGCTCTCAATCTCACTCACTCTCACACACACTCTCTCTCTCTCGCTCTCGCTCTCTCTCTCTCTCTCTCTCTTTCTCTCTCGCTCTCTCTCTCTCTCTCTCTCTCTCTCTCTCTCTCTCTCTCTCTCTCTCTCTCTCTCTCTCTCTCTCTCTCTCTCTCTCTCTCTCTCTCAGAGCTCCCCTAATCATCGACCTCACGATAATAACACGAAAATACAGTCCTATCAAAAACATGGTCAGAAGTTCGTCTATATATTTCTTTGGTATATTTTTCGTGGGGGTTAGCGCTTATTTCACTTTTTGCACTGCAACTAGCTTTTGGTTTATATTGTATATATATATATATTTGTATAACTTGTTTCTGTATCTATTTAAGCTATATTTAGATTTTTATAAGATCATAAAGGTTTGGAAGAGGATTCTAGAGAAGAGTCGAAACTTGTCGTGTCATAATAAACACATTATACTACCATGTGGGTTTAAGGGGAGATGGTTCACATTTTGGGCGATTTTTGCATGTATTCATTATTTTTCTAGTTTCCTCCCTAGACCTCCATCAAAGAGAAAGAAAGCGAGGTGGGCTCCCTTAAACATCTTCAGGCACACACAATGACACAGCCATACATTAAAACATGCACACACAAGGTAACCCCCCCCCCCCACCCTCCCCCCACACCCTCCCCCCACACACAGACATACAGTACAAACAGGTGACTCTATAGGTCGGTGGTGACGTCATAGTGCCTGGTAGCCCCCCCTGAACCCCTCCCTGTCGGATCAATATGGCCCCGGTATACAGAGGGCCACGTCTGGGGGCCGTCTGCTCAATCACCTAAGTACTCCCTTGGGTGTATCTGTATGCTTATTTATTTATCTTTATATTATATCTATACTTTCCTCCCTAGACCTCCATCAAGCTTTAACAAAAAAAAAAAAAACAAAAAAAAAAACACACACACACACACACACACACACACACACACACACACACACACACACACACACACACACACACACACACACACTTCTAGATAAATGTGTACATACTTCGATAGAAAAATGTCCCTACTCCCGGCCCTCTTACATTACAGACTCGCTATCGCTAGTCAGGAAAAAATCGACACCTAAATTGCATGACAGGCTTAATATTGGCAAAAGAAAGGGGCGAAAGATCTTAAATCGCCAAACTAATGGAAGCAAACTTCTTAAGATCTCAGAACTTATGGGACTAAGCATGAGGGAGAAGGGGGTCCAGACAAATCAACCATCTCCCCCTTAGATAGCATTTTCAGACACTCTTTATAGGCTGGGGGGGGGGGGGGGGGGGATATATCTTCTTCTTATCGTTCATCCTCATCGTCTGTTTGTCATCATTCATTATCTCCATCATCATCATCATCCCTTCTGCATGTCATCCTCATCACCATCAACATCATCATCAGAGTGCCTTAAGGGGGTCAACGGCTTTTTTGTTTTATCTTGCTCTCCTTTTCCCTCTCTCCCTGGCTTGTATCCATTTGGCCCCATTCAGCCAACTGTTTTAAGACGTTTATCCCCATCCAGGTGTCGATTTCTTCTTGGCGAGCGATAGCGAGCCAGCATTGTATGGAGAAATCCGGCTTCGCCGGAGAAATTTGTCTATCGAAAAATATACAAATTTAGCTTGCTGTCAAAACAAAAATATATATATGCTGGCTCACTACCGCTCGCCAGGAAAATATTGACACCTGGATGGGGGTAAACGTCTTAAAACAGTAGGCTGAATGGATAAAAGCCAAAGAGAGAAGGAGAGAAAGAGAAAAAAAGCGAGGTGGGCTCCCTTAACCCTTACTGTACCGGTGCCGTCCTTTTAACATTATTCTGGCTGCTATTAGACGATTGTATTCAGTTTCAAAAGGGCCTCCAGCAATTAACATATTTCGAACTATCTCACTTAACCCTTTTGACTACCATAGAGCCTTCTTAAATCGCACAAATTGGCGTCAGTATAGCTAGCATAAAATTATAAAGCCGTCGCCGGTACATATGGGGTTAAATACTGCCTAAAGTCTGAAGTCCCCTCTGCCTGAACAATATACTGAAGTCCGGCTCCATTTGTTTAGTCATAATCATCTTCACGCTTTGTTTGTAGAGTTTGTTATTATTATTCATGATCATTGTCCTCATGCTTATCATCTATTCTTCATTATTCATCATCAGTGTAGCGTCTGCCACAGCTGGGTACATCACGGGAAGAAGCGCTGCACTAGAATAATTGGACCTCTACCAAGTTATAAGTCCGAAATTGAGAAATCTATATGCAAAGTATACAAAGGTGAGCTTGTATTCAATGACTGGCTCAAGAGTGTTAACTTTGGCAATGAAGCACTGGAGATGGTGGACAAGTTTTGCTACTTGGGTGATACCATCCCTGCCGGTGGGGGGGGCCTGAGGCCGCCACTATCGCCAGAATAAGATGCGGCTGGGGAAAGTTCAGAGAACTTTTGACATTACTCACCATGAGATGACTCCCTCTCCCATTGAAGGGAAAGGTGAACGCTTCATGGCGTTAAAAGCACAATGACATATACTTCAGAAACGTGGCCTGTCAAAGCGAATGATATCAACAGAATGGAATGCAATGAGAAGACAATGGTGAGATGGATGTGTGGTGCCAGACTGCAAGATAGGATATCAAGTGAAGAGCTAAGGAGTAGGTTAGGTATCAAGAGTATCCGTGATAAGATGTGTACTAGCAGACTTGGATGGTTTGGACATGTGGAGAGGATTGATGAACTAAGCTGGGTGATAAGATGCAAATCCATGAATGTGGAGGGAGCTGCACCAAGGGGCGGACCAAGAAAGACGTGGGATCGGACTTTGCGGTCCGATCTTAAATAAAGAACCTGACATGTGAGGCAGCTCTTAACAGGGCTGCCTGGAACGCCACCATTAGGACGTGAGACCGGAACCGCGCTTCGTGTGGAGTCCTCGGTCTTTAAATTTGTGTATGTATGTATGTATGTATTTATGTATCTTCATCATCATCAATATTACCATCATCTTCTTCATTTACAGTATGTCGTCACCATCATCATCATCATCAATATTACCATCATCTTCTTCATTTACAGTATGCCGTCACCATCATCATCATCATCAATATTACCATCATCTTCATTTACAGTATGTCGTCACCATCATCATCATCATCAATATTACCATCATCTTCTTCATTTACAGTATGTCGTCACCATCATCATCATCATCATCAATATTACCATAATCTACTTCATAATCTATAGTATACCATTATCATCATCATCGTCATCAACATCATCATAATTATCATCATCATCGTCATCAACAGAGCCTTATATACTGCTCTCACCCTCACTGGCAGATCAAACTAGTCTGGTATAAAGAGGGCCGTGTCTAGGGTCCGTCTGGTTAGTCACACTTCTAGTTTTTCAACCACTGTTCACTGGCTTGGGGGATATCTCTTGTCAGGTCCGTGCGTAAGCGAGGAATCTCTAGGGGTTACTGTTGTTTTGGTTGTTGTTGTTGTTGTTGTTGTTGTTGTTGTTTTTCTTCTTCTTCTTGTTCTTCTTAATTTTCATTTTTTTGTTCTTCTTCTTCGAGCGACGTTTATTTAAGATTGCTATTTCTCTGTTAATAATGATCTTTCACACACATATACTCTGATCTAATCCCTAGGCCGTAACGGAGCCTTTTTTTTTATATATTTCGTCGTTTGCGTCGCACCACGCGGCCTCGGAGTTAACATGGCCTCACGCAAGGTCCATATCTATGGACCTTGGCCTCACGGACCTATAGTCCGCTTGGACTTGTTAGTATTATTATTAATATTATACATAATGTTGTCCTCTTTATTATCATCTGATATTCATTATTCATATCAAGTCATCATCATCTTAATAAACTCCTTCTAATATTCACACTGTATCATTTGCACCTTCGTTCTCATCGTTCTCATCGTTCTATATCTAACTAGGCCTATTGTATCTATTGTGGAGTTCGCCACCTGCAAGTGGCACCGATGAACGTGTCGCCCTTCGGTAATTGGTATACCGTAAGTTTTATTCCCCTAGGCAGGTTACCGACCAAGACTGACGCGTCCCATCCACCTATCAACAACAACTTCCGAGTGCCTCCTAGCCTGCCTTAAGGGGAGGCTGGCAGTTTGTTTGGTCTATTAATTCATTTATTCATATATTTGATTAGTTTCCTCCCTAGACCTCCATCAAGCTTAGAAAACACCCCCTAGACCCCCTTCAAGAAAAATGTGTACATTTTTCAGTAGAAAAATGTCCCGGCCGAAGGCCGATTCCTCTTAAAATTGCAGGCTCGCTATCGCTCGCCAGGAAATAATCGACACCTAAATGGCACGAAAGGTCTTAAAATTTACAACGAAATGGGGCAAAAGGTGTTAAAATCGCCAAACTAATGGGCCGAACGTCTTATAATCTCAAAAAACGGTCTGCCTCCCCTTAACCTTGACTGTCAGATCACTATAGCCTGGTAATATGCCGAGGCCTCGTCTGGTTACTCACCCTTGTACTCATTAAAGGGGGGTCACCTGCCTTTTTTTTATCTTTCTCTCCTTTTCTCTCTTTCTCTGGTTTGTATCCATTCGGCCCCATTCAGCCCCATTCAGCCAACTGTTTTAAGGCGTTTATCCCCATCCAGGTGTCGATTTCTTCCTGGCGAGCGATAGCGAGCCAGCATTGTATGGAGAAATCAGGCTTCGCCGGAGACATTTTTCTATCGAAAAATGTACAAATTTAGCTTGCTGTCAAAACAAAAATGTATATACGCTGGCTCGCTACCGCTCGCCAGGAAAATATTGACACCTGGATGGGGGTAAACGTCTTAAAACAGTAGGCTGAATGGGGCCGATTAGATACAAGCCGAAGAGGGAGAGAAAGAGAGAAAAAAAAACGCGAGGTGGGCCCCCTTAATCAGCTCCAGGCACTCTTTGTACCATGGGAAGCCACTTATTATTATTGTAATTAATCTTCATCATCATTATGCATTGAATGAATGTTTGCCGAAGGGATTGGAGGGTGGGGAGAAAAGCCTTCATATGTGTAATTCAATCCAATTCAATTCCAAACATGTATTGCCATACACAAATGTACAAATATATACAATGGTTACAACAGAAAGGTATATAATTGTCCTCTTTGGAATTATTATGTTGCTAGCTGCACAGAACAATAAGATATATACCGGTACCCAAGAAACAAAAGAAACAAGACAATAATAACTAAGACAATCAATACACAATAGAAAACAAAATAAATAAACCTTTCATAATTTCCTTTCCTTTGTTTCGGTGTTTTCTTATCTCTACTATAAGGTCTGGCAACTTCATTCGTATTATATGGTCTGTGTGGTCAGTGTATCTACGCAAAACTATGTACATTTGTGTATGTACGGTCGTGCTAATAAGTCATGTCCCAGCTGGCATTACGTTTGGCTTGCTCTGTGCTGTATTAATGTCTGTCAGATGTTGAATAGGGTGGGTAAGTGTAGGAATATGTTTTTATATTTCACTCGATATGAAGAAATGAAGCTTAGATATTGCTGATACCAATTATTGATCAAAATATACTTGGTGCCCAGACATCACTTATTAGCGCGACTGTACATATCATATTCCTCATTTATAATATGTTATCACCATCTTCATAATAATCGTCAGCATCATTATCATCATATTAAGGGGAGGCAGTTAGTTTTCCTCCTCCTCCTCCTCCCTCATGTTTAGCCCTATTAATTATGAGATTTCAAAACATTCGCCCCATTAGTTTGGCGATTTCAGACCTTTTGCCCCATTTCTTTGCCAGTATTTAGACCTTTCGTGCCATTTAGGTGTCCATTTTTCTCCTGGCGAGCGACAGCGAGCCTGTATTTGAAGAGGAATTGGCCTTCGGCCGGGACATTTTTCTACCAAAAAATGTACAAATTTATATCGAAGGGTGGTCTTTTGTGTGTGTGTTTTAAGCTTGATAGAAGTTTAGAGAGCAAACTAAAGCCCTTCCTTAAACCAATGAGCCGCACCAGCAAATTATGCTGCACAATACCGTCTGAGCTCCCTTAACCCTTTCTCTGTGGTGCGTTTTGGGCTATTTAGGGCATATTCAGGCACTCTTGAATGATGAATCAAGCATCTGCATTAAATGAACTGTATTCTGCCGAAAACTAGGCGAAAATAGCTTCAAAATGAGACCAGAACGGGCCTCGTAAGTGGCCTGGTTCACCCGCAGCGGTGCCATAGAAACGCGGGAAACCCGCTATTTATTAGCACTCGCTCGCTCGGCAACACTGTTGTGAGAGGCAGTGAGAGACCCGCGCGAGACACAGTCTACCTCAGTGAGCCTCTGGCTGCTCTGAGGGTCGGAGGTGGGCCCCTCACGCTCCCGCCCACTGACACTCGATTTCTACGGCTTTTACAGGCTTTTAAAGCCTGGAAATTTCTGTAAATTGCCAGGACATTCCAGAACGTTACCCGCAGGGAAAGGGTTAAAGAGTACCTTGTATAGTGCCTGAACCCTGTGTTGACAGATCAATATATAGCCTGGTGTAGCCTAGGGTCCGTCTGGCCAGTAATGCCGGTATCACACGAGAGCTTTTATAGTCAACATTCGATTATCAACATTTTTCTGTCAACATTTCTGGAATATTTTGCATTGGTATCGGAAACTAGATTGATGATAGATGAATTTGGGTAACCAAAATATTGTAAATGTTAACCTCACAAGCTGCCAGACCAGTGTTGAGGAAAAAAGCGCTCGTGTGATACTGGCATAACCCTCTTAGTGCCTAATGACCTTCACACAATGTTTATAGAGTCGGATGACATGCTGTGCTATTCGTAGTTGGATGTCAGAGTTTTAACATGGGTTATTTTTATAGAATCTTTTACATATTTTACAGTGCCTATTGCAGTAAGAAAGTCAACATTATATTTGTGGAACTTGTTATATAAAATACTTCTAAGTAGAAAAACAATACTGCCTTTTCAGAGACCCTAATCCCACTACTGCCATTGTTAGATTCACATAGATACTGTATACTCTAACTGGTCTTGTACGAATATTGATCATGGATGGTTAATTGATCTTTTAAGGGGGGATAGGCCGGTTTTCTGGACCACTTTCTCCCTCATGTTTAGCCCCATTAGTTTTCAGATGTTAAGATGTTGGCCCATTAGTTAGTCGATTTTAAGACCTTTCGCCCCATTTCTTCGTCAATATTTAGACCTTGCGTGCTATTTAGGTGTCGATTTTTTCCCTGGCGAACGATAGTGAGCCTGTAATGTTGGAAGAACCGGCCTTCGGCCGGGACAATTTTCTACCAAAATTTTTACAAATTAATCTAGAAGGGGGATCTAATGGATGTGTTTTTTTTTTTTTTTTTTTAATTTGATGGAGGTCTAGGGAGGAAACTAGAAAAATAATGAATACATGCAAAAAGCGCCCAAAAAGCGCCCAAAAAGTTACCCATCCCCCCTTAAGGCTTATATCTAATCATATATTCATGCAATTGGTCTGTAGCAGATTTTTTTTTTTTTTTTTTTTTTTTTTTTTTAATCAGGATCGCACGGGTCAACAATGGGGTGTTTTACGGGCACACACAGACTAATACACACACACACACACACACACACACACACTCATAGGAGAGACTACAATACCCCGCATGCGCTGTTGGGGTGCTGGGTAAATAGGTTAGTTGCTTGTAAATACAGAGCGAAAACATTGCCCGTGAGAGGCCCCCTTAGATCTGACTCCTGACTGAAGGGGCTAATGGGCTCAAACTGCGGCCCTTTTATCAGTCTCTGCAGGGATGGTCGATTAGTCCTGCCGGGTAGTGATTGTCTGCTTATCTGCCCGCTCTGTCTGCTTATCTTGGCCCCTGCGACCTCTGCTGACTGACAAGGAGTCGCCAGGGTTACCAAAGGAAGTCCGCTAGAGAGTAAATAATTGCCGAATATCGCTAGAATAATGCCTCAATCGCTAGAATAATGCCACAATTGCTAGAATAATGCCACAATTGCTAGAATATCACTCGAAAATGGCTCAAATCTCCACAATATCGCTAGAATGCATGCCCCTAGATGTAAAAAATTGGCTCAAGATCGAAGTAAATACCTCTAGATCTAGCGGGAAAGTAGCTAAACTGGCAACACTGACAAGGACCGCCTCCAGACCCTATATAGTTAAGGGGAGACAGACCGTCTTTCTGGACCCCCTTCTCCCTAATGTTTAGCCCCACTAGTTTTGAGATTTTAAGACGTTGGTTCTATTAGTTTGGGGATTTTATGACCTTTCACCCTATTTCTTTGTCACTATTAGGCCCCTTCGTGCCATTTAGGTGTCGATTTTTTCCTGGCGAACGTTAGCGAGCCTTTAATTTTAGGAGGAATCGGCCTTTGGCTGGGACATTTTCCTACCGAAAAATATACAAATCTATCTTGAAGGGGGGTCTAGGGGGTGTTTTTCTAAGCTTGATGGAGGTCTAGGGAGGAAACTAAAAAAATATACGAATAAATAAATTAATAGACCAAACAAACAGCCACTGTCCCCTTAAGGCAGATAAAACACTGTCCACTATGTCGGTGCCTCGGCATAATAAATGGTACTGGAAATGAATTGTGTATATATATCTATATACAGCTATCTTTAAGTTAATTCAATATTGATTGATAAACTCAAGATTCGAACCCAATCCCAACTTTATTGTTGTTTCGTTCCCACTACACCATAACCTGTAACAAAGCCCAACAGTTATTGCCTTCATATTTCACACTAAGTTTTACTTTCATATTGAAATAAATTGATAATCCTTGTAATTTAGAGTGACTATAAATCTCTTGTTCAGTTTCCTCCTTCCAGGTTACCTCCACTCCTTAGTGTTAGGCTATAACATTTAGCTTTTATATATTGTTTGTCAGAAATTTGATAGTGTCCACTACAATCTTCATGATAGTAATTTCTTCTTGTTCTGTTGGCATCAATGCGATGTAGTACACGAGACAATGAACAACCAATCAGGTGCCAGTACCCCAAGACGTTAAGGCACACGCGCACACACTCATGCTTGTAATTTAATGTTTTATTTATTTATTAATTTAATTAATTACTGATATATATATATATATATATATATATATATATATATATATATATATATATTTGTATAAACGGATATACATAGGCAATCTCTTTTGCTGAGAGAGGGGGGAGGGTATCTCACTTTTTCTCTGTCACACACACACACACGCGCACGCACGCACGCACGCACGCACGCACGCACGCACACACGCACGCACACACACACGCACACACACACACACACACACCTCTCACCCTACCTCACCCCACCATACCATAACAGCGCAGGTAACAAATGCCTACATGGCGCCCCCTTAGTAATGAAATGCGCAAGGTTAATATTGATGCTGCAAGACGGATGGCCTCTCGTACCCCTCATTTGTTCCGTTCTTTAAGATAGCCAGCTATTTTGTTGTATATTTTCCTCCCTTTGTACTCAGAAGGTTTAAAAAAGAAAGGCAGATTAGCCAGATATTTTGTTGTATTATTTCCTCCCTTTGTACTCAGAAGGTTTAAAAAAGAAAGGCAGATTAGCATACATAGTTAAAATAGAATTAGTGTATGGACTGAGCTTGTTATTACTGATTGTGCAAAATGGATAGCCTCTTGTACCCCTCATTTGTTTCTGTTCTTTAACCCCTGCAAGACGAGCCCCATAATATTACTGGCTGGGCAATTCTGTGGAGAGCGGCATGCACCGTAATATCACTGGCTGTATTTCCCACCTAAAATTTGCTCCCGGGGTGACGTGGTAGTACTAAAATTTCATCAGATTTACTAGATGAAACCAGGCTAGCACACTAGTGTGAACTGAAAGCTCAGTAGTCAAAGAGCCTTACTCAAGCACTTGTTAGCTCGACCCTGGACTCTTGCAACAACAAAAAACACATTCACTTCCTCACGTGACTCTGGATGCCACAGACCAGCTAGGAACGAGGTTGTGGTGTCTACGTATAGGCCAGAACATACAATTTCTACCACACATTTTTTCCACCCATAACTCTGTTTCACAGAGTTAGAGCGAGTTGAAAAAACTAAAAAAATGTGAAAATAGCCCACTCACAGGGCACGGACGATCCATTACAGCCCGGCTTTTGGGGGTTAAGATAGGTGCGTAGCTGACAAAGGGGTGCAATCTAAGGTATAATTTTCACTCCTGTCCATCTGTCTGTGTGTGCATCTGTCTGTCTGTCTAATTTTGGTTAGGAGGAAGTATACAAACGGTACCGGCGCCTTCAAATTCCAGAATCTGGAACTCTTTATATTTCTGCCCAGAATCATGCCAAACCTGTTCTTTGACTTGTCAAAAATTCTTCCATCAATTTCAATTATACCTCTTCCCAAGCTTCCTGGCACTTAGCCAAAAATCTCTCCAAGAACTTTACTTCTTCATCTTTCCCTCCTCTTCTCGGTTCATAGTGCACCACCGTCACTTCTTCCTCTGACAAAGCTGAACTCTTTGCTCAAACTTTCACTAAAAAATCAACCTTGGACGATTCTGGCGCTGTTCCTCCCTCTCCACCACCCTTTCACTTACTTATGCCTAATATTCCAATCTCTTCTAAGGATGAACTGCCCTCACTGGGTTTAATACTAAGAAGGCGTACGGACCAGATGGTATCCCTCCTGTTCTACTCAAAAACTGTGCTACTGTGCTGACTCCTTGTCTAAGTGAACTCTTCCACCTCTGTCTTTTATTTAACACCTTCCCTTCTTGTTGGATGCGTGCTCTTATTCAACCTGTCTCAAAGAAGGGTGACCGCTCTCAACTCTCCAACTATCGTCCAATTGCTCTCACATCTTGTATTTCTAAAGTTTTCTAATCTCTTCTTAATTTAAAATTTCTTAAGAATCTGACTTCCCATTACCTTATTTCAGATTGCCAGTATGGCATCCTTAACCTATTGAGCCCTATCCTAAAAATAACTTACTGTAACACCCAGTCCCAGGTGTTTTTCATATATGCCCTGTTTTTTTTGTTTTTTTTTTTTTTTTTTTTTTAAGCAAAATAGGGTGGCCCAGGGTGGTCTTTGTGGGCTTCCAACTTTACCCCACATCATAAGCAACCATGTGTATAAATTCGAGACCCCTTTGAGCATTTTGGGCATAATATTATTTAGATAAGGCGAGAATAGCTGTCAACCAACGGCCGACCTGTGCGGCCGGCTGGCTGTGCGTAGCAATAGTAGGCGTCGACCAATGGCCAATCCTGGCGCTAGACCGCTCTACTGATGATCTCCATTCCTACCTTACTAACTCTTGTTCATCCCTTCGGGACTTCGGTGAGACTTTTTATATTGCGCTAGACTTAGGCTATACAACAACTTTGATAGAGGCTGGCACAAACCATGTATTCTCAAGCTACCATCTTTTGGCTTCCATCCCTCTATCTGTGCCTTTATCGCTAATTTCCTTTCTGGCCGTTTCATAGCTACGGTTGTGAATGACCATCGTTGGCTTCCTCAACCTATCAACTCCGGTGATAGTCCTCTCCCCAGTCCTATTTCTAATTTTCCTTAATGATCTTCTCAACGTACCTCTAGTCCTATCCACTCATATGCTGATGACTCTACCTGACACTATTCAACTAGTTTTCCACAACCTCCCTCCTCACAGTCACTCCAAAACCCACGTGATGAGGCAATGTCGCTGCTAGCCTCTGATCTCTCAATAATTTCTGATTGAGGCAGAGAAAACCTTGTTACTTACAATGCCTCCAAAACCCAATTTCTCCATCTGTCTACCCGTCACAATCATCGACACAACCATCCCTTACTCTTAAACAACACACAAATACACCCCTCGTCTTCCATCAATATCCTTCGTGTCTCTATTTCTTCTAACCTTTCGTGGAAAGACCATATCACCACTCATGCAAAAACAGCTTCTCAGAGGTTGGATGTGCTCAACCATCTCCATGAGTTCTTTACCCCCGCACAG
>CM064575.1:13335370-13342870 GCA_032716605.1 Paralithodes platypus
ACTAAATTGCCTTTCCCTTAGGTAAGCAGTATGGATTTGTATCAGGTTTACTCCCCTAGACAGGTTGCCGACCAAGGCTGACGAGTCCCATCCACTCGGATTTTTATAAAGTTGTCTCCCCTAGATGGGTTGCCGACCAAGGCTAACGAGTCCCATCTATAAAAGTATTACCCATAAAATATAGTAGAGTAAGGCTATTAAATTTAATATCAGAATGCAGGATACTTCTGTGAAGTTTTCATTAATGTAACTCTGTTGTTGATAGTATATAATTTTGTCAAAGTTGCTTATTAATTGGAGCATGGCGTATGAAAAGGTTAGTCTACCGGTACCATATTCCCGTCACTTATTTAATTTACGAGGCACTTAGTGACACACAATTATTTTCCTACGTATATATATATATATGTCTCGTTCTCGAAACTGCGAGGCCCCGGAGTTTATTGAACGAAGCTTTCAGATCTTGGGTGCTTCTCTTTACCGTACAAATTGCCGACACCTTATTTATAAATGCCATGGGGTCTTTTATTTACTGATAGATTAACGTATAAATATATATATATATATATATATATATATATATATATATATATATATATATATATATATATATATATATATATATATATATATTTACGCTTGTGAATATATACTGACATAAGTAAGAAATACCTTGCTTGAAATTCGTTTGTGTAATATATTTGTAATATTCTTGTAGCCCTATGAAAAGAAAAATATATTACACAGCTTTGTAAATGATTGAAATCTGATACATATTCGCCTATACAATTATCATAGTAATAATAATAATAATAATGGTATAAAGTGTTGTAAATGGTGTACCCAATGGTTCGGTCAGTGGCACCCAGGTCTTTCTGTCAGGTGGTGATGGCTTTGGTCAACTCGTACCCTAGACTTATATTTATCATGTGTTGATTTTGCTCACTGGTTATATTTTGATAAGTGTGTGTGTGTGTGCGTGTGCGTGTGCGTGTGCGTGTGTGTGTGTGTGTGTGTAAATAGAATGGAATAGAATAATTATTTTTGTTCAGATTTGTACATAAATGTATTTATGTATGTGTGGTGTGGTTGTGAATGTGTGAATGTGTGTGTGTGTGTGTATGTATGTTTGTGAAAGAGTGAGAGAGAGAGAGAGAGTTTAAATTATATTGCGTACTGAATATTGACAAATGTCAGCTAGATAGCAGTGATTACAGTATATGATAAAGAAACTCGAATGCCATAAATTATATGTACAGTACAGTATATCATTATTTACCCGTATTAACCATTAACCACTCCTTATACTCCAGCTCACACCAGACGATGTTACGCTAGGGGTACAACTAATTACATGATATCAAGTGAAGTCGTATAATACTCCAATGTGTACCAGTCCGTCTCATTATGACCTGCTTAAGGGGAGGCAGTTGGTTTTTCGAGTCTTCCTCCTCCTTCATGTTTAGCCCTATTAGTTATGAGATTTCAAGACATTCGCTCCATTAGTTTGGCGATATTCAGACCTTTAGCCCCATTTCTTTGCCAATTTTAAGACCTTTCGTGCCATTTAGGGGTCGATTTTTTTCCTGGTGAGCGATAGCGAGCCTGTGTTTGAAGAAGAATTGGCCTTCGGCCAGGAAATTTTCTACCGAAAAATGTACAAATTTATGTCGAAGGGGGGTCTTGTGGGTGTTTTTTTTTTTAAAGTTTGATGGAGGTTTAGAGAGCAAACTAAACCCCCTCCTTAAACCATTGAGCCGAACCAGTAAATTATGCTGCACAATACTGTGTGAGCTCCCTTAATATACTTTGACGCATTCTTGTCTTGTCTTCTGGCTATTATGAGACGATTTTATTAAGTTTAGGAAGGATCTATGAGAGTTATGTAAACAATGAGAACAAATTAACCCATTTGATTGATAGAGGGCTTTCCCGAGTTATATAAAATCGTCTATTGCTAGTAAGAATATCATGGAAAAAGGCGCCAAATTTCTCAAAGGGTTGACCCTCATGCCCCGTACTGATGAGTGCGTTTGAAATATAGTTACAATGTAAGAAATTAGTTAACAAACAAAAATAATAATTTAATCTGGTCATGTTTTTGATGGAGATGAGTTGCTTGAGGAGTATGTGTGGAGTGACCCGTACAGACGGATTGAGGAATGAAGAGATACGTAGGAGAGTGGAGCAGCAGGAACATTTGTCGGCCAGAGTGGACAGAAGAGTGCTGAGCTGGTATGGTCAAGTTGATCGAATGGGAGATGAAAGGCTTACAAAGAGAATATGTGAGTCAGATACAAGGGGAGATAGAGGGTCAGGAAGACCCCCATTGAGATGGAGAGACTGTGTAATACAAGCTTTGGATTATAGAGGAATGACTATAGATCAGGCAAGGGAAGTGGTAATAAACAGGAATGAATAGAGAATGCTTGTGAATAGATGAGTCAACACTTGGTCATTTGGGGGAAGGGGACGGGCGCAAATTGGACTAGATAATAGTCCATCAGGCGCCTGGCCCGGGGAGACGGTTTATATGAAGGGTGCGCCTGGAAGTGTGGTGGGCGGGCTTGTGGTGGTAGGGCTTCGCTGCATGTCTGCCTGCTGAGATCGGAACCTCTCCGGGTGGTCGGGTGCCGGGGGAGTGCTGGAGGGACCTTGGTGACCCTGGTCTCTGGGTCTTCTGGATGATCTAGATGTGTGTGAATTTGTATTTTGTTTTTGTGTTCATTGTTTTCTGTTATGTTGTCCCTATTTGGGCTCTGTCTTGAGTCGGTCCCCCCCCCCCCTCCCCCCCCAAAAAAAAAGGAGTATATACATACATACATATTTTTTCTCCCAGGTGATAATTGGCTTCCCTTGAGGGAAATAAAATCGTATCTCATACTTGACGCATTCTTCTAATTGTATTCTGCCTATCATGAGACGATCTGTGCACTGTAAAGCTTTCATTGAGGACATGTTTTCTCCTCTGATTGATAGGGGGTCTTTCCTAAGCCATATACAGTCGTCTAGTGCTCGATATGGAAAACGGCGCCACACGCCTCAAAGGGTTTAAAGCGTAGTATAATGTGTACCTTGTGACAGCGGAAGGTTTTGTTGGTACGTTGTTGTTCTTATCGTTTTTTAGGACCTTTATTTAAGGGGGGATGGGCGTATATATTTGCTTATTTATTGATATTTTAAATATATATTTTTTTTTAGTTTCCTTCCATCAAGCTTAAAAAAAACACCCCCAAGAGTCCCCTTCAAGATAAATGTATACATTTTTCGAATTTCCTGGCGGGAGGCCGGTTACCTCTATATTACAGGCTCGCTATCGCTCGCCAGAAAAAAATAGACACCTAAATTGCACGAAAGGTCTTAATAATGACAAAGAATTAGGGCGAAAGGTCTTAAAATCGCCAAATGAATGGGGCGAACGTCGTAAAATGGCAAAACTAATGGGGTTAAACATGAGGAAGAAGGGTGTCCAGAAAAAGCGACTACCTCTCCCTTAAGTTTACCCTCGGATCCAAACTTCCTTCATCTTCTACCGCGCTTTGTACTCTCAAATGACCCCGCCTTATTTAGATTGAAGGATTTTTAGATGTTCCTCCCTCTGGGCGTATATATTTGCTTAATTATTGTTATTTTGAATGTTTTTTTTTTAGTTTCCTCCCTAGACCTCCATCAATCTTAAAAAAAAAACTCAAGATTCCCCTTCAAGATAAATGTGTAAATTTTTCGATAGAAAAATGCCCCGGCCGGAGGCCGGTTACCACTATATTACAGGCTCGCTATCGCTCGCCAGAAAAAAAAATCGACACCTAAATTTCATGAAAGGTCTTCATATTGACAAAGAATTAGGGCAAAGGTCTTAAAATCGCCAAAATAATGGGGCGAACGTTTTAAAATGTCAAAACTAATGGGGTTAAACATGAGGAAGAAAGGGGTCCAGAAAAATTAAGTTTACCCTGGGATCCAAAACTTCCTTCATCTTTTACCGCGCTCTGTCGTACTCTCAAATGATCCCCGCCATATTTAGATTGGAGGATTTTAGATGTTCCTCCCTTGGCGGAATTCCTTATCAGCTGACATATAATTCGTCTTTAATTGCTTTTATATGATAATTCTCATATTTTAATTATGGAGGAACCGTACCCATTTTTTTTTGCCAACTTCCAATTAACGTACCATATATAGTGGAATCATATTCATATTATATGCAAATTTCCTTATGGTAAAATGGTCACTAAAAAAGCCGGTTAAGGGGAGATTTCCACTTGAGGGATTTTTTCTGGACCCGTTTCTCCCTCATGTTTAGCCCCATTGCTTTTAAGATTTTAAGACGTTCGCTCTCGTATTTTTGAAATTTTAAGACATTTTGCCCCATTTCTGTCAATTTTAAGACCTTTCGTGCCATTAAGGTGTCGATTTTTTCCTGGCGAGCGATAGCGAGCCTGTAATTTAAGAGCAACCGGCCTCCGGCCGGGAAATGTTTCTACCGAAAAATGTACAAATTTATCTTGAAAGGGGGTCTACGGGGTGTAATTTTAAGCTTGATGAAAACGTAGGGAATAAACTAAATACCTCCCTTTAATAGTTTATTCTAGCTATATTTAGACGATTTTGTGCCGTTTAAGAAGGATATATGGTAGCTAAAAGAACTCATTGAGATAGTCTGTAGCCTTTTCATGGGTAGACGTCCTTCCTAAGCTGAATAAAATCGTCTAATAGTTGCCAGAAAATAATGAAGACGACGTCGCCGGTACACAAAGGGTTAAGGGGAGATGGGCCGTGTTTTGGGTCTATTAATTCAATTATTCCTATATTTCTTATATTAGTTTCTTCGCTAGACCTCCATCAAGCTCAGAAACCCCCCCCCCCCCCCCTAGCCCTCCCTTCAAGATAAATTTGGCCGGTTCCTCTTTAAAATATCAGGCTCGCTTTCGCTCGCCAGGAAAACATCGACAC
This sequence comes from Paralithodes platypus, assembly GCA_032716605.1. NCBI lineage: Eukaryota > Metazoa > Arthropoda > Malacostraca > Decapoda > Lithodidae > Paralithodes > Paralithodes platypus. Next base: position 13,340,324 of record CM064575.1, read on the forward strand.
CTAAAGGGCATGAAAAGTCATAAAATTGACAACGAAATGGGGCGAAAGGTGTTAATATCGCTAAACTAATGGGCCGAACGTGTTATAATCTCAAAAAAAAAAACCGGGGTTTTAACACGAGGGAGAAAGGGGACCAGAAAAACGGCCCATCTCCCTTTAAAACTGGGAAATATGGTGCCAGTAAAGGAAGGTGCATGGACACTAATAACACTTTATACCAGGCTTGAGATATAGTCAACTACAATATTTACAGTTAAAGGGGGTGGGGGGGGGGGGGGGGGTATTTTTTCTGGTCCCCCTTCTTCCTCATGTTTACCCCCATTAATTTTCAGATTTGTTGAAGTTCGTTCCATTAGTTTGGAGATTTTGAGACCTTTCATCCCATTTCTTTGTCAATATTAAGACATCGTGTAATTTTACGTGTCGATATTTTCCTGGCGAGCGATAGCGTTCCTGTAATTTAACAGGAATCGGCCTTCGGCCGGGACATTTTTCTATCGAAAAATGTACAAATTTATCTTGAAAGAGGGTCTTAACCCTGCTCAGGCATATTGGCCCCATATGGGCCAAAAAATATGCGTAAAACAGGTTTTTCGCGAATATTTCACGGCCGGAGGCCGATGGCAAGAAGTTTTGAAGACGAGCAGTCAGTCCGCATCGTCCTACGACTGGGAGAGGGTGTGAGCCACCGCTCTCTCTCCTCCTCTTTCCTGTACCAACCTGTCCGGTCACCATATGGGGTCCATAATCCCAAATGTGCACTACAAATTTCCCCTTCCTATCGAACTTTTTTTTAGCCCCAGAGTTCTGCCTTGTTGTCACCCAAGACTCTCAGCCATACCCTCCACAGCCCTGCAACCAAATTAATCCAGCTTTTGTAATGTACGAGATATGCCTCACTTTTGTTGACCCTTTTTTTTCACTTTTTTTTTTTTTTTTTTTTTTTAATATATATACAGTATATGACTTAATATTTACAGTAGTGTAATTTGCTCTTAACATAATATTAAGCATTAATTGTAGTTTCTATTGGTAACAAGAAATTTAAAATCCATCAATCAGTTTTCGGGTGAGAGCCGTTTAAAGTGCCGGTCCCCATATGGGGCCACATTGCTAATTTCGTTACACTTCTGGAACATTACCTGAACAGGGTTAAAAGTGTTGTTTTTTAAGCTTGATGGAAGTCTAGGGAGAAAACTAAAAAAATTATATACAAAAATATAAATTTAGCATCCTACTGGCAAAGGAGGGAATGGTAGTCCTGTTAACCCTTTCAGTATACTATGACGGAGTCTGTCATTTTATTTTAGCTATGGATATGCTATTTTATGTAAATTGAGAAGGACCTCTGAGAATGGAAGAGGTACAAATAATCTTAATTAACCCTTTGACTCTCACAGAAACTTCCCAAACTGAATAAAATTGCTTAATGATAGTCAAAATAATATGAAAATAAGGCGTCATGTGTGCTGAAAGGGTTACGTTCACTAATTGTGTGTGTGTGTGTGTGTGTGTGTTTTGTTTGATTTATTTATGTATTTATTTATTTGTGTGTGTGTGTGTGGGGGGGGGGGGGGGGGGGGGGGGGGGGGACGAATCTGCAAGTTAAAAGGGAATTGGCCTTCGGCCGGGACTTTTTCTAACAACAAAATTACAAAATTTAATGTAGTTTGAAGGGGTTCTGGATGAATACATATTTTAGTTTGAAGATCTGGGAATGCGTTTTTGTTAGCCTAGGCGACACACTAAAGTAAAGCAAGCAAAATCCTCAATAATGATTACACCAAATATCCTAATACCCCCCATAGATCTGGTGGGAGAGTGTTAAAGGGTTACAGCATCATATACACCCTTGTGTCTCTGTGTGGCCTTGGTTGAGCCTCCCTGGTATCGTCGTGTGGGAGCCATCAAATTTGCATAATATTCACGCAATTGCTATTTATTTTGTTTAGGACATGGTAGAGTGGCTATCCTTTGGAGCGGTACCTGGTTATGGCTGTGTGCATGTGTGTGTGTTTGTGTATTTCTATGGGTGTGTTTCTGTGTATGTGTGTGAGTGTATAACAGTGTGTGTGTGTGTGTGGGTGAGAGAGAGAGTTTGTCCGTTTGTGTTTCCTCATATCTGTTAATGTGTAAGTGAGTGTGTCTATGTGTGTGTGTGTGTGTGTGTGTGTGTCTGTATGTGTGTGGGTGTGTGTCTGTATGTATGTGTGTGTGTGTGTGTGTGTGTTTCTGTTGATATGTTTGCGCATGTTTTTATTTACACTTGGGCCGGGAGCTTTTCTGTGTGGCGGGTACCTTGTTGTGGCTCCTATTTGTTTAGTTTACACAACTATACTTACGTGTTTGTATTTGTATGGGTTCCACTTTAAAATAGAGATTACAAAGCATTAAAGTCGTGCAGGAATACTAATACAGTCAAATTATGATCAAGTAATGTCAAAATGCGTTCTACTCTTAAAAAGACACGGCAGAAATGCGCAACTTCAAGAAGAAATCGGCCTTCAGCCTTGACATTGTTCTACTGTAAAATGTACAAATTTAGCT
>CM064575.1:13345370-13359642 GCA_032716605.1 Paralithodes platypus
GGGGACCTCTAATCAACCTTAACCCTTGCACGCACATATGACGCAGAGGTTGCCAGATTAGCAATAAGAAATAGAGTTCTCTCACTCTTATAATTACCTCTCGTTGAAGTAACTAAACTAAAGGTTTTTAAATACCCCTGATGGTAACAAAGGCTTTGAAGTATCCCCAATAGGCTCAAAATCGCGTCATATGTCGGAGAGGGTTAAGTTATATTTTTTTTCCTGGACCTCCTCCTCCGTCATGTTTAGCCCAATTAGTCTTGATATTTAAAGATGTTCGCCCAATTAGTTTTGCGAGTTTTAAGACCTTTCTTCCCATTTCGTTGTCAATATTAAGACTTTTCATGCCAATTAGGTGTCGATTTGTTTTCCCAGACGAGCAATAACGAGCCTGTAATTTTGGAGGAACTGGCCTCCGGCCGGGATATTTTTTTCTACATGAAAAATGTACAAATTTATCTCGAAAGGGGGCCTAGGGGGTATCTTTTGCTTAAGCTTGATGGAGGTCTAGACAGTAAACAAATTAAATAACTCCCCTTAACCCCTTCTGTACCGGCGACGTCTTGTTTACTTTATTCTGGCTACTATTAGACGATTGTATTCAGTTTAAAAAGGGCCTCCAGCAATTAACAGGCTTCGAACTATCTCACTTATCCATTTTACCACCACAGATCCTTCTTAAACTGCACAAAATCGTCTAAATATAGCTAGAATAAACTTACAAAAACGTTGCCGGTACAGAAGGGGTTAATTAAGAGTTCACGTATAAAAAGAGTTTGTCAGAGTTGCACCAGTTTTGTTATTGTAGGCACCGTTATATACTGTATACCACGACCTGCATAGTAATAATAAGTCTTCCTTCATCTGCCCTCCATCTATCTATCTATTCTATCTATATGCTCAGGCCCAATCCCCACTTTCCAATTTGTTATTTTATTTTTATTTTTATTTATTTTTTTTATTTTTTTTATTTTTTTTCTTGGGGGTCGGCCGACTCAAGACAGAGCAAGAACAGGAAAACACAAAACACAAGACAAAACAGCGAACAAACACACAAAACACAAAATTCACACATAATTCCCTCCATCATTTAGTATTTCATCCAATCACATTCGTATGCTTGCCATTAGGTCAGGTAGGTTGCCTTTGGAATGTATTGGATATCGAAAGGCCCCATTAACTTTTTGTCGTCTAAAATTATTTCTATTTTTTTGTTTTTTATTTTTATTTTTTTATTTTTATTTTTTCATACACCGATTGTCACAAATATATCAATATAATTCATGGTGATTATCATGGTTGCTGCTGTAAGAAAATTGGCACAATTCTTCATATAGAGGACCTGTTTATCTGTGTGGCCTGTGTGAATGTGAGTGTGGGTGCTGAGATGGATAGTTGCTGGGGATATGGAGGTTGATGTGGATGTTTATATGGAAAGTGGTGGATTTCAGTGAAATAGTTTGAGTGCTGGAACAAGAAGGTGCTGTGGATGTGGACAATGTCGACTTATTTGAGTGTTCATGTTTATAGTCTGAGGTGGGCCGGGGTGGGAAGGACATAATTTATGCATGGTGTGGGTGTGGAGTTTTTTGTTTTAGTTATTATTATTATTTATTATTATATGAGATGCCGAAATCTCCAACCAGGGTGCAGAAACACCATCAAGATCAATCCACACAAAACACTAAACACAGATAACATATTATGCAGTGGAGGATATCAAGCTTAAATATAATACAATAAAATAGAATAAAATAAGTTTAAAAATTAGAATTAATGCTGCAAAAAAGCATTAACTCTAGACTTAAAAATGGAGATATTAGCTGAATTGACTAGCTCATTTGGCAACTTATTCCACAAGTCAACCATGGCCGGCACAAAACACCGTGAAAACTGTGTAGTAGAAAAATTAACACGGCTCATGGCAAGATCATTAATAACACAGTTAATAACAGTTAGTATGGATGTGCCGGTTAATATGGGAATGATGGGATAATGTGGATGGGTTCATGGAACTTGAAAAAGGGGAAATCATAAGAGTGGCACGAAAGGTCTTAAAATTGACAACGAAATGGGGCGAAACTTGCGAAAGGTGTTAAAATCGCCAAACTAATGGGCCGAACGTCTTACAATCTCAAAACTAGTGGGGCTAAACATTAGGGAGAAGGGGGTCCAGAAAAACGGTCTGCCTCCCCTTAAACTGCATAAAATCGTCTCATTTTAGCCAGACTCCAAGGTAAAAAGGCGTCATGGTGCTGGAAAGGTTAAGGGGAGATTTCCACTTGAGGGACTTTTTTTTCTTGACCCCTTTCTCCCTCATGTCTAGCCCCATTGCTTTTGATATTTTAAAATGTTTGCTCATTTTAAGAATTTTCGCCCCATTCTGTCAATTTTAAGACCTTTCGTGCCATTTAGGTGTCGATTTTATCCTGGCGAGCGATAGCGAGCCTGTAATTTAAGAGTAATCGGCCTTCGGCCGGGACATTTTTCTACCGAAAAATGTACAAATTTATCTTGAAAGGAGGTCAAGGGGGTGAAATTATAAGATTGCTGGAGGAGTAGGAAACAAACTAGAAACCTCCCCTTAAGAGAGAAGAAGTAGAGACAAGTATTGAGGATTGTGTTGGTGAGGCTCTGTCAGGTGATTTAGTAAGGTGGAGCTCCTAAGAGGGACGGGGGTAGTGGTGGGTGTGAGCTTGATAGGAATGCGAATTATTATAAGGCTGGTGTGGTGGCTTTGAAGGTTGTATGGCGAGGACTGAGATTGTTTAGTTATCCCCATTTTAAGGTGAAGCTATACACTGTTCCATATAAGTAGGACAGAACTCTTGAATATTATAACTCACAAACGGCTGAAGTAATCGAGGTAATGTTTCTACCATATGGGAGGGGTCAGCCAAGGAATAGGTGTAGGGGAAGATATTTACAGCCCATTTGCTTCATCCCTTTTTGAGTTACAGAGGTTAGGGGGTCACGATTACTGGACCACCTATTTGGAACCGAGTATAGTTGCTTTTATAACCTAATATAGATATATATATATAATATATATATATTATATATATACAATATATATATATATATATATATATATATATATATATATATATATATATATATTTTATATATATATATATATATATATATATATATATATTATAATATATATAGAGAGAGAGAGAGAGAGAGAGAGAGAGAGAGCGGCGTATATACAGTACTTTATGTTTGGCAGTTCATAAATACACGTGGGAACAGCTGCATGACAACAGGGATAATTGTTGCAGAGATACTGTTGATTATGGTATTTTGGTTATTTGTCTGTATATTTAAATCACACACACACACACACACACACACACACACACACACACACACACACACACACACACACACACACACACACACACACACACACACACACACACACACACACACACACACACACACACAGCCCGTAGCCTAGTAGGTAGAGCTCTCGTCTCACACACGAGGGGTCGGGGGTTCAATCCCCGGCCGGGCGGAGACAAATTGGGCTTGTCTCCTTTCATGTGTTAGCCTCAGTTCACCTAGCTGTAAATAGGTACCTGGAATAAGTGGACGACGTTGTGACGTCCCATCTGGGGTTGGCAAAATGGTACAAGGCGAGATGGGTATCATATGGTTCACTAAGCTGATGGCTACCTAAGCCTTCGGGCGAGACGGTACCGTCTATAGTGAGAATGGTACCATACAGATCCACCCTAAGCCTTCGTTTCCGATGTCGCCAATTGGCTAAATACAGACTACACACACATCCACAGCCATTCCAACAGTACATAAAACACTTAACATGCATTTCACGCAATACATTCCCAGTTAAGGAGGCGCGATAATAATGAGCTTAGCTCGCATTGCGTGGATTCCCCTTGACGAACAAGTAACTGAGTAACACACACAACACACACACACACACACACACACACACACAACCAACACACACACACACACACACACAACCAACACACACACACACAACCAACACACACACACACACACAACCAACACACACACACACACACAACCAACACACACACAACCAACACACACACAACCAACACACACACACACACACAACCAACACACACACACACACACACACACAACAACACACACACACACACACACAACCAACACACACACACACACACACAACCAACACACACACACACAACCAACACACACACACACAACCAACACACACACAACCAACACACACACAACCAACACACAAAACACACACACACACACACAACACACACACACACACACCACACACACAACGCAAAAACACACACACACACACCAAAACCCACACACACACAACACACACTCAACCAAACACACACACACACACACACCACACACAACCAACACCACACACAACCACACACACACAACACACAACCAACCAACACACAACCAACACACACACACACACAACAACCAACAACACACACACACCCACCACACACACACAATCACACACACAACCTAAACACACACACACACACACAACCAACACACACACACACAAACCAACACACACACACACACACACACACAAACACACACACACACACACACACACACACACACACACACAACCAACACACACACACACACACACACACACACACACAACCAACACACACACACAGGATTTTACTATCAAAATAATAGTATAAAGCTGTATAATTAGCTCGGTTACAGCTTATCTCTGTTGGAGGGGGGGGGGGGAGGATTACAGCACATACATGTTTTTAAGGGAGGTTACCGGCTTTTTGTTTATATTTCTGTCCTTTTCTCTCTTTCCCTGGCTTGTATCCATTTGGCCCCATTCAGCCAACTGTTTTAAGACGTTTATCCCCACCCAGGTGTTGATTTCTTTCTGGCGAACGATAGCGAGCCAGCATTGTATGGAGAAATCTGGCTTCGCCGGAGACATTTGTCTATCGAAAAATGTACAAATTTACCTTGCTGTAAAGCAAAAATATATATATGCTGGCTCGCTACCGCTCGCCAGGAAAATATTGACACCTGGATGGGGATAAAACAGTAGGCTGAATGGGGCCAAAGAGAGAGGGAGAGAAAGATAAAACAAAAAACGGTGACCCCCCTTAACCCTGGCCGGGGATTATATGTATACTGTGTGTGTGTGTGTGTGTGTGTATGTGTGTGTGTGTGTGTGTGTATGTGTGTGTGTGTGTGTGTGTGTGTGTGTGTGTGTGCGTGTGCGTGAACCTCAGGACAAGGCTTTTCAGAGGCCTGAAGCTTTTCGGAGGACACGAGGTTATTCCTTATACAAACCAAGGAATAGTGTCAGTTGTGCTGTCAAGCTGAACCAAAACAAATCCTAAATTAAACGCCAATATCACCTCAAACTGTATTGGCTCCATCCTGACTCCATGTCTAAGCAATTGAACCAGGTTAATTCGTCCTCAACTGTACCGCTACGAGAAATATTATTATTATTATTATTATTATTATTATTATTATTATTATTATTAAATCCTCTATTATGAACAACTTGTAGGATACCAACGAGACAGTTTTTCTAAATAATATAATATATTTTCTTCTCGTTTGGTCAGTACGTTATTGTTGTGACACTGACGTATGTGTGTAAATGCTAAAGTTTAGTACGGAATAGAATCGCTCAGATTAAGGGGAGATTTCCACTCGGAGGATTTTTTTCTGGACCTCTGTCTCCCTCATGTTTAGCCCCATTGCTTTTGAGATTTAAAGACGCTTGCCCCATTAGTTTGGCGATTTTAAGAACCCTCGCCCCATTTCTGTCAATTTTAAGACCATTCGTGCCATTTAGGTGTCGACTTTTTTCCTGGCGAGCGATAGCGAGCCTGTAATTTAAGGGAAATCGGCCTTCGGCCGGGACATTTTTCTACCGAAAAATGTACAAATTTATCTTGAAAGGGGGTCAAGGGGGAGTAATTTTAAGTTTGATGGAAGTCCAGAGAATCAACTAAAAACCTTCCCTTAATGCACATAACTAGTGTATTGTTTTGTTGTAACTAAAACAAAAGCGGTAGGTATTGTTTTGTTGTAACTAAAACAAAAGCGGTAGGTATTGTTTTGTTGTAACTAAAACAAAAGCGGTAGGTATTGTTTTGTTGTAACTAAAACAAAAGCGGTAGTAGGTATTGTTTTTTTGTAACTAAAACAAAAGCGGTAGGTATTGTTTTGTTGTAACTAAAACAAAAGCGGTAGGTATTGTTTTGTTGTAACTAAAACAAAAGCGGTAGGTATTGTTTTTGTTGTAACTAAAACAAAAGCGGTAGGTATTGTTTTTGTTGTAACTAAAACAAAAGCGGTAGGTATTGTTTCGTTGTAACTAAAACAAAAGCGGTAGGTATTGTTTTGTTGTAACTAAAACAAAAGCGGTAGGTATTGTTTTGTTGTAACTAAAACAAAAGCGGTAGGTATTGTTTTGTTGTAACTAAAACAAAAGCGGTAGGTATTGTTTTGTTGTAAGTAAAACAAAAGCGGTAGGTATTGTTTTGTTGTAACTAAAACAAAAGCGGTAGGTATTGTTTTGTTGTAACTAAAACAAAAGCGGTAGGTATTGTTTTGTTGTAAGTAAAACAAAAGCGGTAGGTATTGTTTTGTTGTAAGTAAAACAAAAGCGGTAGGTATTGTTTTGTTGTAACTAAAACAAAAGCGGTAGGTATTGTTTTGTTGTAACTAAAACAAAAGCGGTAGGTATTGTTTTGTTGTAACTAAAACAAAAGCGGTAGGTATTGTTTTGTTGTAACTAAAACAAAAGCGGTAGGTATTGTTTTGTTGTAAGTAAAACAAAAGCGGTAGGTATTGTTTTGTTGTAACTAAAACAAAAGCGGTAGGTATTGTTTTGTTGTAACTAAAACAAAGCGGTAGGTATTGTTTTGTTGTAAGTAAAACAAAAGCGGTAGGTATTGTTTTGTTGTGTAACTAAAACAAAAGCGGTAGGTATTGTTTTGTTGTAAGTAAAACAAAAGCGGTAGGTATTGTTTTGTTGTAAGTAAAACAAAAGCGGTAGGTATTGTTTTGTTGTAACTAAAACAAAAGCGGTAGGTATTGTTTTGTTGTAACTAAAACAAAAGCGGTAGGTATTGTTTTGTTGTAACTAAAACAAAAGCGGTAGGTATTGTTTGTTTTGTAACTAAAACAAAAGCGGTAGGTATTGTTTTGTTGTAAGTAAAACAAAAGCGGTAGGTATTGTTTTGTTGTAAGTAAAACAAAAGCGGTAGGTATTGTTTTGTTGTAACTAAAACAAAAGCGGTAGGTATTGTTTTGTTGTAAGTAAAACAAAAGCGGTAGGTATTGTTTTGTTGTAAGTAAAACAAAAGCGGTAGGTATTGTTTTTGAGCGATAAGCGGCTTATGAATACCAATAATGCTCCGGTGCTATTGTGTGTGTGTGTGTGTGTGTGTGTGTGTATGAATGCCGTGTTTTGTTGTGGGTATAGGGCGGATGTATGTAAATGTGCGGGAGTGTGGGTATTGATGATGTCCATGTATATTATGTGTTGATTCAAGGGGAGACGGACCGTTTTTTTTTTTTTTTTTTTTTTTTTTATCTAATAATTTATTTATTCCTTTATTTCTTAGTTTTCTCGCTAGACTTCCATCAAGCTTAGCCAAATACACACTTGACCCCCTTCAAGATATAATTGTACATTTTCGGTAGAAAAATGTCCCTGGCAAAGGCCAGGTCCTCTTAAAATGTCAGGCTCGCTCTCCAGGAAATAATCACCTAAATGGCACGAAAGGTCTTAAAATTGACAACGAAATGGGGCGAAAGGTGTTAAAATCGCCAAACTAATGGACCGAACGTCTTATAATCTCTAAACAAATGGGGCTTAACACGAGGGAGAAAGGGGACCAGAAAAACGACCCATCTCCCCTTAACCTAAACAGTCCATCAGCCTCACCTTAACTTAAGCCAGGTGTGAATGTAAGTTCCATTTAACCCTTTGATTACCAGCGACGTGTGTTATAGTGTGCCTATAGTCTAGCTATATTTAGACGGTATTATGCAGCTCAGGAAGGATCTGTGGTAGGTAAAAGGGATGATCGAAATAGTTTGAATCCTTATTAAGGGGAGATTTCCACTTGAGGGATTTTTTTCTGGACCCCTTTCTCCCTCATGTTTAGCCCCATTGATTTTCTAATTTTAAGACGTTCGCCCCATTATTTTGACGATTTTAAGAACCTTCGACCCATTTCTGTCAATTTTAAGACCTTTCGTGCCATTTAGGTGTCGATTTTATCCTGGCGAGCGACAGCGAGCCTGTAATTTAAGAGGAACCGGCTTTCAGCCGGGACATTTTTCTACCGAAAAATTTACAAATTTATCTTGAAAGGGGCTCAAGGGGGTGTAATCTTAAGCTTGATGGATATCCAGAGACCAAACTAAAAACCTCCCCTTAATGCTACAGGTTCTTCCTAAGCTGAATACAATCATCTAATATATCTGCCAACATATAATAAAAAGGACGTCCCTGGTACAGTAGGGGTTAAGGGGAGATTTCCACTTGAGGGACTTTTTTCTTGACCCCTTTCTCCCTCATGTCTAGCCCCATTGCTTTTGAGATGATAAGACGTTCGCCCCATTAGTTTGGCGATTTTAAGAACCCTCGCCCCATTTCTGTCAATTTTAAGACCATTCGTGCCACTTAGGTGTCTATTTTTTCCTGGCGAGCGATAGCGAGCCTGTAATTTAAGGGGAACCGGCCTTTGGCCGGGAAATTTTTCTACCGAAAAATGTACAAATTTATCTTGAAAGGGGGTCTAGGGGGAGTAATTTTAAGCTTGATGGACGTCTAGGGAATCAACTAAAAACCTCCCCTTAATGTGTTGTAGATTATATGACTGTAGGAGAAATAATGGATGAAAACTGTGTATGTAATTTGCTGTGTATCGTGGGTGTATGGCATTATTGTAAATTCTGTATGGATTATATGTTTTCACCAACCAACTTCACTTCTAAACTCAATTAATTAAATCAACAAATACATGTGGCACTCCAAGGACTCGAACCTAGGACACTCACACCGAATTTCCGCGCACTTACGCATTACACTATCAAGACAACTAAGTTAGAATGTAGGTTGTGCTCAGTTGCGGATGTACGCTCGACCAAAAATCTTTACACTAACGCTCTAAACATTCTGGAAGTGGGTCGAAATCTTATGATAATACCTCACAGACGTATGTTTCACCCGATTCATTCCGTTCACACTAGATTATTGACAGCTCACCAGTGTAAAGATTGATTTTTGGTCGAGTGTACGCAGCGTATGTGCAAAGACAATAATTGCTGTATGAACGCAGTATTCATATAAGTTATGTTTGAATGTAAGCTGTGTATACATGCACATTGTGTTATAATGTAGACTTAGTACCGGTATGTATGTATGTAAACAATTGATAGACGAACTGTATATGGATATAAGTTGTGTGTGGGTTTAAGGGCAGATCTCCACTTGAGGGATATTTTTCTTGACCCCTTTCTCCCTCATGTTTAGCCCCATTGCTTTTGATATTATAAAACGTTTGCCCCATTAGTTTAGCGATTTTAAGAACTTTCACCCCATATTAAGACCTTTCGTGCCATTCAGGTGTCAATTTTATCCTGGCGAGCGATAGCGAGCCTGTAATTTAAGAGGAACCGGCCTTCGGCCGGGACATTTTTCTACCGAAAAATTTACAAATATATCTTGAAAGGGACTCCAGGGGGTGTAATTTTAAGCTTGATGGAGGTCTAGGGAACAAAGTAAATACCTCCCCTTAACCCCTTTAGCACCATGATATCTGTTTACCTTTGATTCTGGCTAAAACAGTTTAACAAGGACCTATGTTACTAAGAGGGTTTATTGTGATCGCATTTACCAGTTTGAGTCGTAGAGGTAGATTACAAACTAAGGAAAATAGTCTAATGGTAACCAGAATATGGTGACAAGTACGTATGAGTGATTAAGGGGAGGTTTTTAGTTGATTCCCTAGACTTCCATCAAGCTTAAAATTACTCCCCCTTGACCCCCTTTGAAGATAAATTTGTACATTTTTCGGTAGAAAAGTGTCCCAGTCGAAGGCCGGTTCCCCTTAAATTACAGGCTCGCTATCACTCGCCAGGCAAAAATCGACACCTAAATGGCACGAATTGTCTTAAAATTGACAGAAATGGGGCGGGGGTTCTTAAAATCGCCAAACTAATGGGGCAAGCGTCTTTATATCTCACAAGCAATGGGGCTAAACATGAGGGAGAAAGAGGTTCAGAAAAAAATCCTCCAGGTGGAAATCTCCCCCTAAGGGGTTAAATTGTGTGTGTATGAACCATGACATAGTACAGTATCAGCCCCAATATGACGAAACCAAGTCACATTTGTACCGAAACGAAGGAGTTTCTCGGGCTAGTTTTTAACCTCGTCCATAGGAGATTTCTTTCCTCATGTGAACAAAGATTGTCTAATTTTAACCAGAATTATATATAAAAAAACAAAATACGTTATCCGTACTGAGAGGGTTCAATTTGTTAGGCTGCAGCTGATAGTGGATACATGCTTTATGTATAATTGTATATGTGTATTCTCTCCAAGTATTAAGGGGAGGTATTTAGTTTGTTCCCTAGACTTCCATCAAGCTTAAAATTACTCCCCCTAGACCCCCTTTCAAGATGAATTTGTACATTTTTCGGTAGAAAAATTTCCCAGCTGAAAGCTGGTTTCTCTTATATTACAGGCTCGCTATCGCTCGCCAGGATAAAATCGACACTTACATGGCACGAAAGGTCTTATAATTGACAGAAATGGGTCGAAAGTTTTTAAAATCGTCAAAATAATGGGGCGAAGTCTTAAAATTAGAAAAGCAATGGGGCTAAACATGAGGGAGAAAGGAGTCAAGAAAAAAATCTCTCAAGTAACACCCCGTTCTTAACATTAATCATCAATTACAAACCCCAATGTACTTGAATAAACTAATGCAAGCATATGGTCCTCCCGGGAATCGAACTCGGGACACCACACCCAGAACATAAGCACCTAAAGTCCTAAACATTAAGGGGGGATTACCTGCTTTTTTTGTTTATCTTTCTCTCCTTTTCTCTCTGTCTCTGACTTGTATCCATTTGGCCCCATTCAGCCAACTGTTTTAAGACGTTCATCCCTATCCAGGTCGATTTCTTCCTGGCGAGCGATAGCGAGCCAGCATTGTATGGAGAAATCCGGGGACATTTTTCTATCGAAAAATTTACAAATTTAGCTTGCTGTAAAACAAAATTATATATATGCTGGCTCGCTACCACTCGCCAGGAAAATATTGACACCTGGATGGGGGTAACCATCTTAAAACAGTAGGCTGAATGGGGCCGAATGGATACAAGCCAAAGAGAGAGGGAGAGAAGGAGAAAAAAAGCGAGGTGGGCCCCCTTAATGTGTGGATGCATGTGCTGTCAATTGTAAACCCTTACAATTGAAGATCCAGAAAAAGGTGTGTCATGTCTGTCTGTCTGTCTGTCTGTCTATCTCTTTCCTCTGGGTCTATCGATTAGTTCCGGCGCCTCCTCCGTACTGGCGCCAGCGAGAGAGAGAGAGAGCGAGTGAGAGAGAGAGAGAGAGAGAGAGAGAGATAATGGATGGGTAAATTGACTGTTAGATATTTTAGACAGACATAAAAAGATAGAGAATTATGGAGGGGGTAAAACAAATATATATATATAGAGAGAGAGAGAGAGACTTACCCCCATTCAAGTGTCAATATTTTCCTGGCGAGCGGTAGCGAGCCAGCATATATATATTTTTGTTTTGACAGCAAGCTAAATGTGTAAATTTTGTCGATAGAAAAATTTCTCTGAAGCCGGATTTCTCTATACAATGCTGGCTCGCTATTGCTCGCCAAGAAAAAATTGACACCTGGATGGGGATAAACATCTTAAAACAGTTGGTTAAATGTAGCCGAATGGATACAAGCCAGGGACAGAGAGAAAAGGAGAGAAAGATAAAAAAAAAAAAAAAACGGTGACCCCCCCCTTAAGAAATTAGGAGAGAAGCGTAAGCAAAAGATAGCGTTTTTCTTGAGGTATATAATCTTCCCACTTACCTTTGTTTGTATTAGGTTTTCATGTTTTCCTTTGATATGGCGACCATTGGATTATTAATTTCTTTTCTCACCTTTGATATGGCGACTATTGGATTATTAATTTCTTCTCACACCTTGGATATGGCGACTAATGGATTATTAATTTCTTCTCACACCTTGGATATGGCGACTATTGGATTATTAATTTCTTCTCACACCTTGGATATGGCGACTAATGGATTATTAATTTCTTCTCACACCTTGGATATGGCGACTATTGGATTATTAATTTCTTCTCACACCTTTGATATGGCGACTATTGGATTATTAATTTCTTCTCACACCTTTGATATGGCGACTATTGGATTATTAATTTCTTCTCACACCTTTCTTATTTATATAGTTTTTCATCTTGTGTGTTTTGCTCTCCTCCTTTGTCTATCACGGCTTCATTTCACTCAGTTAATTATTCGTTTATCTTTTCATATTTGATTTTTGTTTTTCTTGTAGCTCTTTTTGAGGAATGTACTCTAGCGAGTGCCCCTCTAGTTGCTGATGTAATGTTATTTTAACGCCTATTTATTTATCCCTCTTATCTTTACACCACATATTTTGTACCTCTCCCCATCTAATTTATATCACTTTGATATCTTTCTTTTCTACGCCAAACGAAATTGGCTAAGATTGTGTGATTGTCCTGTTTGTCAGCAGGATTTCTCAAAACTATTTGACTGATTTAGATGAAATTTCGTCATTACCCCTTTATTTAGTAAAACAATAGCTAAAGGCCAACATCCGACCCCCCCGCCTCTCTACTATTAAGCGATTTTGATCAGTTTGGCAAGGAACTCTTGGATTTTAAATTCTACAAACTGTGTCCATTAACCCTTTAACTATATTAGATAATTTCAAAAACTGCATCAACTCGTCACAATTTAGCTAGAAAAAAAAAAACCCACAGACACACAGACTTCACCCATACCACAAGGCTTAAGCCGGAGTCACACGAGCCAGTTTTTACGGGCAATTATGGCATGGAAGCTTCAAAAATTACACTTTATCAGAATTCAGCCGCCAAACATAATCTACTTTCAGTTTAGTTACCGATACCAGTGCGAAAAAGTCCCGAAATAATACGAGAAAAAACTTGCTCATGGAAAATTGACGGAAAAATCGCTCGTGTGACAGCGGCTTTAGGGTACCGTATAATATACAGTATAACAATAGAAGCCCTTCATCCCTCCGTCTGCCCTTCCCCATACCTTGACCTCCCACCACTTTCCCGGGGCATGATGTTTCCAAGTAATCCCCTCACCTCTCCCAGTATGACCCTATCTCGCCCACACTATTATCATCTCCCTAGCCTACTTCATATTTACACATTATCTCTATTTACACATTATCTCTATTTACACATTATCTCTATTTACACATTATCTCTATTTACACATTATCTCTATCTGCAAATCTCTCCATCGTTTCTCCATGTTGTAGCCGCCTTAAAACCTTTCCAGATCCGATTATGCATTTCTCTTCTGTTTTCTGGATATTAGACGACTTTATTCAGATTTGGAAGGGTATATGGAAATTAAAGGGTTAATTGATAGTCTTCACACAGATCCCTCCGAAACTGTATAACATCTTTTAATGATAGCCAGAATAAACTGGCCTAATGTGTCAAGGGTTAATTTATCCATCTTTCCTTCACCCCACCTTCCCCATCGCCTTTTAAGATGTGTAGCATAAGAACACCCCTTCATCTTTCCGTCTTCTCTTCTCTCCTTATCTCCACCCCCCATCACTTTTCCCATGCACGATGTTCTGGATAATCCCCCCCTTCCATTACCCTATCTCCTCCCCCCCCCCCCCACACACTATCTTTATCTGGACTACACCACTAGGAGATGGATGGTTTGTAAACACGATCCTCAAGCTTATGGTTGGGTGGAGAGGGTTGGCTAGCTCGACTCGTAAATATGGGGTTACTTGCAAGGTTTGGGAGAGATTGGAGGACGGTACTTTCTCGGACTAAAACAAACACGCAAGCACACACACACACACACACACACACACACACACACACACACACACACACACACACACACACACACACACACACACACACAGAGCCCGTAGCCTAGTAGGTAGAGCTCTCGTCTCAC
>CM064575.1:13359742-13399349 GCA_032716605.1 Paralithodes platypus
TCCCCGAAGGGGTGGCCAAGAACGAACCGCCCCCATGCACCCTCTTGTCCCCAGTCAGGTCGACGCCCCTCCCCCCAACCACACCGCCTTCATCCTTATACTTACCTCACTCCATCCTCCTCATATTCGGTCTACCTCTCCCCCTCTGTCCCTCCACCTCGCTCTCGTACACCCTCTTAGTCATTCTCTCGCTTTCCATACGTTCCATATGGCCGAACCATCTCAAGTTGTTCCTTTTCACACTTTCCAGCACTTCTACCTCCACACCACACCTCCTTCTTACTTCCTCATTAGTCTGTCTATCCCTCCAAGTAACTCCGCACATACTTCTTAGTAATTAATTTCCACTGCTCTCACTCTTGGTCTGAGTCTCTCAACCAACGTCCATGCTTTGATTCCGTAAGTCAGTGTCGGGATTACCACACTGTCATGCAAGGACTTCTTCACTTCCATACTGACCACCCTATTTCTTGTTACTGCTTTCAGCGTTCCTACAACCCTCTTCCCCTGTTGTACCCTCTCCCGCACTTCTTCATCCATAGTCCCATCTTTACTCAACACACTGCCCAGAGACTTAAAAGAGTTGACGATCTCCATAGCCTGACCGTTCAGCTTCACCTCACACTCTGTGACTTCACCCCTTTCGAAGATCATAACCTTGCTCTTCCCCGCATTTACCTTCAAATTCCGTTTTTCGCACACTGTTCCAAACTCATTTACCAGACCCTGCAACTCCCATTCATTATCACTCATCAGAACTGTATCATCCGCAAACAGAAGTATAGGTAGCTCCACTCAATTCCCTCCCTTTTCAGCGATACACCAACATCCACTGCTCTTGATAGTATTTCTTTCATGACTCCATCCATATATACAGTAAACAACCACGGGCACATCACACACCCCTGTTTCAAACCAACATTCAGGTCAAAGAACTCGCTCTGCTCACTCTCTCCACACGTACTGCCGCCTTTGCACCCTCATACATGCTCTTCACTGCTTTCAGCAACTTGCCATCTACTCCATATATTCTAAGTACTTTCCACATACCTTCTCTATCCACTCTGTCATAGGCCTTCTCCAAGTCCATAAAGGCAACATACACCTTTTGTTTCTTCTCCAGATATTTCTCCACAACACAATTCAGGGTAAAAATCTGATCTACACATCCTCTTCCCTTCCTAAAACCTCCCTGCTCGTCGCCTATCCATTTCTTCGTTCTCACTCTCACTCTCTCAATCACTACCCTACTGTATACCTTCCCTACTACGCTTTAGAAGACATATACCTCGGTGGTTACCACACACTCCTCTTTCCCCTTTGCCCTTATATAGGGGGACTATTATGCCAGTCTTCCAGTCATCGGGTGCTCTCCCCTTCTCCCATGCTAGTTTGCACATTTTCCATACCCATTCGATCACTATCTCACCACCATACCTCAACATTTCCCCACACTCCATCTATTCCTGGTGCTTTGCCCAACTTCACTCTTTTCATGGCTTCCCACACTTCTGACCTCCTGATCCCCACCTCCTCCTCCACTACTTCTCTTCTTCTCCCTCCCATACCATAGCCAGCTATGTTTGCTGGCTCATTCCTTACATTTAGCAACTTATTGAAGTACTCCCTCCATCTTTCGACTCTCTCTTGCTTCTCGGCTAGCATTCTCCCATTCTTATCTTTCGCACCCTTACTGTTTCCCTTGCTACCTTCCCTAACTTTCTTGACTTCTTTCCAAAACAGTTTCTTACTCTCCGTCCATTTTACACTCAGATTCCTTCCAAATTCCTCATCTATTCTTCTCTTACTTTCCTTCACTACTCTCTTCACCACCCTCTTACTCTCCACGTACCTCGCTCGATTCTGTCTCGAAATCTTCATTCCCTCTACTACCCAACCACTCTCTATATGCTTTCTTCTTTTCTTCCACAGCTATTCTTACCTCTTCTGTCCACCATGCTGTACCTTTCACTCCCCTACCTCTTCTCCTCACTCCACACACCTACTCACATGCTGCACAGAACTCTTCCTTAACACCTTACGAGCGGCCTATGCGGTTTATTTATGTGTACCGCACAGCGGGGTGTTTTTAGCCAAAATAGGGCTGTTTACGTGATCATTTTCATGCCTAAATAAGACCCAGAACGTAAAACAAGTACCTATCCCTGAAAGGGCATAAACAGAGCTTTCGAATGACACCATAACGATCCTTGTATGATGGATAGTTTTCTTGCAATAACCGTGCAACGCGAGTGCAAAAAGCAGGTAATTCGGTACTTTCAGTACAATTGAGTATGTAGCGAGTGAGAGAGGGAGGAGGGAGCTGAGATTTGTGTCAGTAGGTTCGCCGCGGTGGTCTGGAGCAGTCATACGCTCGCTAGTCTCCTGCCACCACTTGTCTCTCTCTCTCAGCCACATTACGTGCTGAAATTGCCACTCGAGTTATGTCGAGCGCCGCCACATAGGCCCAGCTTTTTTAACTCGACTTATGTTGCTCGCCGCTAATTAAGGTTAAAACACCTTGCTCATCTCCTCCACTTCCTCCATAACTTCCAGGTCGAACCCACCTAGTCGTCTTTCCACTGCTCTCCTGTACTCCTCCCTGACTTCCTCCTCCTGCAACCTCTCCACCCTCCTCACCACTCCACCCTCCTCACCAATCCACCCTCCTCTCGCCTCCCTCCAGCTCTCCTCACCCACTTCTTTTGTATCTTAACCTTAGCTACCACTACATAATGATCAGACAGACCCCTCCAATACCCCTATACACCCTAGCATTCAGCACAGATTTCTTCATTCGTTCATCCACACATACATAATCAAGCAATGACTTTCGTTCCACCACTGTCTCATCCTCCATCGTCTACACCCGTTTCCACGTGTACCTGTGGATCATTCTGTGTCGGAAGAAAGTGTTGGCTATCCACAGCCTCCTCCCCATACATACGTCCACAAGTGCACGACCATTTCCATTCACCTCTGATGGTACCCCCCACCCTCCCACCACTCCCTCAACTTTCCTATCACCCACCTTACCATTCATATCCCCAATCAGAAATATTCTTTTGTTCTTGTCAAACTTCTCCAGGCACGCCTCCACATTCACCCAGAACTCCTCTTTCTTGCTTTCAAGTTTTATTCATCCTGTCCGGGGCATACACACACACAATCACCCACGTTTGTATTCCTACTTTCATTCTCACCCACACAATCCTTGAACCCACAGACCCATACTCTCTTACACATTCCTTCCATTTGCTACTTACAAACAAACACGCACCTTCTCTCGCTGTTCCTTCACTCACTCCAGCACACACGCCCATTCCACACTCCCACTCTCTCACATCTGAACCTTTCTATTTGGTCTCTGTCATTCCACATACATCCAGCCTGGCATTCACTAGCACTTCCAGAACCTCTCTCTCTTTTGTGCCATCATTCATGCCACTAACATTCCATGTAGCCATTCTCAGAATGTCCAAAGGAATGTCCTTAGTCGATCGTAGTTCGTCAACATTGGTTCCGTCCGCATCCGAGGCTGTTCGCTCGTTTTTCTTTGCTTAGGTATTTTTTCCGGATGGGGGTCGCAAGCCCACCGACCCAACCTCTTTAGTCGACTCTTACGACACGCAGAAGGCATGTGGGGCATATTCTATTCCCTTTCCCCCAGGGGGGGAAGAGAAAAGGAAGAAAAATAAGTTAAATGAAAACTCAAGCCGTGCACCTAAGGGCTTCTTCATTCGTAAGAATATTTGAACAATTGAATTGAAATGTTGTTGGATTATAATTGTTGGAAAGTTACTCTGATGATGTAAATTCCAGTGCCTCTTTGTTCTGGGAATAAATGTGTTTTGGAAGGCTGAATCTTTGCATTCTAAAGGAGGGATTACTAGTCATGGGTGTCAATATATACGCCCTACTACCAAGGGAAAGACTTGTTTTAAGTAACACTAGCAGGGGTACCCGGCGTTGCCCGGGTTTAAATTCTACTACCATAATCACCATCATCAATCACTACTACCACAATCATCACAATACTACTACTACCATAATCACCGGCCTCGACCTCCCTGTGCCTCATTAAACGGCGACCTCGATTTCGGCCGCTAAATGACCTCCGATTTTGGATCTGACCTCATCCGTATCCCCATTTTGGGGGGCTGCAAACAACTTTCGTTCCATACACCTATTCGATCGGAAGCCTCCTTCTGCCCCAAACGGCAATTTTTTTCATTTTTTGTTTTCAATTTCGGCCTCGAAACGACCTCCAATCGTGGCCTCGCCCCCTCTATGACCTGACCCAGGCCAATTGACACCCACATGCAAAGTTTCAGCTCCCCAGGTCCAAAACTGTGGCCGCCTATTGAGAACACATAGACAAACAGACACACGAGCTGATTTAATAATATTGATTATATCATGTCCCTTCAGATCTACAGTAGGCATAATATAGCCTGGTGATTCGATCGCACAAAACAAAGACAACTGGTGACGAGTTTTGCAATTAGCTCTACGTTGTCTGACTTCTTGACCAGTAGGCGCCTTAGCAGTCTCCCAGTTTAAGGGAAGGTATAGTTGCATTTTCTGGACCCCCTTCTCCCTCGTGTTTAGCCCAATTCATTTTAAGATTTTAAGACGTCCGTCACATTAGTTTGTCGATTTAAAAGACCTTTCATCCTATTTATCAATCTGAAGACCATCAGTGTCATTAATGTGTAATTTTGGAAGAACCAGGGCCGGGACATTATTCCACCAAATATATGTAAAATTTATCTCGAAGGGGGATCTTGAAATAAATATATAATGGAACTAATATTATATACCCTACCCCTTTAACTCAGTGTTATTTGGGTGTTCAATAGTTCATCAACCCACTCTCGTCATCTCGGACTTCTCACGGCAACATTAACCCTTCCAGTACCGGTGACCTCGTTTATATTTGTTACATTTATACGATTTTATGAAGTTTAGGCAGAATCTATGGTGGCTAAAAAGATTGAGATAGTGTGTAGCCTTTTATTTGGTAGATATTCTTCCTAAGCTGTAGGCTATAATATCGTCTAATAGTTGCCAGAATATAATGAAAAGGACTACACCGGTACTGAATGGGTTTAGCTTCTCTCTCAATAATTTGAATATGGGTGTATTTATATAATTATGTATTGGGAGGAAAGGGTGTATTTTATTGTTTGGCTTTGTGGTAATGTACTAAAAAGAAGTGCAGCAATCATTATCACTTAACCCCTTCAGTATGATGACGCCTTTTTGCCTTTGATTCTGGCTAAAATTAGGCAATTGTATGCAGTTCAGAGGGTTTATTGAGTTAGGACTTACCCCTTTCATTCCTAGAGATACCGTAGATTATATTAGTCAAAGAAAATTGTCTAATGGTAACCAGCACAAGGTGAATAATAAGTCATCGTGCTGAAGGGGTTAACTGAACAATATTCCTAAGATGCAAAAACGTGATATACATATAATATAAATATAATGTAATATAATATAAAATAAAAATTATATACATAATTATAATTGACCTTCCTATGAATAATAAATGCCCTTCTAAACGTCAAGTATATGGTTTGAACTTTCATCTTTACACCCTCGGCAAGTATTCTTCGTAGGCCTGTTGTTTAAACTATATATTTTCTGCCATACAACGTGCCTTCTATTCTCAGCATATACTAAAAATGGAGGGCCCAGGCTCTTCTTGTGTTAATGGGAAGTTTTCAGTGTGCTGCCTATACCTCCTGCAAGCTTTAAAAATTACCACCCAAGATCACCTTTTGATCTAATTTTTTACATTTTTCGGTAGAAAATTGTCCCCGCTGAAGGCCGATTCCTCCTAAATTAGGCTACAGGTTTGCCAGGAAAACATCGGCAACTAAATGGCATGAAAGGTTTTACAATTTACAGAAATGGGGTGAAAGGTCATGAAGTCGCCAAACAAATTGGGCGAATGTCTTAAAATCACAAAATTAATTAGGCTAAGTATGAGGGAGAATGGAGTCCAGACACATTCTTTAAATGAATATCTCCCTTTAACCTTACCGTACTCGATCATCCTGTAATTGGAATAACCCTTTGTTAATGGCTGTTGATGTGCACCATTCCAGGGAGGGTGGCGGCCACTTGGAGCTTCGGTGTACCAGGACAGATGAATATCCCGTACCTCGGCTGATACACCCCAGCATAACATCAAAGGTTGAGCAGGTAAGGTTTTAGTTATATATATATTATCTCTCTCTCTCTCTCTCTCTCTCTCTCTCTCTCTCTCTCTCTCTCTCTCTCTCTCTCTCTCTCTCTCTCTCTCTCTCTCTCTCTCTCTCTCTCTCTCTCTCTCTCTCTCTTATTGATATATGTATTTGTTTGTTTAATATATATATATATAATATATATAATATATATATATATATATATATATATATATATAGATATACCGGTATATATAAATATATATATATATATAATTTATATAATTTGGTTATTTAATTATATGTTAAGACTATACTGTGGTTTTCTTTTCGCGAACGTGTAATGAATTGCTGTGATAATATTAGTATTTATTAATCTTTTAGAAAGTACAAATGAGCACTTATTTAAATGGACACCAGTACTCAAATTGAAGCACAATATACGGTACCGGTACCGGTACTTTTTGTTTTACACTGTGGGGCCAGTATAGTACTGCTACTGAGCTGCGTAGTATCCAGGGGTTGTACAGAGCCATTATGGGTTGGGGTTATGATGCTAAGAAGGATTAGGAAGGTAATGACTGGCGATATTCAATATAAAAGTTCTGGACGATACCACCTTAAAATTATATTAGTGTTTCCTTATAGTGCCATAATGCTTTATTTTGTTTACATTGAGTAGGTTCTTCAATCTACAATATTTACGCACGATGTCACTTATTATATACAGTATATGTGTGAACATGTATATTACTCGTGAGAATCTGGTTAGTTTCCCGCAGAAATTTTGGATTCTGGCGAGTTAGGTCAATAAGAGAAAGACTAGGCCTGCGTTCACTTCGTTTGTCTTTACCTACATGTGTATTGTAAAGCTTGTATGATAGTGAATTAATCTACATCTGTTTTGTAAAGCTTATATATACAGGTATAATATTGAATTAAGTTATGATAACCTTTCACATAAAATATAGTGAGTTTTAAGTACTAGTTATTCTAAATATACATTAAAAAAACTTGCCCACTCAACGAACATACATTACCAGAAATACAATTTAGATTGCTAACACTGAACAGGAGAACAACGCATTTGAAAATGTTTTTGTTGTGACGCTTTACCAAATATGTTTTACAAAATCAAACTAGAATATTTATATGAAACTACAATAACATATTTTGGATTTAATAACATCTCGCAAACTCGACGAAAGATACAAAGTTTAATTGAAAAGTGTATAATTTGACTTCAATTTGAATAATTTTGCAAATACCAGAGGAATAACAATGCAAATATATATTGTAAAACATCTAGCTAGATTCTTTTACATTTCATCAACTTTCATTAAATGTTTGACGTTAACCCTTTTGTTGCGGTTGCCGTACAGGTATGTCCTGGAAATATCCTGGTGTCAATATGTGTGGAAAATGAACAGAGTGAGTCATTTGATCTGAATGTTGGGTTAAAGCAAGGGTGTGTGATGTCCCCATGGTTGTTCAATATATATACATGGATGAAGTCCTGAAAGAAATTCAAGGAAGAGCAGTGGATGTTCGTGTACACCTGATAAGGGAAGTAAATAAGTGGAAGTTGCCTGTACTGCTGTTTGCTGAAGATACAGTTCTGATGAGCGATAATGAATGGGAGTTGCATGGTTTGGTAAATATGTTTGGAACAGTGTATGAAATACAGACTCTTAACACCTTACGAGCGGCCTATGCGGTTTATTTATGTGTACCGCACAGCGGGGTGTTTTTAGCCAAAATAGGGCTGTTTACGTGATCATTTTCATGCCTAAATAAGACCCAGAACGTAAAACAAGTACCTATCCCTGAAAGGGCATAAACAGAGCTTTCGAATGACACCATAACGATCCTTGTATGATGGATAGTTTTCTTGCAATAACCGTGCAACGCGAGTGCAAAAAGCAGGTAATTCGGTACTTTCAGTACATAATTGAGTATGTAGCGAGTGAGAGAGGGAGGAGGGAGCTGAGATTTGTGTCAGTAGGTTCGCCGCGGTGGTCTGGAGCAGTCATACGCTCGCTAGTCTCCTGCCACCACTTGTCTCTCTCTCTCAGCCACATTACGTGCTGAAATTGCCACTCGAGTTATGTCGAGCGCCGCCACATAGTCCAGCTTTATTTAACTCGACTTATGTTGCTCGCCGCTAAATAAGGGTTAAGGTAAATGCAGGGAAGAGTAATTTTATGGTCTTTGAAAGGGGTTTATTCATAGTGTGAGGTGAGGTTGAATGATCAGGTTATGGAGAATGTCAGGTCATTTAAGTATTTGGGCAGTGTGTTGAATAAAGATGGGAGTATGGAGGAAGAAGTGCGGGATAGGGTGCAATGGAGGAAGAGGGTTGTAAGAATGCTGAAAGCAGTGACAAGAAATAAGATGGTCAGCATGGAAGTAAAGAAGTCTTTTCATGATAGTGTGGTAATCCCGACATTGACGTACAGGAGTGAAGCATGGGCGTTGTTGGAGAGACACAAACCTAGAGTGAGAGAGGTGGAAATGAGTTATTTGAGAAGTGCGTGCAGAGTTTTACGGAGGGATAGACAGACGAATGAGGAAGTACGAGAGCGGTGTGGTGTAGATGTAGATTTGCTGGAAAGTGTGTAAAGGAACATCTTGAGATGGTTCAGCAATGAGGAATGTATAGTAAGCAAGAGAATGAGTAAGAGAGTGTACAACAGTGAAGTGGAAGGACAGAGAGGGTGAGGTAAACCGAGAGAAAGGTGAAAGGATGGAGTTAAGTATGTGTGAAAGCGTTGCTGGATGGGAGGAGGGGCGTCAACTGACTGGGCACAGAGGTGCATGGGGGCAATTCATTAGTGGCCACCCCTTTGGGGATCAGGCGTCTAGCAATAGATTAGGCCATTAAAGCTCCCGTCCGCTCTCCGCAAGTCTTCCGTGGAACTGAGGCTCTGTGGGGTGGTCTCGCGATATATATTCAGTATTGCCAAAGGCATAATTATGGAGTGGAACATTTCTGCCTCATAATTTAACTTTTCTTCTCTTCACACTAATTATTTTTTTCATCTACATGTTTTACCTTTTTTTTTTTTTTTTGCAATTTCCATTAACTGTTTTAAGAGGATTTTTTTTTTCTGGACCTCCTCCACCCTCATTTTTAGCCTCCTTTAGTTTTTATTATGCGTGGTTGTACTCCAACTCGCTTGGTAGTATGTTCTCATAAGCTCCTTATTTGGGTGGCTTAGAACAGATTCATGCTCGACAGGAACATAACTCGCATTGGTATGAATATACTAGATCACTCAATTCACTCCCAAATACAATAAATACACACGACAAGGTTCACACTTTTTATTTCTTTTATAGCTAGATACACGTGGCGAATCAGATGATTAGCTATGGAGCATAACATCAATGGCTAAATATGTGACTGGAATAAGTTAAACAAATTTTACTCATTCATGAATATGGCGTCATTTACAAAACAATAAAATCAATATACACAATAATGTCTATAATAACTGATGACAATATCTGTGAGAAATAAATTGACAACACGGGTATCTTGGTAGTGTTGGCAACAGCCTTTCAATAGGGTAACCTCATTAGAGTGAACCATTTCCTGCCAGAACCTGGTGATTGTAAATATTGTAAAGGATAATTAATATTAAGTAATTTAGAACTATAAGATTACCTTGGCCAAGTTAATTTAGTTATAAAACCTTGTATGATTAGATTTAGAGGTACTGTATCTGGTATCAGTTTTGAAATTCCCACGCTCGCAGGCGCGATCCACAATTTGTAGTGGTAATTTCAACCCCTGGATATTATGTTTACTAAATCGTTGTGAAACGATATTTATATTAGTATTTATATAATTAAATGCTTATTGTTCATTTATATGATAAAGTGAAATGGGAATGAACCCTTGGTAACGAATTAGTGTATAGTTTATTTAAGAGTCGGAAATTGATCAGACGCCAGTAAACTTTTGAACAAACCGGATTTGTCACGTGACCTCTCCCGTAACAACCCGCGCCCGGCCCGGAGTCCTGACCCTTAAGCCCTTATCTACCGAAGAAGGAATCCTCTGAACTAAACCAGAACCCTAGTTATAGCTAAGTCATTGATATACATGGCCACTTATACAATGTTTAGTTAGGGTTTCTGAGAGATATGCTAAGGGGAGGCTGAACCTTACACCCCCAAGTCAGCCTGTATAAGAGATTGTGTTTCTGGGATTATACCATCTTATTACCAATGGAAATACTAAGACTCTCTGAAAAAATCAGCTCTCTATGTGCGCGTGCGAGCGCAGAATTTCATTGCACTATTGTAAAATAATCTAGTCACTCAAAATTGTTCCAAATTTCCCGCAATATATGCATGGCATATCCTACAAGCATCCCCTACAACGTGCCATTTAAATGAACCCCTATTGAATAGTAGAAGTTGCTGAACAAAATATATTATATAATTATTTTTGGGTTACAGCTGATTTGACTCCAAAATGGTAAAAACTCGGATATTTTCGGCAAAACGGCAATTATTAAAACGGACAGGCGTTCCTATATACCCCTATGTATTGTATTTAGAAGGGGAATGCATTTGAGCAATACATAAACATATAGTGGCACTCGTAAGTGCCAAAAGATGATCGCAATCCACTGAAATTCATAGATTTTCATCAGTCAAACAATTTTTTTGGGCAGATAAAATAGTTAGTCCTCCTTAGCTACTGTGTTCTACCATAGCGTGCACATAGAAGATCGAGTTTTATGACCAACTAAACAAAATTTTCGTCAGGGGTAGGCTAGACAGAATTTATAAAACAATTTCTTACCAAAATCCATTATATTGGGGCCCCCCGAAGGGGGCCCTAGCGATGTCATATGGGTGTTTATGCCCTCATTTGATCATTTATATTGCTTACAGAAGCCCTTCAGACTACAGACACAACAAACAATTTTGGGTGGCTGAAAGATTTTATTTTAGTTTTTCGGGGGTCGAGGTCGAACCCCCGGCCCGGGGTGTTATGGATGCGATATGTTTTTTTGTTCCCTCCTATGCTATTCTCCTATGTTGAAAGAAGCATTATAGAACAAGAACAAAAACATTCAAAATTTTGATTTCTGGGCTCAGCGGAGGAACGGTCCAGCCTCCCCTAGTTGACGAAGTATCTAAGCTGGCCCCTGCTAATACAATGTACGTCATCCACGTTGGAGCCAACGATGTACAGCGAACCCGGTCGGAAGATTTGCTTTTAAAGTACCAGCAGCTGATCAAGTTGTTTAAGGAGAAGTCATCAAGGATCATCGTCTCAGGAATCGTCCCCCGGCTTGGTGTAGAGAGCCGATTTTACAACATAGCCACCAGCACAAATCGTTGTCTAGCAAACCTCTGCAGGAAGGAAAACGTGGGATTCGTCGACACCTGGGACAATTTCTACTACGATGACTATTTGTTTTCGGACGATGGAGTTCATCTGAACCAGGTGGGAGCAGCACGTTTTGGGCGTCTTCTCAACGATGTGGTGAAGGATTTTCGCAGAAGAAATCGACTCAGCACAGGACAACCAGGAAGGAGGACCGAAGACAGCGAGGGCGGCAACCTGCGAAGGAATTAAATGCTAATCTGTCAAGAACCGCGAATTTGGATAAAGCTCCACCAACACGACCCAAATTCAAAACCGCCAGGGATAACGACCGAGGACCGATGTCAGCCATGAATGTAAATGTATATCCGATCAGAACCAAAAATTTGATTAAAGAACGTTCTGTGAGTTCTAAAACCGCAACTTTAAAGGTTTTCTATGCAAACGCTCGTAGCATACGCAATAAATTTTCAGATTTAGAGGAACTAGTGTTTACTGAAAATTATGATGTGATTGGTATAACAGAATCTTGGCTCATACAGTAAATAGAGACTTTTTAGCAGAGTATTCACTTCCCGGTTATGTAATGTTTGAGAAAAGCCGAATAAATAAAAATGGAGGTGGCGTTTTATTTTATATCAAAGAAAGTCTTAACCCGACCCTCTTGTCAAAACCTCAAATTGTGAACGTCGACACATCTTTTGTGCTAATAAAGAATAATAAAGGTACAAAAATAATACTTGCATTAATATACAGATCTCCAGCTCAATCAGTGCAAACTGACCGAGAAATTTATGAACACATTGCAGATGTAAGTAACTCACAAGATACCATATTTTTTGGCGACTTTAATTTACCTGTGACCAAGTGGGGCGATACTCTTACTTCACACTCCGGACATGACTTGTATACGAACTTGCAAGAGAGTTCGCTTTATCAATTTGTTCGAACACCGACCCGTGGTAATAACGTTCTTGACATTGTACTTGCAACAAAAGAAGAATTAATAGAGAATCTGAATGTTGGTGATGAATTCAGTAACAGCGACCATCGTACGATAACTTTCACTTTAAACTTTACTAGTAACGAACCAAATAGTAGCATCGAAAAAGTCCCTAATTTCAAGGAAGAAAACTTTCATAAACTTAGAGCTATGTTTAAAGAAACTGACTGGAGCTTTTTAATTAACAATAACGACATAATACATCTTGGAAGTTATTCGAAACCACTTACCTAAAAGCAGTGCAAGACTGCATACCATCGAAAATATGGCGTCCAGGCCATAATAATAAGCCCAAATGGTGGAATAAAGATATTTCAAACTGCCTGCTTGCTAAAAAATTTGCTAATGATAGATTTAAATCCTCACAAAATGACGAAGAACGGGTGAAATTTGTAGAGCTACGACGCAAAGCCAAAAAGTTAATTAAGCAAAGTAAAAAGACCTTAGAGTTACATATTGCGAATCAAAGTAAAACAAACCCGAAAGAATTCTATAGTTATATCAGAAAGAAAAAAGTAGTTACTTCAAATGTTGGACCGTTAGTCGATGAAAATGGAGAATACACCAAAGACGAAGTACAAATGAGTAATGCCCTCAATACCTTCTTTGCATCAGTTTTTACAACAGAAGACCTCAGTGATATCCCTACACCATCGCCGATTCAGATTGATAATTCAGATGTTCTAAGCATATCACCGTTACAGAGAGAGAAGTATTGAATTGTTTAGATAAACTCAAGGTAAATAAAACGCCTGGACCTGATGCAATCTCGCCTAGAGTTCTAAAGGAAGCTAAGGATGAGCTCTCCAAACCACTGACATTACTATTCAATAAATCCTTGCAGTCTGGAACTATGCCTGATCAGTGGAAGATAGCCAACGTAACACCGATATTCAAAAAAGGCAGCAAATCCCTACCCAGTAACTATCGTCCAATTAGCTTAACCTCAGTTGTATGTAAAATGCTAGAAACGGTCATAAGAGACAGACTCGTAAATCACTTAGAGGAAAATAACATACTTAAAGATACTCAACACGGCTTTCGTAAAAAACGTTCCTGTTTAACAAACCTCTTAGACTTCTTCCACGATATCCTCAACCTCTACGATGAGAGTAAAGCTGTAGATATTATATACCTTGATTTTCAAAAGGCCTTTGACAAAGTTCCCCACAAACGTTTACTGCTAAAACTAAAAGCGCACGGAATACAAGACGGTGTGTTGAAATGGATAGAAAATTGGCTCAGCGACAGATAGCAAAGAGTAGTCATAAACGGTAAGGCATCTAAATGAACCAATGTAAGTAGCGGGGTACCCCAGGGATCGGTACTAGGACCAATTATCTTTCTAATTTACATCAACGACATAGATGAGGGTCTCACCTGTACAATCTCAAAATTTGCTGACGATACAAAAATTGCAAATAGCGTACTCTCAAAAGATCACGTTGACGATATGCAACACAATCTAGATAAATTGTCACATTGGGCCCAAATTTGGCAAATGAGTTTCAATGCGGATAAATGTAAAGTACTACATATCGGATACCTAACTGAGAAAGCAAACTATTCGATGAATGGCACTCAGCTTAAGAATGTAAACAGAGAAACCGATCTGGGAGTAACAATATCGAGTAACCTAAAACCGAGTCAACAATGTTCAGAAGTTGTTAAGAAGGCAAACAAAATAATTGGCTTTATAGGCAGATCATTTGAGCATAAATCCAAAGACGTAATCCTAACCCTTTACAATTCCTTAGTCCGCCCTCTTCTGGAATACTGCGTTCAATGCTGGTGCCCTTATTACCAAAAAGACATAAACAAGCTAGAACGAGTTCAACGTAGAGTTACCAAAATGATACCTAGCCTAAAGAACAAACCATACGAAGAGCGTCTTAGAGAATTAAATCTATTTCCTTTAACCCAGCGCAGATTAAGAGGTGACTTAATTCAAGTGTTCAAAATCATCAAAGGCATCGACAATATGAACTGTAGTAAGTACTTCACTATCGACCAATCTAATTACACGCGGGGAAACGGTTGCAAAATTATTGGTAAATCTTTTAACTCACACGAATCTAAGAATTTCTTCTTCAATCGAGTTGTCAACTTGTGGAATGGGCTTCCCCGAGACGTTATAGACTGCAGCACCGTTGATTCATTTAAATTCCGGCTAGACAAATATCTCGCATCAAACCCGCGACTGACTGCGTTTGTAAATGAATAACTTTATTTTATCCTCCCCTCAGTTACTAACCCATATGTCCCCTACTAACTTCCTAGTCCTGCCACGTTAGTGGCAGGGCAGTAGTTCCCTTTCCAATGTTCCCTTACCCACTCTAAACCACTGTTTGGACACTTGATCCTCAGTGTTTTGGAGGACAAGCAGCCTAGAAGGGTCACTAGATCTGTTGTTGCTTGATTTCCTTTGTACTCCTACAACCCTCATCTGCTCCTATAGTTCATGCCATAAGGTAGGCTATCTCATACTATATTTGTACTGTATTTATCCTCTATTTTGATTGGTGTGGTAAGAGATAACTTTAGGCCATATTATCCCCCATATTTTCGTGCTCCGAGTGAGGATTCCAATCGGTGTGTAGACTAAGGGTCGAGTTAGGTCCAGTTTTATTTACAGTTAGGGTCCCCACTTCTGTGGCGGTAATGTTTAAGGACGTTTTTGTAGGACATAGTTTGATCCCGCGCCGTTATGAGGTCCCTAACTGTGAGGCAAGGGCCGTGGGTGAGTGGCATTTCAATTATTAAAGCGATAGCATGGCGTTTAAATCCTGTGGTAGAGGACTGGTAGGAGGGTCTGCAACGTTGCATTATCTGGTGTTTGTGAAACTCGGAGCTTGAGCTTGGTTGCAGTCCCTAAATTTTCCCCATATTTTGATAATTTAGGCCATTTTATGTCTCCGTCCTTAATGTCACTCGCGTCTGAAAGACCAAGTAGACCAGCTAAATGCTCGGGACGGAGCATATACCAAATTTAATAAATAACAAATGTGTCATCCCACCTCCCCCCCCCTTAGAAAATGCTACTACCACAGGTACCCATTAATATCTGGGATAAGACATTTATGATTAACTAAAAATTTACAGCTTTAGCTTCATTCCGGTACCTAAATTCTCCCTATTATTTGATAATTTATGCCATTTTTATGTTTCTGTCCTTAAATGTCACCCAAGTCTGAAAGACCAAGTAGACCAGCTAAATGCTCGGGACGGAGCATATATAAAATGTAATTCAATAATAAATATATTCCCTCCCCCTACTAGCGTGGGTTCCCACGTATTAGGCAAATGATATTGTGGACTTAATGATTTTCAACTAATTATTCATCTGAATTTGTAGCAAATAATGGTACGTGTATAATGCTAAAGATTAACAACTAAATTAAGTATGCGTTAGGCTATATCTAAATGTAAATTTGATTGTTGAAAATTAGTCTTCAGTATAAACTTTAATAATTGTTTTGAAAATAATTACCCATTTTCCAAAATGACTGATACACTCTTGAGAAAATCTATGGTGGGGAAATTAGGCTGGGTAACTAGAGCATTAAATAATTGCCAGGACGTAAAAAGACGTGAACCCTGTCCAAGGGAGCTGTTAAAGTCTCAAATCGAAGATCTTAAAACCCGGTGGGGTAATTATGAAGAGTCTTTCAATAAATTGGAGGACTTTTACATCAAACACAAGCAATCTGAAAAGTTTGAGGAAATACAGCAGGCCTATGCAGATGCCCGTGAAAATTATTTGGATCAACTAGCCGGGTTCGAATCCTTGGCGACAGAGACAGTTACCGGGACAGGGAGTAATGGTACCAGTAATGGTATTACGGCTCTGGGACAGCAAAGTTTTAAGTTGCCACCTATAACCTTACCTGAATTTGATGGGCAATCTGATTGGAATACCTTTTGGGATAAATGTAAGGGTTAAGTTCATGACAGATCATATATTTCTGCAGCAAATACATTTTCATACTTGTTGGGTCAACTTAAGGGTTTTGCATTGGATCTTATTAAGGAACTTCCTATAACAGATGCCAATTATACAGCAGCTCTACAAGTACTCAAGGAAAATTTTGAAGATACGGAATTGACTCTACAGCGCCTAGTTTACAAATGGCTGGATTTATCAGGACCCAAGCATACATACCAGGATCTTCAATCATTCCGGATCAGCTTGAATTGTGTTTTGAAATCACTTAGTACCCAGAAAGATCTTGACTCAGCTTCTTGGCTCCTGAACCACATTGTACAACAAAAGCTCTCTCAGAAAACCTGTGATGAATTGTACCACAGGTATAAGAAGAACTACTTCACATATCAAGAGATAGAAGAGGGCTTAACCCACTGAGCCCCAGCTAGTTTATAATAAATGTACCACCAGGGACCAGCAGGTTTTGAAAACAAAAATGTTTCCAGAAACAATAGGGAATGGGTTAGGAATGAAGGAAAAACCACAAAAAACCGATCCCCTAGGTCAAAAAGGGGTCCTACGGTGCGCCCGAAAGTCGATTTTACAAGAGGGGAAAATTGAAGGCAAAAACACAAAAAAACAGGTTTTTGCGCGCTCACGCGCACACGGTTGGACTTTGAGAGTTTTCAACCATCGGCATGGTTGCGTGGGATACTTACACAGTTCCCATACAAATCTGAGCCCTCTAGGTCCCATAGGACCGGAGTAATTAACATTGAAGACACGTTGTCGTCGCTGGGGTTTAGCATTACATACATTGCCGACGACACGTTGTCATCGCTGGTACTCAGAGGGTTAAGAGAGCTGTGCAAACACATGCAGGTTTCTAAGAAGGATACCGGTATCAAGGAAGGAGACAACAAGGTTAAAAATACAAAAGCGTCTACAACAGGGACTAAGGAAAAAGCAAAACCGTTCAAGAAGGAAGAGGTTGGTACCTATGTGACATCCGTCCAACAGAATAATCAAACTAGTACAGTATAAAAAACAAATGGTGTTTGGGAGAGAAAAAATTCATGTTTCAATTCTCCAGTGACCCAAGAAGTAACCAGAGATATTAAGACCACACCAGTGGAAAAACAAGAAACCCGGAAGGTGTGTATGTTATGTTCAGAACAACATTCCACAGTGTATTGTAGGACTTACCAAGATCTTAAGGCTAGACTTCCACAACTCATCGAACTAGGTAAGTGTCTTGTTTGCCTGAGCTCAAGACATTCTACTGAGGAATGTGCTACTAAATTAAATATATGTTTTCGGTGCAAGCCTGGTGTACATCATACAGCATTGTGTCCCAAGATCAGTGAAGTACAACCCAAAACTGCAAGTGTGAATATGACCCTGACCACGGGAAACCCAATGCATACTCCGGCAGCTACTCCTACAGCCGAGGTTCAACTGATCAGAGGAAAAAAGGTTATGCCAGTCAAAGCACTCTTTGATACTGGAGCGCAAAAGACCTTCATTGCCGGAGATGTTGTCAGAGCCATGAATTTGCCAACAGTAGGGAGAGTGAACATGGCAATAACTGGATTTTTGTCAAATAAGGAAACGCAAACATTTGACGTGGTTAAACCCCTGATTAGATTAGGCAAATACAAATGTAAGGTGACTGCGGTGGTTAAGGAAGACATGAACACTTCTGTGGTAAATAAGGGTTTGAAGGAAGCATCTGACTTCTTAACAAAGAGTGGTGTTCCACTAGCAGACCATAATATAGAGTCTGACGTAGTAGGTCCAATTCAACTGATCATCGGCTCCGACTATTGTGGACGCTTCTTGCGAAAAATGACTCGGAAACACGGTATACAGTTAATTTCTTCATCAGGTGGATACATAACAATGGGATCTCTACCCACATCCGGCCCAAGTGAATCAGACAACCGGATGGATCCAGTCTTTGTGACTCCTGCACAATCTCTGGTGGTGGCGAGAATTGGTGCAGAATTAATTCCATCACAACTAGGAGACATTCTGGAGGAACAACAAGAACCTGTTCACAAACTTTGGGAACTGGACACTGTGGGTATAGAAGCAGATCTTCCCACCCCTGAAGACATCTTAACATAACCACTACCTAGACACAGTTGAGTATAAGGATGGCCAGTACCGGGTAGGACTTCCATGAAAGATAAATGCCCCTGAATTACCAAGTAACTACCAGAGTTCAAGATGACTGAATAAAATGATGGAGAGGTTGCATCAACATCCTAAACGACTGGAAACTTATCATAAAATAATTCAAGAGCAGTTGGAAAATGACTTTATTGAGGAGGTCCCTGGTGAAATAAACCACAAAGAGGGTCATTACCTTCCTCATCATGCTGTAAGTAAGGACTCCAGTACTACCCCCATCAGAGTGGTATTTAACTACAGTTCTCGAGCAGCGAAGAATGAAGCAAGTCTAAATGATTGTCTCTATGTAGGACCAAATCTGACTGAAATACTGGGTGATGTACTATTAAAATTCAGGACAAAGAGATTCGGGTTTGTGGCGGATATCTCCAAAGCCTTTTTTTGAGAATAGGGTTAAAGGAACAGGACCGCAAATTCACAAAGTTCCTTTGGCCTGAAGATCCTTTTCAGCCTGGTGGGCGGATAAAAGAATACCGCTTTCGGTCAGTGTTATTTGGTTCCTGCTCTAGTCCTTTCTTGTTGTGCAGCACTTTGAGATATCATATCCAGAAGACAGAGAAACCGGAAATGGGTCAACTGTTTTACATGGACAATCTTCAGGGCGTTGCCGACAGTGGAGAAGAGGTGATTGAAATCTACAATTTGGCAAGGCAAGAATGTAATAAAGCCAATATGCCACTACAAAGTTGGAATTAAAACTCTCATATTCTTTTGGACCAGATAAGAGGAGACTATCCTGACTATCAAATACCAGAATGTCAACCAGTACTAGGATTACAGTGGAAAACGACTACTGATGAGACGTCTCTAAAGCCCCTTAAGTTTCCCGATGTAAAACTCACAAAACGCACACTCTTAAGGGGAGGTTTTTAGTTTGGTCCGTAGATATCCTTGAAGCTTAAGATTACACCCCCTTGAGCCCCTTTCAAGATAAATTTGTACATTTTTCGGTAGAAAAATGTCCCGGCTGAAAGCCGGTTCCTCTTAAATTACAGGCTCGCTATCGCTCGCCAGGATAAAATTGACACCTAAATGGCATGAAAGGTCTTAAAATTGACAGAAATGGGGCGAGGGTTCTTAAAATCGCCAAACTAATGGGGCGAACGTCTTAAAATCTCAAAAACAATGGGGCTAAACATGAGGGAGAAAGGGGTCAAGAAAAAAAAATCCTCAAGTGGATATCTCTCCTTAAGTCAGGCCTCTATGATGTTCGACCCATTGGGCATATTTAGTCCCATATCAATTAAAGGGAAGATTTTAGTTCAGGAAGCCTGGAAAGAAGCACTGAGTTGGGATACTCCATTACCTGAAAAGTATACAGAAGAGTGGAACAAATTGCAGGTGGAATATGAAAAGGTGTCATCAGTCAAGTTTCCTAGATGTGATCCTACCTCTGATAATGAGTGTGCTCAATTGCACATATTTTGTGATGCCTCATCTAAGGCGTATGGTGCAGTAGCTTATTGTGTCACTGAAGTCCGATCTACTTTGATTATGTCCAAATCTCGAGTAGCACCATTAAAACAACGTACCCTTCCACAGTTGGAGCTGACCGCTGTTGAGTTGGGAACTAGGTTAGCTACTTATTTGAATGGTATGTTTCCCTTTATAGGTGAGACATATATATGGACAGATAGTGAGATATGTTTGCACTGGATAGCTAAGGATGATAGTCACATAGTTTATGTGCGTAACAGAGTACACAAAATAAAGGAACTGCAAATGAACTATACATTCATGCATGTTAGTCCAAGGGTAATCCGGCTGACTTGGTGAGCCGAGGTGTATGTGTAAAGAAACTGATTAACGAAACTCTGTGGTTTCAGGGTCCGGTTTGGCTATGTCAGAGTGATTGGCCAGAACAAAAATCATACCAGAAGGTTAATGATGATCAAGTTCATATGGACCCAATAATTATCCCAGAGCCTTCAGTGATTGACATCACCAAGTTCTCCAATTTGGACAAACTATTAACTGTTACTAAATTTGTGTTTAAGTTCCTGACCAAGAAGGTGAAGATGGAGGAATTAGACCCACTTACCTACTGGATCAAAAGGATACAAACTGAAAAGTATGGGGAGGAAGTAACACAGCTACGTAAATTCATTCCCAAGCCAACCAAAAGAATGAAGGATCTTGGGCTGTACCTAGACAATCAAGAACTAATATGTTGTCAAGGTCGTATTGGTAAAGCTGATCTACCCCTCAAAACTCGGCATCCGATCCTATTGCCCAAGGATTGCGACCTCACCAAATTGATGATTTTAAAAGCGCATGAAACCACTAAACACGGTGGGGTAGCAGACACTCTAGCCTATATGCGGCAAAATTATTGGATACCCCAGGGACGACAAGCTGTTAAACGCTGTATCAAGAATTGCATTATTTGCAAGAGGTATACAGCTATAGCTATTCCTTACCCTGGTCCACCAGCTCTCCCGCCAGACCTCATTCACCAAAGGAAACCGTTTGAGGTAACAGGTATAGATTATACTGGTGCCATCACTCTCACAGGAGATGATGGACTGCCCAAGAAGGTATACATATGTCTATTCACCTGTACCAGCACTCGGGCGATACATTTGGAGATAGCGGAGGACATGAGCTCGGAAACCTTTATAAATTTGTTCAGAAAATTTGCCGCTCGGCGAAGTTGTCCCAGAAGTTTGATTAGTGACAATGGGACAAACTTTGTGGGCGCATCCCCGCTAGTTTCAGAATTATTAAAGAGCAACGCAGTACAGCAAATGCTAGATTCTAGAAATTGTTATTGGTTATTCACAACTCCCAGAGCCCCTTGGCAAAATGGAATCAAGACGACTCCAATTTGGAAATTGAAGCCTTAACTCCGGCTCATTTGTTATATGGTAGATGACTAGACCCAGTACCCCGTTTGGACGTGACAGAGGAATTAGTAGATCCCACCATTAATGAAGCAGACGCACACTTACGACGAAGCAACCATAAACTCTGCAAGATACTGGATGCCTGGAACAAGCAGTGGGCATCAGAATATATCTTAAGCCTACGGGAGAGGTATTATGGTGCGAATTCTGCTAGTAACCGTCGCAAACCTGAGAAGGGAGATATAGTCTTATTGAAGGCAGACCAACCTCACTCCAAATGGCCCTTGGCAAAGATCCTAGAAGTCTATCCTGATCCCGAAGGAGTTATCAGAACAGTTAAAGTTTTATCTCAAGGACAAACAACTCTCCGAACGGTTGATCGGCTCATTCCCATGGAACTCGCCATCCTACCGGAGGAGAAACAGCAACCCATTGTAATAGGGGAACCTAGACCACAACGAGCAGCTGCTGCTGGATCTCAAAAAAATTGGCGTGATTTGTTAGCCGCAGGTAATATAACATGATGCAACACATCATACTTCGCCGGGCCCCACTCTGTGAGAAATAAATTAACTACACAGGTATCTTGGTAGTGTTGGTAACAGCCTTCCAATAGGGTAACCTCATTAGAGAGAACCATTTCCTGCCAGAACCTGGTGATTGTAAATATTGTAAAGGATAATTAATATTAAGTAATTTAGAACTATAAGATTACCTTGGCCAAGTTAATTTAGTTATAAAACCTTGTATGATTAGATTTAGAGGTACTGTATCCGGTATCAGTTTTGAAATTCCCACGCTCGCAGGCGCGATCCACAATTTGTAGTGGTAATTTCAACCCCTGGATATTATGTTTACTAAATCGTTGTGAAACGATATTTATATTAGTATTTATATAATTAAATGCTTATTGTTCATTTATATGATAAAGTGAAGAGAGAATGAACCCTTGGTAACGAATTAGTGTATAGTTTATTTAAGAGTCGGAGTCCTGACCGTTTAACCCTTATCTACCGAAGCCGGAATCCTCTGAACTAAACCAGGACCCTAGTTATTGCTAAGTCATTGATATACATGACCATTTATACAATGTTTAGTTAGGGTTTCTGAGAGATAGGCTACTAAACAACCCTCATCTGCTCCTATAGTTCATGCCATAAGGTAGGCTATCTCATACTATATTTTTATTTATTCTATATTTTGATTGGTGTGGTAAGAGATAACTTTTGGCCATACTATCCCCCACAATATCAATAACTAAACAAAGTGGTCAAAGAGAGTTATCGTATGGTATAAATGTGGGCAGCGAGTATCAGGGGCCCTCGCACAGGTAAGCTAGCGTGACAGTGGCTGGAGGTCACGTGACCAGGTGGGGACAACAAAAGGTCAAAGTAACTGCTCTAGTGTATACTAGACTTACTGCGAGGTATATTTGTAAGTCTTAACTATATGGAATATTTGCTCTCGGAAAGCTAGATACAAATCTTAGGTTAGTATTGGAAAGAGGATAGTTTAATTTATGAATAGATGATAAGGGTCAACTAGTGAATAATTTGACACCGGATTTACGAAAATTAATATATAGTCACATATGAACTATATTAACTTGTAAAAAGGAATTTCAATTTCGCAAACGTAATATAGAAATAAAATAGCTGAGAATTTGTAGGCTCAGAATATAATATAAAATAAACTCACAGAACTAAAGCAGTGAAGCAAGATAGCCAAAATGTATAGGCTGCGAATATAAAATAAAAATTAATATATAGAACTCTCGTAATAAATCAAAATAGTCAAAATGGATAGGCTGGGAATATAAAATATAAATTAATTCATAGAACTATAGTAATGAATCAAAATAGCTAAAATGGATAGGCTAGAACACAGGTAAATAGAAATTCCCAAACTGATGATATTCACCGTATAATGTGGTGGACCGAATTATTCACAAGATTAACTAGAAATTAAATTAATCAGAAAACATGGAGGAGGTATACACGGAAAAAGAATTTAAGGAAGTATGGATTACTAGTTATCTGAAGGTATATCTTACACTGGACCTAGGAATATCCGTAGCGGGTTAGTATTTTAACCCTCCCGCATTCGGTAACTTAAATATGTAACTTATGGTAAGGCCTTCTCTAATTTGCCATGAATTATCAGGCTGGACGAGTTTTGGAAGCCTTGTGTTTTTCTGTATTTTCATCCACCAGAATGCTGTTTATTGTGATGTATCATATGTCAATGGAAAGAGGAATATTTACAGTACATGATAAAAGAAAAAAAAATGTAAATAAATCGAAATATGAAAGTGTAAATGAGTCCGGAATGCAATTATTTCCATGCAATTGTCTTCACACCGTCTTATCTCTAAATTGTGAGTGATGACCATATACTTTTTCTGCTCAAATAATAGTTTTTTTTCTCCTCTTTCCAAATCTGAAAACAGAAATTGTTTATCTGCAATAGTTCTCAAGCAGTGACCGAAAAAATATATATATTTTGATTGATATGGTTTATAACATTTTCGATTTATTTCGTTGCTACGAAGTGTATGATTTTAAATTTAGGCTGTATGAATACGGCAAATAATGCTGATGAGTATAAAACAAACTAGAAGTTCCTACGACAAATACTTTTTGCGCTATGAATATTTGAAATGAAGAGCCAAAATGCGAATATTTACGCTTCACCCGTCTCTGTTCCGCCGATGCTAGCCGGGTTCCGAGCTGTTCCCCACCTCGGCGTTGGTTTATTTGCTCGGATACGTATATAACTGTTTATATCACCGTCATCGGAAAATTATGCTCTTTCTAATGATGAAAACAAAAATAATATAGCGTAATTGGTTCGCGAGCTATGCGCAATTGTTTCCATGCATTGTAATTGTTATGTAAATATATGAGAATGTTTTTACAGTTGTATATCTTTGCCACAATGTACAACACTTATATAAATATATATATATATATATATATATATATATATATATAAAAGGTGTCAAACAAAATATAATGAATGGTAATAAACATATGTGTATGTGTGTGTGGGTATATATATATATATATATATATAAATATATATATATAAATATATATACAGTATACATACAAGGTGTCATATATATATATTATGTGGTCTATATAAAATAAATTAAATAAAAATAAAATAAAATTAAATCAATAAATAAAAATAACTAATAAATAAATAAATAAATATATAAAAATAAAATAAAATAATATAAATACTCGACTATGGGCCTTGGGCTTGCTCGGGACCTTGGGGCTGATCCGCTAGATTCCCTGGGGAAGAGGAATAAAAAAAAAAAAAAAAAAAAAAATATATATATATATATATTATATATAATATAATATAATAATATAATATATATATATATATATATATATATAATATATATCTAATATATACATTATATATATAAATATATATATATATATATATATAATATATATATATATATTATATATATAATAAATAAAAATAAAATATAAATAAAATGAAATAAATCAATTCAAATAAATAAATATATAAATCAAATACAAATGTAATAATAATATAAATACTCGATTATGGGCCTTGGGCTTGCTCGGGACCTAAGGGCTGATCCGCTAGACACCCTGGGGAACAGGAATAAAAAAGAAAAAAATATATATATACCGGGTATATATATATATATATATATATGCGTGATGGGCTGACCCTTTGTCAGAGTGAGGGTTGGTGTTCTCTACTTCCCATAGCCCCTTCTATCTTTTTCTCCTTCTGCATCTCTAATTTTTTCAAATGGCGTAGGGATGCGGCGACCCCAATGCCCGCCACTTTCTGGTGCAGGTAGCCTCCTCTGTGGTGGAGGGGTGAGAAATTTCCACCACCGCTTTTCTCCGGCGAGACGTAGAAGTCGGCTAAAGGGGATCGGGGGCGGGGGGCCTGGTATCCTTCTCCCCTTAAATAAATCTACCAAAAAAACGAGACAGAGATAGGGGCGAGGGAACGCGTTCGTGGTCCCGGACCCTAAGAATAGGAGCTTTGAATGTGCGTGGATGTAGTACAAATGAGAAGCGAGAGGATATTGGAAGGTTATTTGAAAGAAGGATGTATGATGTCCTTGCACTGAATGAAACAAAGATGAAAGGAGAGGGAAAAGTGGATTTTGGAAACGTGATAGGTAGAAAGTCTGGAGTAGACGAGGGAGTCGGGGGGAAAGAAGGAGTGGGTATTATTGTGAAGGAGGAGTTCAGAGAGTTTATTAAAGAGTGGAAAGAGGTGTCATCAAGGCTAATGTGGGTGAGAATGCGGTTTAAGGGTGAAAGGTGGGTTTTTGTAAGTGCGTATGGACCAGGAAGTGAAAGAGAGTTAGAAGAGGTAGAGGGTTTCTGGGAGGATTTGAGAGATTGTCTACAAGGGTTTGATGAAAATGAAAATGTTATAGTTTTAGGGGACCTAAATGCTAGGGTAGGAAATGAGCCTGTTGAGGGAGTCATCGGTAGTTTTGGTGTGGATGGTGTAAACGAGAGTGGAGAAAGACTGAAAAATGTATGTGAAGAGTGTAGATTGAGTGTAGGTAATACGTTCTTCAAAAAAGGCGTATACACAAGTACACCTGGCATAGACTTGTGAGGGGAGAAATTGTAGAGAGGGCATTGATGGATTATGTGCTGGTGACAAGGGAAAGATTGTGTAGACTGCTGGATGTGAATGTGATGAGAGGTGAGGCGGAGGGTATGTCAGATCATTACCTGGTGGAGGGAAAGCTAAGAGTTGAGAGTCAAAGGTTGAGTGAGAATTTTGAAGAACGAAAGAAGATGTTCTGGAAGGAGGTAAATAAAGTAAGGAAAGGAGGACAAAAGAGGGAAGAGTCAGTGAAAGATGAAAATGGAGAATTACTAGTGGAACCAGTTGAAGTGAGGAAAAGATATGCCGAGTATTTTGAATCTTTGTTAAATACAAGAGATGGAAGAGAAGCAGTGATTGAAGCAGAGGTGGATGGAGATAGGTTACCCAGGCCACCCAGGTGGCAGGGAATGAATGAAAGGATTGAGGAAAATGAGGTGAAAGAAGCAGTGAACAAATGAGAGCGGGAAAAACAGAAGGTTTGGATGGTATTGCTGTGGAGTGTATACAGAAGGGTGGAGATGTGATAATAGATTGGTTGGTGAGACTTTTCAATGTGTGCTTTGCTGTGTCAATGGTACCAATAGACTGGAAGAGTGCATGTATTGTGCCGTTGTACAAGGGGAAGGGAGATCGGCAGGAGTGTTCAAGTTATAGAGGTATTAGTTTATTGTCAGTGGTTGGAAAGCTGTATGGCAGGGTGTTGATAGAGAGGATAATAAAGTGTACGGAAGTTGCAATAGGAGAAGAACAGTGCGGTTTTAGGAGGGGAAGAGGGTGCGTGGATCAGATGTTTGCAGTAAGACAGTTATGCGAGAAGTATTTAGAGAAGCATAAGGAGATATTTTGGGCATTTATGGACTTGGAAAAAGCGTATGATCATGTGGACCGTGAAGCAATGTGGAAGGTGTTAAGGATTTATGAAATAGGAGGAAATTTGTTAGAAGCAGTTAAGAGTTTTTATGAAGGGAGCAGAGCATGTGTGAGAGTAGGAAATGGTGAGTTGAGTGAATGGTTTGAGGTAAAGGTAGGTTTGCGACAGGGTTGTGTAATGTCACCATGGCTGTTTAATATGTTTATGGATGGTGTGGTGAGGGAGGTGAAAAGGAGAACTATGGAAAGAGGATTGGGTTTAGTAGGGAAGAATGGTGGAGATTGGGAGTTGAATCAGTTGCTGTTCGCTGATGACACAGCATTGGTGGCGGATTCTGATGAGAAACTGCAGCGGGTAGTCAAAGAGTTTGGTGTGGTTTGTGGAAGGAGGAAACTGAAGGTGAACGTCAATAAAAGTAAAGTAATGGTGTGTAATAGGGGAGAGCATAGGGTGAATCTGGCTGGATGGGGAAATATTGGAACAAGTAGAGTGTTTTAAATATCTAGGAGGAACGATAAGCAGGAGTGGAGGTATGGAAGTGGAGGTAAAACAGAGAGTGTGTGAAGGAAGGAAGGTTTTCGGAGCAATAGGAAGTATGTGGAAGACGAGAAATCTCGGAGTGAAAGTAAAAAGTGCACTGTATCAAGGAATTGTTGTGCCAACAGTGATGTATGGGGCTGAGACATGGGCTCTGAAGAAAAAGGAGAAAATAGGGCTGGATGTGATGGAGATGAGCTGCTTGAGGAGTATGTGTGGAGTTACTCGTAGAGACAGATTGAGGAATGAAGAGATACGTAGGAGAGTGGGGCAGCAGGAACATTTGTCAGCCAGAGTGGACAGAAGGGTGCTGAGCTGGTACGGTCATGTTGAACGAATGGGAGATGAAAGGCTTACAAAGAGAATATGTGAGTCAGGTACAAGGGGAGACAGAAGGGCAGGAAGACCCCCATTGAGATGGAGAAACTGTGTAAGAAAGGCTTTGGATGATAGAGGAATGACTATAGATCAGGCAGGGGAAGTGGTGGTGGACAGGAGTGAATGGAGAATGCTTGTGAATAGTTGAGTGAACACGTGG
This sequence comes from Paralithodes platypus, assembly GCA_032716605.1. Classification (NCBI taxonomy): domain Eukaryota; kingdom Metazoa; phylum Arthropoda; class Malacostraca; order Decapoda; family Lithodidae; genus Paralithodes; species Paralithodes platypus. Next base: position 13,387,838 of record CM064575.1, read on the forward strand.
TCATTTGGAGTAAGGGGTCGGGCGCAAGCTGGACTAGATAATAGTCCATCAGGCGCCTGGCCCGGGGAGACGATTAATATGAAAGGTGCGCCTGGAAGTGTGGTGGGAGGGCTTGTGGCTTTGGCTCCGCTGCATGTCTGCCTGCCGAGATCGGAACCTCTCCGGGTGGTCGGGGGCCGGGGGAGTGCTGGAGCGACCTTTGGTGACCCTGGTCTCTGGGTCTTCTCCTGGGTGACCTTGATGTGTGTGAGTTTGTGCTTTTTATCTGTGTTTATTTGTTGTTTTATGTTGTTTTTGTGTTTTACCTGTTCTAGCTCTGTCTTGAGTCGGCTACCCCCAAAATGGGGATTGGGCCTGAGCATATATATATATATATATATATATATATATATATATATATATATATATATATTATATATATAAATAAAATAAATAAAATAAAAAAATATAATAATAATATAAATACTCGATTATGGGCCTTGGGGTTGCTCGGGACCTTGGGGCTGATCCGCTAGACACCCTGGGGAACAGGAATAAAAAAAGAAAATAAAAGAAAAAAAAAAAAAAAAAAATATATATATATATATATATATATATATATATATATATATATATATATATATATATATATATATATATATATATATATATATATATAAAATAAATAAAATAAAAAATATAAAAATAATATAAATACTCGATTATGGGCCTTGGGCTTGCTCGGGACCTTGGGGCTGTTCCGCTAGACACCCTGGGGAACAGGAATAACACAACATATATATACGGTATATACAGTATATATATATCAAATAAATAAAATAAACATAAATAAAATGAAATAAATAAAATAAAAAAAATAAAAACAATAATAAATCAAATAGATAAATATTTAAATAAAATACAAAATATAATAATAATATAAATACTCGATTATGGGCCTTGGGCTTGCTCGGGACCTTGGGGCTGTTATATACTGTATATAGGCTATATATAATATACATATATAATGTATTCTGTAATATAACTAAAATTCCATAGAGTACTTACCATACTTCCTGTAAGCATTCCTGTGACATCTTCGTGATTATAATGTATTTATTTCGTAGGCAGTATTTATTGATAAATATATTTGTCCTTCAAGCAAAAAATCGTGTAAAGTCATCAATGATACCTAGACAAAACTGCATCAATACTCAAGGGGACCCCCTTGCCACATGACTCGTTGCCGCCGTTTGCTTGTTGGTGGAGCGGCCAAGGTTCTTGGCCGCTCTCCCTATCACCTCCAACTAATTTTGTCATGTCCTTTTCTTTCTCCTCCTTTCTAGTTTTCGTTTTTCCCTCTTCCGCTTTCTCCTGGGGCTACCATCAGAGGCCGGTCTCCCACCCATGAACTTTTGTGGTCCCGTCCCTCCCTTCCCTTCCGGTTGACTTCCCTGTTTGCTTCCTTCCTTTCTCTTTAACTGCTTCGGAGGTTCTAGTTTCCTTAGGGCTTCGCCTTGGTGTCTCTGATCACTGCTGAGTTGGCAGAGTCCACCTGGCGACAGTTGCTGTCGGCCAGGGCTCGCAAGGCTCGTTGCTGGAGGATAGGCACTATAGGGTTGCTTTGGGGTTTCTGACTCCCTTCTCTCTTCCCAGTGAGAGTGTCAGGTGACTACGCCGGCCCCGTTCTCCGTGGGACAAAGCTGCAGGACAAATGCCCGGGTTGTACAAGGTCCCTAGCTCAAAGCCGAGACCTGTCCCATCTCAATTGGCCGCATTCTGGGTTTCGTGGCCCTGCGGAGGTCTTTCTCCCTTTCGTTGCCAGGGGCACCTGGTAACCGCAGTATCTTCTTCCATGCTTTACCCCCTTTTCTCTTGCTATGGTGACAACTTATGCTTTTTTCCCTGTTCTTCCCTGTTTATGGCTTCTGCTTTAGTGGTTCCGGTGAGTGAGCCACTTGTGGCATGCAGCCTGCCACTTGGGGGTCTGTTGTCTGGCTGTCAGTCCGGTTCACCGCGGGAGCACGGTGAGTCGGGGATGGTTTTGGGTGCTCTCGACCGGCCCGCTGAAATATCCCTCGGTCGTCGCTCGTCCCTCTCGTCCATTACCGTTCCGAATCCTTCTACTACCCTTCCGTCTTCGTCACGTCTTTCTCCACCCTCCACTACCCAGGATTTCATCTCCTCTCCTGTAGTTATTTCTGCGTCTTCCTCTTCTTCCTCTTCTCCCTCTAATCATGTCACCCTCGACCCTTTTCTGCCCTCCCTCCCTCGTTCTCTTTCCTCTTCTTCTCCAGTTTCGTCCTCTTCTCGTCCTCGCTCCGCGGTCCTCCCTATGTCCTCTCTCTTTGCACCTCCTTCCTTTACTAAGTTTTTCTCCATCCCTGCTGCTGCGCCTCTAGCCGGTGATGACCTCCTCTTCCACCTGCGTCTCCTTCAACAGGTGGGAAAGGACGTCACCTTCCACTCCCACCATGATGCCTCCCGTCTTGTTACCGTCCAAAACGAACTTCAGGCTACTGCTATGTCCTCTTTCGTCGATTGTTCTGGCACCCCCATCCCGGCTCAAAACTATCAACGACTCAACTCTTGTACAGGGACTGTCCTGATCCCCGCTTCCATCCGTCTCGGGGGTCGTCCATTCGCGGATTGCGCCGACCTCGTCAAGGACATCGTTGTCGCTCAAGACCACAAGGTGGTTAGTGTGGTATGCTACACTATCCCTCCTCGCGACCTTCGCCGCCATCCCGCTAACATTGCCAAGATCTCTTTTGATGGACTTTCCCTTCCTGCCCATGTTATTGTCGGTGGTACTCGCCTCCCCGTGACTGCGTCTCTTCCCCGTCCACTCCAGTGTCGCAGCTGCTGGCGTTTCGGCCACCCGGCGAAGTTCTGCCGTACAACCGCTGAGAGCCCACTCTGCCCGCGCTGTGCGCAGTCCGGACATGCCGTTGGCGAATGTCAGTCAACGTCCCAGTTCTGCCTTAATTGCCATGGGTCTCATTCGGCCGACTCTAAGATTTGCCCCGTTCATCTGTTAGAGTCTGAGGTTGCTGTCCTCAAAGCGAGACACGGCCTTACGCTCACCGCAGCCCGCCAAGAGGCTCGTCGCTTGGGCTTCACCCCTCTGTAATTTTCCAAGACTCTGTCTCCTCCCTCCTCTTCTTCGCCTCCCTCTCCCACGCCCCCCCCCTTTTTCTGGTTCCTCGGTTCCTTCCACCGCCTCCGCTCCCTCCGTCCCCCCGGTCGCACCAGTTTCGTCATCTGCCTCCCTTCCTTCTCCCGGATTTTCTCCTTCCTCCTCTTCTGTCTCCTCCATTCGTCCTTCCGTCTCTTCCTTTTCTGTCCCTTTGTCTAACACTTTCTCTGTTCTCAGTCCTTCTCCTACTTCTGCCCCTTCATCTTGCTCTCTTCCTTGTTCCTCCTCTTCTAGTCTCCCTCAACGCTCTCACCGTTCCAAGCCTCCCCCCCGTTCTCCGTCATCTTCCTCTTCTAGTCGCCCCAAATCTCCTACTCGCTCTAAACTTCCCTTCTCCTCTACCAAACGGGCTCCTGTGCTCCATTCTTCCTCGCCCGCTTCCTCTTTTAAACATAAGGGTGGTCTCCGTGATGTGCGGAGCTCAAGTCCCTGCGAGAAGAAGAAGGAGTCGCCTACTTCTCCTTCTGTTTCCCTTTCTCCTCTCTCCGTCCAGTCTCCTCCTCCCCCCGTCACTGCGTCCCTAGATTTCTCCTACGAAACCCTACCTAAGATTGATGAATTTATCCGTTCTTCCCACCCACCACCTTCAACTGTTCATGCCGAACTTCATCCTACCCCCTCTTCTCTCCCCCCTACCCCTCTCCCGCCTTCCCCTGCCCCATCCTCTTCCTCCACTCCCCCTTCTGGCCTTCCTCCGGGCCCTTCTCCTCTTCCTCCTCCTGACCCTCCCCCTCTTCCTTCTCCTGCCCTTAACCCCTCCTTCTCTTCCCACCCGCCGTCCGTCCTTCCTCCTTCCTCTCCTCTTTCTCTGTTAGACCTCCCTATGCCCCCCGTTTCCAGTCTTCCCCTTCAACGTCTTCTCCAATTCCTGCTATTATTTCCCATCGTTAGCCTCTCTTGGCTATATTTTCCACCCACGGTGTTAACTGTATTTTGTAAATATGTTGTATATAGTGTACGTCTTTTCTTCCCTCTTGTACGCGTCTTCTTTTTAATCTTTTTTGTCTTTTTAATGTCCATTTTACAATGGAACATTCGTAGTTTTGCAGCACATCGTGTTGATCTTCGTTACCATATCTCTAGGTTTAGCTCACTTGTTATTAGTTTACAAGAATCGCGTTTATCTAATGCCCCCTCCCCAATACCTTTTTACTCTTATATAAGTTCTCCCCAATCCCAGTATGCTACTTGCCTCCTCGTACATCATGATGTCCCAGTGTCTCCGTTAACTATCCGTACCTCTCTTAAATGCACGATTGCCAGAGTGTTCGTTTCACGCTGGCTTACAGTAGTTTCCATATACCTTTCTCCCTCGATCCCGATCGATGTTCCAGAATTAAACAGGATCCTTTCTCTATTACCTCCACCTTTCCTCCTTTTAGGGGATTTTAATTGCAGGCATTCCCTGTGGGGTGACTCTACCGTTAATACACGAGGACGTTCCCTTGAGGCTCTGATTCGTACACACGATTTATTTCTTTTAAACACTGGTTCCTCTACGCATTTTGATAGCGGCACCCGTACCTTCTCATGTATTGACTTGTCTCTGTGTTCCCCTACACTATCCTTGGATTTTACTTGGAAGGTCTTTAATGATTACTGTGCGACTGACCACTTCCCGATTGTCCTCTCCCCTACGTCTTACTCCCCAGTGCCGCGCCCTCCCCGTTGGTGTTTCGATCGTGCCGACTGGACATCTTTCGCTGATCTCGCCATTCCACTTAATCCGACCCCTGTTTTCCCGGACCCTGATGCCATGCTTACCAGTTTCCTGATGTTTGTGCTCCATGCTGCCTATACTTGTATTCCACGCACCACTCGGAGTATATCTTCTAAGTGTGTACCGTGGTGGACTGCTCAGTGCACTTCGGCTTTACGCAATAAAAGAGCCAAGTGGAAGAGTTTCCGTCGGAAAAAAGGCTCTCCATATGAGCGGGATGCGTATACTCTTTTCAAACAGGCTAATGCCGTCTTCCGTCGTACAATCCGCTCTGCAAAAAATCTAGCTGGATGTCGTATGCCTCTACTATCAACGCAGATACACCTGTTCCGCAAGTCTGGGCTCGCGTCAGGAAGATTGCAGGGAAACATGCGCCTACGCCGGCCCCAGTCCTCCATACCAACACTGGCATTGTGGGCTATCCGTCTCTGGTGGCCAATATGTTGGGACAACATTTCAGTGATGTTAGCACTGGCTCCCATCTCCCGCCCTCCTTCCAAATGCATAAACGCCGTTCTGAACTTAAGCGACTTGACTTCGCCTTATCATCTGATCAGTTTTTCAATGCCCCCTTCTCCCGGGCTGAGCTTGAGTCTAGCCTGGGAGCCTGTAAGGATACATGTGAAGGCCCTGACGGTGTCCATTACTTGATGCTGAAGCACTTATCTCTACCTGCGCTTGGCTTTCTCTTATCCATCTACAACCGTCTGTGGTCCACAGGCTTTTTTCCGGCTGAGTGGAGACATGCCATCCTTCTCCCATTCCTTAAGCCGGGTAAGTCGCGCCATGCACCAGCAGATTACCGTCCCATTGCCCTGGTCAGTTGTGTAGGCAAATTATTAGAACGCATGGTTCACTCCCACTTAATGTGGCTCCTGGAATCAAGAGGCATCCTGTCACCTTTTCAATATGGCTTTCGCAAGGGCCGTAGTACTTTGAACCCATTATTGAAATTGGCGACTTCTATCCGCGACGCCTTTTCGGACACTAAGTCGGTTTTAGCTGTTTTATTCGATCTTGAAAAAGCATATGATACTGCCTGGAAATACAACATCCTTCATACCCTTTTACGTTCTGGTGTGTCTGGCAACATGGCGGTATTCTTGAAGAACTTTCTCCGTGATCGTACTTTCCGAGTCAAGCTTCAGAATACATTCTCACGAACATACCCCCAACACGACGGTGTCCCACAGGGTTGTGTTCTTAGTACCATCCTTTTTATCCTAGCTATTAATGGTATTATTTCTTCTCTCCCTCTTGGTGTCCGTGCTTCTTTGTATGTGGACGACTTCGCCATTTACGCTGTGGGTTTGGATATCGCTGCCCTACTAAATCTCATGTCTACTCCAGTTATTAGCCTTTATGCTGAATCAGGTGTCGCACCGCTATCATCCAGGCGGGATAAACTGACCCTTCGATGTCATCTTCGCCTTCTGCAACACAGTTCAGCTGGTTTTCCTCCCACGGCTTCCGGCTTAGCCCCATCAGTCTCTGCTACTTCGTTCCCCGGTCGGGTCTCTGCTTTACTAGCCTCCTTCTCTTTTCCCATTCCATCGGTGCTACCCCTCCGACAGTCAGAGTTCCCCCCATGGCTACTCCCTCGCCCTACCGTTTGTACAGCTGCCCTACCCCCCTCTAAGGCCTCTTCAACCCCACAGTTGCTTTATGCTCAGTTTGCGGAACATATGCTACACCACTCTTCAGCCGTTCCAGTGTACACTGATGGTTCCAAGACCTCCGCCGGTACAGGGTTTGCGGTTGTGTTCCCGGACCGGACCTTCCAACGTCACATCCAATCATGTGCTAGTGTCTTTACGGCCGAGTTATTTGCTATTTTATTTGCCCTACGTACTATTTTTTGTTCACACCTGCATACCTTTGTAATTGTTAGTGACTCCCTTAGTGCTCTTCAGAGTATTCAGTCTCTTCCCACTGTTAACCCCTTAGTGCTGGAGATTCAAAAATGGTTGTTCCGCATCGCTACTAAATTGAAGTCCCTGTCTTTCTGTTGGGTCCCGAGTCATGTTGGAGTGCCTGGCAATGAGCGGCTTGATTTTTTCGCCCGCTCTGCTATTACCTCTCACCGACTCATGCCACGACGTATTCCTGCATCTGATTACTTCCCGCGTGTTACTCAATTACTACGTCAGCGCTGGCAGGATGAATGGACCTCCATGAGGGTGTCTGATGTCAAACTGCGTTTTGTCAAACCTTCCGTCCTACCTTGGAAGTCTTCCTCTCATCGCAATCGTCGATGGGAGACCGCTCTAGCCCGTCTTCAGCTCGGCCACACCAGGCTCACGCATGGTCATTTGATGTCCTGTGATGTCCCCACGCTCTGTCCTTGCTGCCATATTGTATTAAATGTATTCAAGTATTTTGATAAGGAGAAAACTGGGCCAGTTGATGTGGTGGTGCTCCTCGTGGTACACCCTGGAAACGTCATTATTGGCGGCTAAATGAATCACAAAATTATGATCTACACAAGTTGACTGATCAGTCAAAATTTAGTCACTTCACAATATGAGAGAGAGAGAGGGAGGGAGACTGAGGCACACAGACAAGGGAGGGGAAGGCATTACGGTACCCTATACAACTAAAAGCAGTCGCTCGCTAGGCCTAGCTTAATAATTGTCTACCTCTGCTCTGCCCAAGTAGACGAGGTAAAACAATGGTAATGGAGTTTACTTTTCTGTACAATGGTATATGGTAATATTGCATAGTAAGGAGTAACTGCAAATATGCATGTATTAACACCTTACGAGCGGCCTATGCGGTTTATTTATGTGTACCGCACAGCGGGGTGTTTTTAGCCAAAATAGGGCTGTTTACGTGATCATTTTCATGCCTAAATAAGACCCAGAACGTAAAACAAGTACCTATCCCTGAAAGGGCATAAACAGAGCTTTCGAATGACACCATAACGATCCTTGTATGATGGATAGTTTTCTTGCAATAACCGTGCAACGCGAGTGCAAAAAGCAGGTAATTCGGTACTTTCAGTACATAATTGAGTATGTAGCGAGTGAGAGAGGGAGGAGGGAGCTGAGATTTGTGTCAGTAGGTTCGCCGCGGTGGTCTGGAGCAGTCATACGCTCGCTAGTCTCCTGCCACCACTTGTCTCTCTCTCTCAGCCACATTACGTGCTGAAATTGCCACTCGAGTTATGTCGAGCGCCGCCACATAGTCCAGCTTTATTTAACTCGACTTATGTTGCTCGCCGCTAAATAAGGGTTAAAGCGCTCTTACATCGTATAATTAATTTTACTTGGAGCTCTTATCAGCTCCGTGGTAAGGTGACAAGTGACTTCTCCGAGATTGCGGTATGATAAGCTCTACTTCGTCTACGGTGCTGGTGGAAGCGGGCGGGGCCTGTCGATATATGTCGAATGAATGCACTGTAGTATTCACAGGGCATCTAGATTCTTCACTTCTAGTGCTGGGCTACTAAACTAGAACTTTCACTTCTAGAGCCTACCCTTCACAGCTAGATTTTTCACTTCTAGTGTTACACACCTTTTCTAGAATATTCACTCCTAGGTATTGGCCACAGACTAGAACGGGCACTTCTAGTGCCCGATTTGGCTAATCCTATCAGCACTACCTGACCTTGGATCTCATTCTAGTTCACCAGTGGCTATTAGACAGATCGACAAAGCTGCCTAACTTTCCTCAACTTCTGTGAGGAGATATTCAAGGTTTAATTTGGATCATGTTTAATTGACTTCGAATTATTAGGGGCATTGTTATTTAAGTTTTTGAATTATGGTGAAGTTAATATTGGCCTTAAAAATACAATACATACATGAATACATGGGGAATGTTGTTCTTTATCTTTCAACATTCAACGCTTGTTTTTAGGAAGCTATATGGTTGCATGATAATTATTTTCCTACAATTCATACTTTTATCGATTATCACTTGTCTATGTAATGTTTCCTTTAGTCACTGTGGATCTGTTCTCGTTGATCGTATTCGTCTCCCGCATTGTCGAGTGACTTATTCTGAACTTATCTGTTGTAATAACATATCGGCTCTTGATGAGGAATTTGCATAAATTCTTTCTCATTGTAGTCCAAATCGGGTCCTTGAGTTGGAGGTGTCCCTAATCGGTATCTCTGACCTTGCGATTGGTCTGGGAGGAACCCAGGTGATTGGCTCGGACTCGGGTCATGCTCGTTAAGGGGCTGTGTGTAGTTCCCGTGACTGTTGGTAGATGGTGTGGTTTATTTATGGTAGACTGTGTTGTTCCTGGGTATGTCATAGAACGTGTTAGAGAACGTTGATTTAATACAACTGACTGCGTTGTTCCTCTCTCTGTTTGTTCAGGTGTCCCACTCCTTTTCTTCCCTCTTCTTACTCGTAGGCTGGCTATTTTGGCTTGTGTCTGGTTTACTTCTTCCTCGACTGTGATATATAGGTTGAGGTGCTCGTGTCGCCTTTAACCTGTGTGTCTTCTTCGTACTGGGGTAGGTCTGGTGAGGGTTTTGTTGCAATGTTTTTTGAACCCTTCATTATAGTTTTGTGATTAAATTACGTTCGCCCCATTAGTTTTGTGATCTTATGATCATACGCCCCATCTATTTGTCAATTTTAAGACCTTTTGTATGTAATTAGGTGTCAATTTTTTTCAGGCGAGCGATAGTGAGCCTGTAATCTAGTAGGAACCGGCCTTCGGCCAGGACATTTTCTACCGAAAAATTTACACATTTATCTTGTAGGGGGTCTTGGGGTTATATATTATTTAATAGTTATATTATTTGTTTTTCTTTAAAAATGTATAAAGGTTTAGAGAGCAAACTCCCCCCCCCCCCCCCCTCCCTTAATCTTTGACCTTCGTGTTATTATTCATTATAATTTAAGCCTTATAACCTCCCGTCCTAGCATTCTTTCCATCATGTGTCTCCTTCACTCAAATAGCAACAAAAATAAAAAAATAATAAAAATAAAAATATAAAAAATAAATCATATGGGTTCTTCCAGGTCAAGGAGTTAATTCCATTTTTCTCTCTACCCTGTACTCTTGCCTGGCGTCGGTCAAGTTATGCTGATTTACTGTACTATTAATACTCCTGTGTTCATACCTGCCATTCTTGCAACCCTTTGAGGATTATGACTAGTTTTTTAAGTTTATGCTGGCCACCATTAGTCGGTTTTATGCAGCTTAGGATGGAATTGTAGGACTTAAAAGGGTAAAGACTACCTCAATTAACCTTCTGACTTTCGTATATTCTTCCTAATCTGAATAACATCGTATTAAAATAATCAGAAAATAGAAAGGAAATTAGTAATCGTTATTTTGTTTCTATTAAAATTGGTGTGTTCCTACCCTCCACCTATGTCTACCTTCCATTATTATAAAGAGCCTATTTGTGTGGCTCTCTCATCTCCACTCGTCCTCCTCTCATCTAATACTCCGGTATATTTATTGCTGCAATTATCTCCTTCCCTACCTGAGTCCCTATTCCTTAGTCGACCCTATTAACTCTCTCTCTCTCTCTCTCTCTCTCTCTCTCTCTCTCTCTCTCTCTCTCTCTCTCTCTCTCTCTCTCTCTCATCAAAGGTGAAAGGTGAAAGGTCAAAGGTGAAATTCATTCTTGGATAAAAAATTGGCTTACAGGCAGAAGACAGAGAGTGGTGATAAATGGAGTGGAATCGGAGTGGGAGCCTGTCACTAGTGGAGTTCCACAGGGTTCAGTCCTTGGACCGGTCCTGTTTCTCATTTACATAAACGATATTGATGTAGGGGTAAACAACACCATTTCCAAATTTGCCGACGATACAAAAATAGGAAATACAGTCCTGAACGAAGATGATAGAAATGCGTTGCAATCTGATTTAAACAAAATATCAGAGTGGTCGAAAAAATGGCAGATGCCCTTCAATGTCGATAAATGTCAGGTGCTGCAGGTTGATAGCAGAAATATGAAATACAAATACGAAATGAATGGCAAACAAATAAAAACCGCAACGGTAGTAAAAGACCTAGGGGTACTAATATCTGAAAACCTAAAAACTTCCGACCAATGTATAGCAGCTGCAAATAAGGCAAACATAGCATTGGGCTTTATTAAACGAAAATTTACATATAAACATGAAAACGTAATAGTGCCACTGTTCAAAAGTATGGTGAGGCCCCACCTTGAATATGGTGTGCAGTTCTGGTCACCTTATCTGATCAAGGACATTGTAAGACTCGAGTCAGTACAGCGTAGAGCGACGAAGATGATACCCTCATTAAGAAATAAACCATATGAAGAAAGACTTAAACGATTGAACCTGTTCTCATTAAAAAAGAGGAGCTTGAGGGGTCAGCTTATTGAGTGCTTTAAGATACTAAAAGGTTTCGACTAGATGTAAATGCACTATTCACATTAAACAATACTAATCAAACTCGCGGAAATGGAATGAAATTAAAAACCAAAAAGGCAAACCTAGATGTCACAAAGAGTTTCTTCACCTACAGTGTGGCGACAGAGTGGAATAAACTACCAGCGAGAGTGGTGGAGAGCGACACAATAAACGCTTTCAAGGGAAGGCTTGACCTCTATCTGCAGAGGGCTGGGGTGATATGAAAAAAAAAAAAAAAAAATGTATGTAAGTGTATGTGTGTG